>CM029405.1:29786452-30337785 GCA_017139565.1 Luffa aegyptiaca | reverse complement strand
TGAACCATGCTAAACCGTGAAAAACCAACTTTAAACAAGCTTGAACCAGCTCAAAATTGCTTCGAACCGCATCCAAACTCTTCGAACCGGCGAGAAATAGGGCTAAAATGCGCTGAACCAGCTCAAAACCACCTTGAACCGGCCCAAAACTCGCTGAACCGGGCCAAGAACTTCCCAAACCACATGAACCGAGTCAACATTCGCGTGAACCGGTCAAAAATGGCATGAACCGCGCCTCATTGCCCAGACCGGACAGAACCACAACCGTCGAACCAAAAAAAAAATTGGACCGTAACCACCCTTCAAATTTGTCGCACGGAAGAAGATGCACGCTTGTCATTTGAAGACACGTGTCCACGCGAAAACTCCCCACTTGAATAATCGCACTACTCACGTTCATGGACGTGCGAAGCTGCTCCAACCGGCCTTGAGGACGCGCGATCGAGCCCAAACGGACGCAGCTTTTTTTCCTTTTTTTTTTTTTAATTTCGTTCGCGTCCAGGTTCGAACCTTCGCCCTTGAAGCCAATCTACACACGCGTTTCAACTGCCCATGCTGCACACGTTCAAGCCCCACCTAACACAGTTTTTCGATTTTTTTTCTCGATTTTCTGCAATTTTCCAATTGATCTTCGCAGCAACCGTCTGTTTTTCTAGAAAACTCGATTTTCTGCAGCAATCTTCTTCGTTTTTGCCTCAAATTTCAGCAACATTCATACAAATTGATGCAAAATAACATGACACAGACTGACAGCCATAAATTTGCAACAATAATGCCCAAAAACAATGGGCCTTTACAAGATCAAATCAAGAAAATTGCAAATCTAAATGCCAAAAACCCCAAACATCTACCAGAAAAATTCATCCATCATATGCATAAATTAAATCCCACCAATCCAACCAATTCAAATTTTGTAAAAAAAAATTAAACATACGATCGGCTCTGATAGCAATTGAAGGATCGGAATTCCCAATTCCGTTACCGCAGAAGCAATTGGACCGTTCGCAATTTAATTTTGTTTAACAAAATACCGAATACATTGGCAAAAAGATTAAGCAACGAGAAACATACCGTCGTGGAAGACTCTGAATTCAAGAACATCTTCTTGACGAACACCACCAAAAAGCCTTCCCCGCTATTCTCTGAGTTTGGAAACGTGGTTGTGGGACCATGATCTTGAGTATGGGAAGAAATACAGAAAAGAAGAATTTTCTACTCTGTAGTTCAGAGAGAATTGAGAGAAAATTGAGAGAGACTTTTTTTTCACTATTCTGCAGAATGAGAGAGTCATAGAAGACCCCTGCAATGTGAGAGGTTAAGTGAGAGAGAAAAATAAATAAATAATTCTAATATAATAATTAATTAATTAATAATATAATTAAATATCTAATATTTAATTACATGAGCATAATCATATTAAATGCACATCCCTCACTTAATATATAGTTTCAATTAATTTAATTAAATCCAATTTAACCAAATTAATATAAACCAACTAATTTAATTAATTCATAATTAATTAATTTAATGATTTACTAAATATCTCATTTAATTAATCCATCATTTGAATCATATTCAAAACGTGTATCTCTCTTATAACCTATAGTTTTAATATGAATCGTATTCACATTAAAATTAATCTATAGATTTTAATTTAATTAAATCACATTTAACTAAATTAAATCGAACAATTAATTAATTCAAAATTAACTAATTTTATAATTAATTAAATATCAACCATATTTAATTAATTACATATTAGAATCATATTCTAATATATCTCTCATATATTATAGTTTAATTAAATCACATTTAATTAGACTAATTGAATAATTAATTAATTCACTATTAATTAATTTACTCACTAATTAAATATCACATATTTAATTAGTTATATATTTGAACTATTTCAAATACATAATTCTCTCAATTTAATAAAGTTTAATCACAAATTAAACTTTATATTATAATGTATCAACATACATTATATTAATTATACTTCATACAATTAACTTGATTCCCAAATTGAATTTGAACAATTCAAATTCTTATCAAGATAATTTGTTCCCAATTACTCTTTACGAGCTAGCAGGGGGACCTAATAGACCTATAGATCAGAAGCTCCAATGATATGAGGTTAACTAACTAAACTCATTAATCGAGTTAACCAATATTCATTAACTATTGGTCACTCCACTAAAGACCCACAGTTGCACTCTTCTCACTGTAGAATATTTCTGTATCCACGGATATTGACCAATAACGGTAAGTCAATCCTTCACGAGTGTTCGTAACTACAGCTGGGTCAAATTACTGTTTTACCCCTGAGTTACCTCTGGCTCCTTAAGTACCAGTGCTCCTCTAATGAACAACTTGTTTATGGTCCAACCAATAAACAGAAAGTCCCTCTCGGGCCAATGAGAGGGCGGGATCCCTTTGTTCAAGACCCGGAGTCACCACTTAAGGGAACACTCATCTACTTCTCCTAGAAGTGGGAAGGAGTGAATTCCATCTTGTGTTGTCATGTCCCCAGCCCCCCACTCGGTCTTGTCCCCAAGAAGGTATGCTTATTGAGTCGGCGTACAGGCCACTCTCACCCATACTAATCAAAGGACAATCCCTCATGAGAAGGAGTTCATGACACACTCAGGATTAAGACTGGGTTACCTAGGTCATCCTATTGAAACAGTAACCTAACTAGTTAACGGTGTTACATCTAGTGGTTTACTATTTCGTGGTCCGGTCTTATGCAAACTCATTGCATAGGATACCCCCACTCACATGTCTCCTACATGGACGCCTTGGATCAATACGTCTGTATCGAATACAAAGCGGGTCGTATCACATAGTGTTACCAGGATAAGGTACCCAGCCTTATCCTTGTACTATAGACCTTTTAGGTTGTTACTTGAACACTGATCCCCGTATGTCCGCACATACTAGTTCAAGTTACATGAAAACAACCTTGGATCTTAGTTTATTGGATTTGGGTTATATTGTGCAATTTTAGACTTAAAATGACAATAGCAGTTTATTGCATAAACCTCAATAACACTTTATTGATACAAGTATATAATTCGTTAACATTCACTATCTACGAGTTTTAGGACATAAAACCCAACAGTATTGTTATGTTCCCAGCCCCCACTCGGTCTTGCCTATGAAATGGTAGGCTTATTGAGTCGGCGAACTGGCCACTCTCACCCATACAAATCTAAGGACAATCCCTCCTGAAACGGGTTCATAACATACTCAGGATTTAGATTGAGTTACCTAGGTCATCCTATTGAAATAGAAACCTAAACTTGTTAACGGTGTTACATCTAGTGATTAGTATTTCGCGGTCCGGTCTTATGCAAACTCATTGCATAGGATACCCCCACTCGCATATCTCTTACATGAATGCTTTGGATCATTGCATCTGTATCGAATACAAAGTGGGTTGTATCTCATAGTGTCACCAGGATAAGGTACCCAGCCTTATCCCTATACTATAGACCATTTAGGTTGTTACTTGAACACTGATCCCCGTATGTCCCCACATACTAGTCCAAGTTTCATCTAAACAACCTAGGATCTTAGTTTATTGGATTTGAGTCAAATTGTGCAATTTCAGTAACAATAACTCTTTATTGTAAAAATCTCAATAACAACATATTGATACAAGTGAACAATTTGTCACCATTCACTATCTACGAGTTTTAGGGCATAAAACCCACCCTGTTTGAACTTTAGTATTCATTTGACCTCAGAGATCAGAATGCATTAGCTTTAAGGGTTTTTTTTGGCACGATAACCTTTTTCCCTTCAAAGGCCATTTAGTCAGCTTACCCTTAAGGCATGACTTATGGGGAGGTAATGAGTCGTCCTCTAACCTATTTAGATGTTCATTTTAGACCAATCCTCAATCCTATTGAGAATAATATGACCTAACCTCAAGTGCCAAAGATAGGTACTTTTAAGAAACTTGTTGCCTTTTAGTTTAGTCTCAGCGGTTTAAATATCTCATAATTTAAAATCGCTCTAGACTCTATCGGTCTTAAAACATATATGTTATTCTTCATGTTTGTATAAAAAATATTGGCATCCTTTTGAAATGAACGATTCAAACACAAAAGGTAACAGAATAGCCTTGTTCTAGCAAACAAGGTATAGAAATCAAGATTTCTTTTAATCTTAGGAACCATATACATTAAACAATATGTAACATTCCTGAGAGAAGAATAACTTTATGTCTCCCACTGTCTTAGCCGAGATGAACTCTTCTATTTCAACTCTAAGAGTTATCTTAACTAGTTTATAGCTAGTGCCAGGAACTCATTCCTTGAAAAGAACATACGTGATTAGTGGGCCCTGAAACAAAATTCCATGTACTCTGGTACGATCAGTCTTTGATTCCTGAATCTCTTGCTTGGTAATTGTTGTAAGAGGTGTGATGAAATTTTCTTTTAGAATCTCCACATCACAAACTTTCAAAATTCTCGAACATTCTGTAAATGGTGATTCTCCCTTCTTGCATCGAGATAAAGGAACATAGTGCAATATAGGGATGTTTGATGACACCTCTTCCGTTGGAGCCTTTGATTTCGCAGGATGGGTAGGTGATTCCTTTGTCTGAACTTCATAATCATCTACCTCTTCAATTGACTCATTTTTTGCATTCTTTGGCTGCTCTAATTTGTGACTTTCAATCAGAGGAATCTCAGCTGGTATGATCTCCCCTGCTTTATCATTCTGCATATAAAACTTTGCATCTGCAAAGTGGGATTATGCCTCTGAGAATGGATTAGTGTCGACTTCAACTTTCTTCACACCGTCTTGATAGAACTTGAAACACTGATGAAGTGTAGAAGATATTACTCCATTTCCATGAATCTAAGGATTGCCTAACAATAACTTGTAAGTGGTCTTGGAATCTATAATATGGAATAAAGTGTTGGCCTTCAAATCTCCAATAACAAGCTCCAAACGGATCATGTCGATGGCTCACTGGCCGCCTTGATTGAAGCCTTGAATAACCAATCTACTATTTGATAGTTCATCCATTGAGATTCCTATTTGTGTCATGGTTGACTTAGGCATTATATTGACTGCAGTCCCATTGTCAATAAGAATTCGGCCAACTTTTTGTTCTCGAATATATCCTGAGACAAATAAGGGTCTATTGTGAGGCTTTGATCCCAACATCAAATCTTCACCTGTGAAGCTAATGGACATACAGCATGAGACACATCTATGTCCTTGAAAGTCTGGAATGTCTGAAACATTAAAACTTTTTAATGTTTCAACAATAGCATCTTTGGTTGCTTGAGGGAGTGACAACAAATCATCTATTGTGAATGAAGTCGAATCTCCTGGCTTCGTCATCACTTGAGACGAACTCAAGGAAGAATCACCTTCTTCGAATGTATTGACAGGATGACATGCGACTATCTCAGGGATATCTTCATGATTGTGATTAAGAAAGTTCTTCGGGAAGAAATCTTTAAGGGTTACTAGATGTCGAGACAGAACAAAATCTTGATTTTCTTCGACAACTAGTTTAGGTTTTCTTGAACCTTTTATCTTTCTCTTCTGCTTTTGTGACATGTTCTTTCTTCTGTAGTTTCGGACCATGTGAGGCTCTCTTTGAATGGAATGTTTCTTTTGCTTCTTTCGACGAGTTATCAAAGTCCATCCTTCGTCTTCATTTTCAATAGACTCAAGTTGGTCTTGGAAGATGTCACTTGAAGATTCTTCCTGAAGCCAAATAACAATCGGCTCTAATGTACCGAATTGGATCAGACTTGCTACTGAATTATGAATCGGGCTTGGAGCTACTCGGTTGTTGAGATTTGATGCTATTGTCGCATGATTTGATTGAGCTACCTCATCAAGATCTAACTCAATCTTCTTTTCTTTAGCTAACTTCAAAATTAGCTCCTTCAGAACAAAACACTTTTCCACCGGGTGGCTGATGACTCGATGATACTTGCAGTAGTTGGGATCATTAACTCTCCCCATCTCTTCTAGTCGCTTACATTCTGGTAGTTCAATAAGTTGTTTTTCCAGGAGTTGTTCTAACATATCTGGAATGTCAGAATCTGGAAAAGGGTAAACTTTCTCTTGCCTTTCTTTCAGGGTTAGACGACGTCTCTTGCCTCCCTCTTGTTGTTTCTCTATCTTCTTTTCTTTTCCTTTCGAAGAAAACTTGAAAGGAGTTGCATTGACTACCATTGACTCTTTAGTAGTGCTTTTGGTAGTTTTCTCAGTATTCTAAACTTCTTTCTTTTCTTTCCTGCCATCGGGGACAAAAGGATCTTTGTTCCCTCTAATAGCAATGCTCAATTCCATGTCATGAGCGCAGGTTACCAACTCCTCGAAAGTGCGAGGCTTTATTCCTTGCAGGATATAGAGGAGTCCCCAATGCATGCATTGGATGCACATCTCGACTGCAGATACTTCGATGAGTCGGTCCTTGCAATCTAGGCTCAAAGCTCTCCAACGGTTGATGTAGTCAACAACAAGTGGAATGAATAGAAATGATCGAGTACCTGACTTAATTATCAAAGATAAGGATGAGATTGTAGGATTATTTGTTACTCATAATATTTTAGTAACAACTAACAATGTACAGCTAATTTCTTGAATGTTCACTTGACAAATACATGCTACACAAAAAATTAAACTTCCATTATTATATACAAGGCAATAACTAATTACTCATAATATTTGATATCATATTTTGTAATTTTCCCATATGGGAACTTCTTGCATCCCTCATGAGTCCATCTGAGTGATTTGTCAAAAATAAGCAGCCACCTGCAATTAATAAAACCATCAACAATACAGAGTAAAAACAAGAAACAAAATTTTTTATTCAAATAATGATAAGAGACTTGCTTTCGTTTTCACTCCCATGTGGAGCTTGTCTCCTTTGAGTAATAATCTCTTTTCATTATATCAATGAAAAATTTTGTTTCTCATTCAAAAATAATCTATAATCTATAATATATATATATAAAAGTATGAATGTGGAAGAAATTTTTTTTAGACAATATTATCCTTGATTTTTAAAATAGGGAAAAATACATTTTTAGTCCCTGAGGTTTGGGTTAGGTTTCATTTTGGTCTCTGAGTTTTCAAACTCAACAACTCCTGAGGTTTGGTTTTAATTTCATTTTGGTCCCTCCATCTAATTTTCCGTTAATAATTAACGGATTGTTGACGTGGCAAAATTTTTTTATTAAAATAATTATTTTTTTAAAAAAATTAAAATATAAATAAAATAAAAGAATAAAAGAATTATTATTTTATAATTTTTTTATATATTCCCCCCTCTCTCTTTTCTTTTTTTTCCGTCTTTCTTTCTTCTCTTTTCTTCTCCTTTATCTCAATTTTCTTCTTCTTTTTTTTTTTTTTTTTGTTTTTTTAACAAAAAAGGGGAGGAGGGAAAAGGAACTCCCTCCTCCGCGTTCCGAATTTTGAGATTCCCATTCTACTGTCCCTCGAACGTCCGCCATTAATGCTCTCAATATGGTTTGAAAAGAAGGAAAGGAGCGAAAACAGAGGAAGAAGGGAGTGGAAATTTGATGAACACGAGAGAGAGAGGGAAACACACAACAAAACTCGTGGGTTTTCCAACCCACCCGACAGCGGACTCGAGCAACCCACACGACGACTTGAGTAGATCTTACGGCTGGAGAAGATCTAGTATGGGTTCTGGCGAGATCTGGACCAGATCTAGTACACGAGCGCAAGCAACCCACGTGACGTGATGAACGAGTCTCGACGGTGCAAAGTTCGAATAGAGCGACGACGAAAACCTCAGATCTGGAACGAAACCCAGATCTGCGTTTCTGAAATGAAGGGGACAGATGTTGCTTGGAGGTGAAGAAGATGCCCGTCGGAGGTCTCGATTCGTAGGTCATTACACTAGGTAGAGTGATAGCTCGGAGGTGAAGAAGATCCGAGTCGCTGCCGTCGCCTCCTCCCTCATCCGTTTCGCGCCGGCGACAGCTCCCCCTCTTTCGTTTTTTTTAAAAAAAAAAAAGAAAAAAAGAAATGTTGGAGAAGGAATGAAGGAGAAGAAGGAGAAGAAGAAGAAAAGAAAAAAAAATTGATCGCCGCTGGTGAGCGGCGGTCGACGATGGCCAATGGTGGGATTGTGGAAGATGAGTGGTTTTGGAGAAGAAGAGAAGGTTATGGAAGGGAAGAAGAAGATGAAAAGAATAAATAATAAAATAAAATATATTTTTAATTAATTTATTATTATTTTATTTTTTAAAATTAAGAAAATATTTTTTTAATAAAAAAATTGTGTCACGTCAGCAAACCATTAGTATTTAACGGAAAAATGGATGGAGGGACCAAAATGAAACAAAATTAAAATCTCAGGGGTTAAATTGTTGAGTTTGAAAACTCAAGGACCAAAATGAAACCTAACCCAAACCTTAGGGACCAAAAGTGTATTTTTCCCTTTAAAATAACTAGGTTTTTACCACGTGTGTTGCACGTGTAATAATTTGAGGAAAATATTATGAACTAAAATGAATTTAAAACCAATCAAGATTAGTTTTGTACATTCTTATAGAAATTTAAGCAGTATATAACTAACGATTCATATTTTAATACGTACTTATTGTCCATCAATATAATCTCTTTTTTTCTAAAATGATTCTTATAGATATTGGTTTACCTTGGATTACTCAACTCACCACATCTGTAAAACAAAATCAATATAATGTATCTTTACTAACCTATCTGAGTTTTTGCTTGTTTATCATTCGTTGGGATTTCAAAATCAACCATATTTTGATTATTTGTGTTGTATACTTCTCCTTCTAGTTCTTCTATCTCAGTCATCTAAGATAATGAGATCTCAATCCTTGCATGAACATTTTGATACCTAATATCTAGAGAATTTGCAATGGGAGGCAAATAAGAATTATATAATTGCAAACATAGCACAATGTAAGAAAAATTGCAAATATAGCAAAATCTATCAAAGTATATTACTGATAGACACTAATAGACTCTGGTTAATTAGAATCTATCTGATAGACTTCGATTATCAGAGTTTATCAGCGATAGACTCTGATTAATCAGAATCTATCAGTCTACTGATAGACTCCGATTATTTAGAGTCTATCAGTGTCTATCGCTGATAAACTCTGGTTAATTGAAATCTATCAGTGACTATCATTGATAGTCAGTGATAGTCACTGATAGATTTTAATTAATCGAAGTCTACCAGAGATAAACACTGATATACTTTGAATAATCAAAGTCTATCAGTGATAGACACGAATAGAATCTGACAACAGCTTTTTGGTCTTGTACAATTAATTTTGTTATATTTGCAATTAGTTTGCAACTGTGCTATATTTGCTATTAATTTGATCCAATTTGTCATCTATGCAACTGCCCCTAATATCTACTGGTTCTATATTACCATTATGAATCATGTACGATTTACCCTTTTGAAGTTTTTCACTGAATTTATCAATGAGCTCATCGGACAAAGTGACTGAACACATGCACTATGCATATAAGATATTTGTTTAAAAAAAAACATGTAATTATATATGTTAAACATGGAGGAAAAAAAACATGTAATATAATACATCATTATCCATAACAATCAATTTCATAATTCTTACAGGACCCCCCTCTCTGGTTTTGAATTGTTGGATTGAGATTTTTCACATACACTCTTCCAACCTTTGTCAAGAGGTTTGAGTCTTCTAATTAACATATCTGACATCTGCATTAAAAAAAAAACAGATCTAACAAATTGTTTGGAAGAATAATACACAAAAACATTTTCAAAAATTAAAAATCATGACATCAAGATTTTGAATTCAATTCAATGTTTATCCAATTAAGATTTTGAATCTACCTTCATTTGGAATGAAATTATCATGTTTAATTTTAAATTGACAAATTTAAATTTAAAAACGATTTTTCTAAAAGGAAAATTGAAAAAAATCAAAGTTCTTCCCAATAGACACAAAATGTGAAACAAAAAATTTAAATTGAAGAAATCAAATTTTAATGAAACTTGATTTTTAAAAAGAATAATGAAATTGACAAAACCAAAATTCTTCCTACAAAACATGAAAAAAAAAACATCTAGTTGAGAAAATCAAATTTTAATGAAACTTGATTTTTTTAAAAAAAAAAAATAGAATATTGAAAAAATCGAAATCCTCTTAGTAGACACAAAACGTGAAAAAAAAATTAAGAAATTTGATTTTTTTTAGAAAAAAAAAACGAATTGACAAATAAAAATCATTCTCAATAGACACAAAACGTGAACAAAAAAATATTTGAATTTAAAAACTCAAAATTTAATGAAACTTAAATATTTTAAAAAAGAAATTTGACAAAATCAAAGTCCTCCTCATAGACAAAAAAACATCAAACAAAAAAAACTAAACTTGACGAAATTAAATTTTAATGAAACTTGATTGTTAAAAAAAAAAAAAAAACATAGAAATCTTTTCTAGCATACACAAAACATAGAAAAAAAATTATATTAACAAAATCAAAATTAAATGAAACTTAATTTTTTTAAAAAAAATTTGACAAAATCGTAATTCATCATAGTAGACACAAAACGTGAACAAAAAAACATTTAAATTCACCAAATCTTCCTGGTAGACACAAAATGTGAACAAAAAATAAAATTTTAATGAAATTGAATTTTTTAAAAAAAAAGACAAAATTGAAATTCTTCCTAATAGACACAAAACGTGACAAAAAAAATAGAAAAATAAACTTTTAAAGAAACTTGATTTTTTAAAAAAAAAAAAATTGAAAAAATTGAAATCATTCTCACAAAATGTGGAAAAAAAATAATTGAAAAAATTAAATTTTAATGAAACTTGATTTTTTTAAAAAAAATGAAAATTGACAAAATCAAAATCCTCCTCAGTAGATAAAAAATGTATTTCACATAATTTACCTAAATCATATATAATTAAATTAAGAAAATCAAAAATTAAAAAAGAAAGAAATAAAGAAAGATACCTGAAAGATAACATAAGAGATAATTAATTTTGGACCTGAAAATCACGAAAATAAATTGGTAGGAAAAAAAGGTCAAACCATAACATTTGTGGATGACCTTCTAATTAAATTGATAAAATTGAACAAAAATATTTTAATAATAATAATAATTAAGGAAGGTACTTGAAACAAACAATGAGAGGAGAAAAATAGTTGTAGATGTGAAAACCAATGGGAGAAGATAAAAATTTTATAGACGAAATTTAGAAGACTCAAATCAAATATTCATTTGAAATTATTAAATTTCGAACTTTGATTCTCAAATTTGAAAACTAAAAGATGAGATCACATACTAATAAAAATTAAGGGTACCTGAAACAAACAATACGAGGAGAAAAATAGTTGTAGATGTGAAAACCAATTGGAGAAGATGAAAATTTTATAGACGAAATTTAGACTCAAATCAAATATTCTTTTGAATTTTATTAAACTACGAAATTTGATTCTCGAAATTAAAAACTAAAAGATAAAATCACATACTAATAAAATTTAAGGGTACCTAAAACAAACAATGAGGGGAGAAAAATAGTTGTAGATGTGAAAACCAATTGGAGAAGATGAAAAATTTATAGACGAAATTTAGACTCAAATCAAATATTCTTTTGAATTTTATTAAATTACGAATTTTGATTTTTGAATTTGAAAACTAAAAAATAAGATCACATACTAATAAAAATTAAAGGAGGTATCTTGAATAAACAATGAGAGGAGAAAAATAATTATAGATGTGAAAACCAACTGGAGAAAATGAAAAAATTATAGACCAAATTTAGACTCAAATCAAATATTCTTTTGAATTTTATTAAGGGATAAGTATATAGTTAGCCTATAAATTGACCATATATTTCATTTTTGTTTAAATCCACCATTTTTTACACAAATAGCCTAAGAGCCTAGATTTTTTACATATAAGTTGTTATTCAATTACTTTTATACTCTCTTCCATAATTTTTATATTTAAAATACAACAAAAATCATAAAAGGAAAAAACATAATTTATTCTTTCCTTTTCAAACATTCTCAATCCATTAATTCACTTCCTAATTTTGAAAAATCCTAAAATCATTTCCCATCTTTCAACAAAATCCCTAAAATTACTCCCCACTTTCTCACAATTTCTTCCTCTCTCCCTTCCTCCCTATCTCTCTTCCTCTCTCTTGGCGTGAACCAGCAAGCCACAGCAGCTCATGTATCTCCCCTTAATCCAGAAATCAAAATCCCACAAACCCACAAACCAATCCGCTTCATAATCATCAAAGCACGATAAACCACCGATTCTTTCCCAGATTTCACAACTTCCACACTTATCTCTCCACTTTCACCTTCCTTGATTGAGCCCTTCTGGAACTGATTGATCCTATAGGTTTCAAACGATCAATTGTAGAGAAAGGAGAAGCCTCCACCAAGCTCAAAGCATGAGAAAGCGTCAACCGAGCTTGACTAAGATCAACAATACACTGTTGGGAATGACAAATAGTTTTGTCCAAAATCGGAAGCGTAGCTCTTGGAAAGCTAATTTAAAAGCACTTGTTGTGTATTAGGCTTATAAACTTGATGTGAGGTAAGCCAAGACCAAGGCCCATACGCGCGCGCCGTCGTCCGGCTCGGGCTCGGGCTTGGGCTTATTTTTGGGACTTTCTTCTTCTTATTGCTTAGTCAAATCTACGTGGCAGGCTCGAAGGAAGTGACTAAAGAAGTCTAAGGACACGTGGCATCTGCAGAGGAAAAGGAGCTGGTCAAAGGACACGTGTGTGGCCACTGTTTTTTTGGAATTTTAATTTTAAATATTCTAATTCTAATTTTGGTCACTTCTACACTCTAAATAGAGCCCTTCCCCTACCTTCCTGATCATCCCATCTCATTCTCTATTCTTCTCCTCTCTGCTTTCATTTTCCTTTCTTGAGCACGAGATTGATTCCACTCCGTCCTGACGAGTGCACGTCTGTTTCGGAGGTTGTGTTAACCTTGGAGAGCATACAGACAATTAAACGATTTAGCACCGAGGTCGTGCCGAGTTTTGCTTTCAAGGCAGTGGTTCTTTCCACGGCACAACGATTTTGCCTTTCAATTCCTATTTTACCCTCCTTTTCGGCTAACATACACGAACTAATCGAATTCAAAAGGTCAAACAATTTCAATGTGTATTTAAGAAACTCATCCCATGAAGAAGCCTCGTGTTTGCAAATTGGGTAGTCAATTTCCACTAATCCGTAAACCATTGTAGCTATATATATATATATATATATATATATATAATATGTGGATTTCCATGGTATATATTTATTTCAAATAAAATTGTAGCTAGAATATCTTTCGCAAATATAGGGGTATATTTCATAATATGTGGTATATATTTTCATGGTATATATTTATTTCAAATAAACAACTGAAGCTAGAATATATTTTCGTAAATATTGGGGTATATTTAATAATATTTGGTATATATTTTGTATAAACCTTTTTGTACAATATATATATACACACATATACCAAATAAAATGAAATACTTGGAATATGTGACTACAATATATAAGTATATATTTAATACTATAGTTTGAAAAAAAAAAAAGACCCTGGTATATGCGGCTGCAATAATCATTAAAAAAATACAAACTTATGTACATAGGATATATAAACTGGTATATATGAATATAAATAATGAATATGAATGTTTTTTTTTTTTACAATGAAAAAATCTTGAAAAAAATCGTGTTATACAAGAGTAATGCCAAAATCGCGAGATTATTAAGAAAAAACGAATTAAAAATCTCAAATCAAATTTAAAACATTTAATTATTAGGTATAATATAAGAAAGAGAATAAACAAAATCAATAAATTTATTATGGAGAGTGATGAGAATGAAATGGAGAAAATCAGGAAATAAAATCAAATTCCTAGAATTGTGAAATTTGGGGAAAAAACTAAGAAGATTGATAATTTGTTGATTGAATTTTAATTAGGAAAGATAATTGACAAAATATTTTCATGCATGAATTAATTGTGGGGAGAGAATCAAAGCAAGGGTATAATGGTAAGGAAATTCACACGAAGATCTAATCTTGTAAAATTTCAAATCTTTTGACAAATTTGAAAATATGATTCTAAATTAGCCCTGTTGAAGGAGAAATTTCGGCCAATCACAAATTGTCACGTCATTAATATAAATTAATGATAAAATAAATTTGGGACCAATTACAAATCTACACGTGTCCCTAAATTAAATTAATAGACATTAAAATTTGGCAAATCAAAGAATGTCACTTGTCTATTAGTGATCCATCAGATAACATAAGTCAGGTTCAATCAAATTATGCCACGTGGCAATTGGACCCAAGTCCAAGCCCATATGAGGTCCATCAAACTCTATAAATAGAGGAGGTCACCATTCATTTTTTGGGCATTCAGATTCAGACGGAGTCAGACACACTCAAAAGAGCATTTAGAGTCCAGAGGCATTCAGACTCAGAAGCATTCAAGTTCAGTCAGAGAATCCAGAAGAGTCAGAAGCCAAAGAGTCCAGAGAATTCACAAGAATTCGAGATTCAGAATTCAAAAGATTCAAGACTCAAAAGATTTGAAGACTAGAAGACTTCAAGAAGAGATCAACAAGCCAATCGACCGATCAAAAAAATCATCAAGTCAGCAGGCCGATCATCCAAGAGGATCAATAAACTAACAAGGCTGATCATCCAAGAAGATCAACAACCCAACAAGTCGATCCAACAGATCAACAAGCCAACCGACTGATCAAAAAGATCACCAAGTCAGCAGACCGATCATCAAAGAGGATCAACAAGCTAACAAGCCGATCCAACAGATCATCAAGCCAGCAGCCCGATCATCTAGGGAGATCATCAAGCCAACAGGCCGATCCAAGAGATCATCAAGCTAGCAGGCCGATCATCCAAGAAGATCAACAAGCCAACAAGTCGATCCAAGAGATCATCAAGCCGACAGGCCGATCCAAGAGATCATCAAGCCAGCAGGCCGATCATCTATGAAGATCAACAAGCCAACAAGTCGATCCAAGAGATCATCAAGCCAATAGGCCGATCCAAGAGATCGTCAAGCTAGCAGGCCGATCATCCAGGAAGATCAACAAGCCAACAAGCTTATCCTAGAAATCATCAACCTAGTAGGCCGACCATCCAAGAAGATCAACAAGTTAGAGACCAAAGTTTATATATTTGTGAGAGAGAATCAGAGGATTAACATTAGAGATTGTACACCCACACGCATACAAATATAAATACAAATATATTGTTTATTCCACGTGTCTCCATCTTCGAAGTTACGTGTGAACAAGCCCATCCACCAAAATTTCTCTTTTATTAAACTACGAAGTTTGATTCTCGAATTTGAAAACTAAAAGATAAAATCACATACTATTTTGATTTTTATTAAATTACGAAATTTGATTCTGAAATTTGAAAACTAATTATCTAAAATTTAAAAGGGTATTCTGGTCTAAAAATATTTTTCAGGAATCCTTGCCCTTTTGTTTTTTTTTTTTTTTTTTTTTTTTTGAGAAAAACAGGAATCCTTGCCTTTTAATATATAGTATAGATATAGATAATATAATATAGATATAGATACCTAAATCGTCCTTATTAAATTGTTTTAAAATTTTAAAAAATGGTTTATTAAAAAAAAAAATATACTCACCCACGATACTCATGGTTTTTCTTTTCTTTTTTTCCTTTTAATTGCTTTCTCATTTATTAACATTTAATTAAAAATAAAATAAAACTGAAATTAATTATTTAGCCTTTTTCCACATTCTCCGCTCATAATTTAATTTACAAAATTTATGAGTTGTTTAATTTCATTTAATTTAAAATAAAATAAAATAAAGCATAAATTTAGGATCATTTGAGAGATGAAGATCTAAGAATATGAAGGGTTTTATATCTTTATTCCTATTATTTAATTTTCAAAATTTATGAGTTAATTTCAATTATATTTAAGGGTGAAGTTTCAACGGTTTTGTAAGTTGTATCTCATACAACTATATAAAGAACTCTCTTCAACTTTTTTTTTTTTTAACAAACATTTGATTCTTCTCTTTTTTTTTTTTTTATTCATTGTCTTGCTTTGCCTTATAAATTTTGTCGGTTTGTTTAAATCTAACATTCACTTTATCTTCTCTCTTATTGTGATGCTTACTTTTTGTAATTTAAGAAAAGACTTGAAGATATGTATTAAATATATCAGTATTATATTTGATTACTTGTTCAAATGTAAATTAGTTTTTACCCTTGTTTGTTATAACTAATTAACCTTTTCTGTTACAGATGTTAATTAGTTTCCTGTATTCATGGCATGAGTACTGTTATGTATATAAGAGAGGTTTTTGGTTCTCAAAATTTTCTTCTGCTCTTATATCCAATGGTTCCATTCAATCAAAGGTCGATTATTCTTTGTTCATCAAAGGCACTAGTCCATCCTTTGTTGCATTGCTTGTTTATGTAGACGATATATTAATTACAGGGCCGACAGAGGATGAAATTGCCAAAGTAAAAGCATTTTTGCAATCTCATTTTATGCTAAAGGATCTTGACAATGCTATATACTTCCTTGGTCTTGAACTTTCTCGTTCCAAACGTGGTATCTATTTATCCCAAAGGAAATATTGCTTACAGATTCTTGAAGATTGTGGTTTTCTTGGAGCTAAACCCGTTTCTTGTCCTATGGCTCCTAACACTCGTGTATTGGCGTCTTCGAGCAAGCCTTTGAGTTCTGAAGATGCTTCTTATTATCGACGATTGGTGGGGACGCCTCTTATATCTTCAAATATCACAGCCTGATATTTGTTTTTCGGTACACAAGCTCAACCAGTACATTGCAAATCCTTTTAGTGATCATCTTGTTGTTGCACATCATTTATTACGTTACTTGAAAGGCACAGTGGGACAAGGAATCATGCTCAGTTCTATTAATACATTTCAACTTAAGGCCTTTGTTGATTCCGATTGGGGATCATGTCTGGATACTAGACGTTCAGTAACAAGATGTTGCATACTTTTGGGAGATTTGTTGGTTTCTTGGAAAACCAAGAAACAACCTACTGTTTCACGTTCATCGATTGAGGCAGAATATAGTGCTCTTGCCAATGTCTCCAGTGAGCTTACTTGGATATCTCAAGTTCTTAAGGATCTTCAAGTTTCTTCACCAGCTCCGACTTTGATTTATTGCGATAATCAAGCCGCCATTTCGATTGCGTCTAACCCTACCTTTCATGAGCGTACGAAGCACATTGAAATCGACTGTCATTTCGTTCGTGATAAGATTGATCAAGGAATCCTAAAGCTTCTTCCTATTCGCCCTTGTTTGTTATAACTAATTAACATTTTCTATTACAAATGTTAATTAGTTTTCTTAAGGATCTTCAAGTTTCTTCACCAGCTCCGACTTTGATTTATTGCGATAATCAAGCCGCCATTTCGATTGCGTCTAACCCTACCTTTCATGAGCGTACGAAGCACATTGAAATCGACTGTCATTTCGTTCGTGATAAGATTGATCAAGGAATCCTAAAGCTTCTTCCTATTCGCCCTTGTTTGTTATAACTAATTAACATTTTCTATTACAAATGTTAATTAGTTTCCTGTATTCATGGCATGTGTACTGTTATGTATATAACAGAGGTTTTTCTCTTCATCAATATATGGAATTTTCCTCTCAAATCAGTGTTAATATGTAAATAGAGGAACTTGGAAGATGAATATTATCAAGACTCTCTTATGAGAATGTAAGTATATTTTAAGTTAAGTTAACAAGTATTTTCAATTTTAATTTATAGAATTCTCTCATTTTTCACTATTGTCTCGATGTTTTTCTTAAGGTTTTAATGTATGATCAAATAAATTTGGAAATATCCCGTGCAAAGCACATGTTAAAGACTAGTAATGAAAAGAGACTCATGCTCAAAAGATACAAACTCCACAAAGGAGTGAGAGGAAGAAAACAATGAAAAAATAATAATTACAAAGGAACAAGGTATTAGAGTGGGTACTCTGAAGAAGGATTTTTTTCATTTCATGGTCAGAGTCTATTCATTTTTCTTTACAAATACAAATACAAATACAAAAAAAAAAAAAAAAAAAAAAAAAACCTATAATAAATACATCCCAATTTGAACAAATAAGGCTAGAAGAGTAATGCTCAAGTATGGATATGTCACATTGGCATTAAAAGGAAAATTAATTATCAATCCAAACTGAAACACATAAGCTATATTTCCATGGAAGTCTATAGTCCAACCTGATAAAAGAAAACACACGGAAATACAGGAAGACGGTAGTTTATTTAATCTTGATCAAGTCACTGACTCACTCCAAAGCAATTTACTTAACTGAGCTAATTGAGATAAATTATCACCCTCTTTAAGAAAATAACTTGACAAAACCATAGAGTTGAACATTCAATATGTGGTTGCAATGCTTTCTTGAAAATTTTCAGAATATAAGGAATGAAATAAGTGTTAAATCGCAAATGAACCAAAAAACTTAAGCCAGTGGATTATGGTAAATTTAATTATTATCAATACTTAACACCTCCTCTCACTTGCTAGCTTAGAAATTTATAGAAAGCCCAACAAGTGGAAATCAATATTAATTGGGGACGAAATGATATTAGAGAGGTTTGAACACAAGACCTTCTATTCTGATACCATGATAAATTATTAATACTAGTTTTTTGGTTGATTGGTAATTTATCATGGTATCGAAGCAGGAGATCATGTACTCAAATCCCTATAATGTCATTGTTTCTCTAATTAATATTGATTTCCACTTGTTGGACCTTCTACAAATTTCTAAGCTCACAAGTATTGATATAATTAAATTTACCAAAACTCATCCACTTCAGATTTTGAGTTCATTGGTGATTTAAGAATAAGTTAATGAAAAATATAACAAGCATCCAAAAAACCAAACCCCAAGGATGAAACCGATCCATTGGAAGGGTCCCGAAAGAAATTGCCAGAGAAGTCAATTAAGAAGATAGAAAATATACTTTAAGCCACACAAAATTCTCGTCCTCCATTCAGTCCCTCAAGGAACTTTCTACTCTCCGTTGGTCTACATTTTGATTTCATAACATCACACTTTAGGCTTTTTAATGAACCTCTACTTTCTTTGTCTTAGTTCCGACCAAATAAGTTTCAAACCAGAAAAATTAATATCTAAAACCTTTTTCATTTTTTTTTCTAGACACGTTTTTGACGTGCAACTTCGCCCTATCTTCTATTCTACAGATCCTGATTACATAGAAGCTTGTAAATTATAACCAATTATACTCATACACAAGTTACAAGAGGAGAAAAAAATTGACGTTAGGTCTTCTATTGAGATTGAACCAAATTAACGATATACAATGAAAGAAAATGATTTACCAAATTCTTTTTTTTTTTTCTTTTGAATAAGAAATGAAACTTTAATGAAGTTTTACCAAGTTAATAGAAGCCAATATATCAACGTGTGCAGAGAAAAAAAGTAGAAGACAGGGGAAGGATAAATATATAGGTTACCTTGAAAAGACCTCCCCACCAGAACCTAGTAAAAAATTTGAAGAGTATCAAATAAAATGAGGTAAGAAACAATGACAAAGTAATATAAATGTTAGTAACTTCTAAGATTTATTACTCACGAATAAACAAAATATGTAAATTAAAGCACAAATAAAACAGGTGTGTCACTGCACCTTGGTCCAAGACTTGGATTCAATGGTCTTATAAGCCAGGGCTCAGGCAATAAGAAATTTAAGAAGAAACAATTTTCATTCATAATATAAAAAGGAAAGGATTCAAATTAAGAAATTTAGTTTAGAAATTACTTACTAGAAAATATATTAGCATGCCTTTCGATCGGGACAAACATGCTCTGCTCCCAGTAGCATTTCATAGTCCATTTTGTCAAGATGCTTGATTGGATGACAACATAACCAGGATAAGGTTCCAAATTAGGGACATGAGCTAGAAGAACAAATACTGCAAATAACACCTGCATTACAAGAATAGCTATTTACTTGACTTTAATAGAATTAAAGAGCGAGTCCTCATTCTCAAGGAAGGAATTAACTTCTTGATCATTGTGTTAAATATTATGAAGAACCTTTCCATCTCGGTCTAACAAAATGTACTGAACATGAATATTTTATCTAGCCCAAAAACAAAATGACAACTCCATATAAAATCTATTATTCTAACTTTACAATTATCACCCAATAGATTTTCTTCATGTAATAAAATCTACTTTGGTTGCTCGATAAACCAGTAAGCAAGATACATTAACAGCCAGCTAAAATCTTTTAGCGACATCTACTTGCATTGGCTTGGGAAAAGATCAAAGAAAATGGAAATATCAACATTTCAAAAATGTCTCGTACGTCTACTTTTTCTTTACGTGATTGCACTAACAATACGTGTGTGCTTGATACGGGGGAAAACATACACACAAACACATACATATACATATATTGGAAAGAAGCCAATGGAGTTATACCCATTAGTCCTGTTGCCAATCTTTATAAGGTATAAGCAAAAGTGCTAACTGCAAGACTTGGAGGAGGGGATGTCATAGACAATTTCTTATAGTCAAGGTGGCTTGTGAAAAGAAGGTGATCTTTTTTAACTTTCATTAACTGACAAGAAAACAATTGAAAATGAGGTCAAAAGAGGGGTGGTTTCAGAAACTGACTTCGAATCAACCTTTTATAATGCAGAAGATAATTCATGACTAAACATTTTCTCTTTAGATGGAGAAAATTAGCTATATGCTGCCTTAATTAATCATTGCGGGATAGAAAATAAGACATGCATCAAAAGGGAGGAAAGTACCAAAAATAGTTGCTATGACCAAACCAGTCTCAGAGTGCAAACCCAAAGAATACACATGCATTACACTTTTTTCTTTTAACAAGAAACAACAATATGAGAAGGACATGTTCATGAGACAAACTCCCAAGGAAGTGAGATGGAAAGGGGGGAAAGCTAAGAACAAGCTCAACAAGGAGCATTACAGCCATAAAAATATATATAAAGAAATGATAACAATGAACCAACAAACCAAAAAAAAAAAAAAAAAAAAAAAAAAAAAAAAAAAAAAAAAAGAACAAGCTAAACAAGGAGCATTACAACCATAAAAAGATACTAAAGAAGGAATTTAGATTTATGGATGCATTTTTTTAAGAGAAATCTTAAATAAAGAAAAGTATATGTGTTCTCACAAGAAACCAACTAACCTGGAAAGAAGTTGTGGTGATGATCATATAGAGAACGGCACTGCATGGGGAAAGTTTTTTTTAAAAAGAAAAAAAAATTGCAGTACTACCAAGAGAAAGAAAAGAGATGCACTTCAAAAGCAAAACTAGTAAAGTCATGAGTATCTTTTACATCATCAGCCACAATTGTTCAGAAGGAAGACAAGCAAGGTCAGTACAAACTGAAAAGGTAGTATAATTGTATTAATTTGATAAAGTTCATAGAATAAAAAATTACTTAAAAACAAAATAATTTCAATGAGTAAATACAAAAAAGATCATTCATACAATTAAACACCTTTGACCGACCTGCCTACAATCACTCTCTACATACACATGATGTATATCAAATCATTTATGATACTCATAATATATGAAAAATTTTCCGATGCACCTCTAAAATGATATGCCTAAAGGTCTAGTAGGGATATTGTTCCATGCATATTGCTTACTGAATGCAATTACAGTGTATGTGGAAGAATGTGTGACAGCTAGACTCCTAACAAAGACTAAGAAAGATCAATCATGCACAGTAATAGAAAAGTTATGAACATGTTGAGGAGAGGTTATTTTGTATGACAAACATGATAGTTGTAAGGGATAAATTTTTAAAGTATATTTTTTAACTATGTATCTAGTGTCTAACAGTTATGAGAGTGACAGTTATATTGTGGTCGACCACATTGAATAATTTCTGTGAAATTAGACACATGTTTTCCTCTTGTATGAATATGACATTTAAAAAGATTATATGAATTTGGTTTCATACAAGGTGTCAGGTGGAAAGGCAAGTGATGATTACCTGCAGCAGGAACCAAAAACCAATCCATGTATTCAAATCAAACAATGCTCCTGCTAAATTGAATGTACAGCTACAGTATAAGAACAAATCATACTGCATTTAGTATATAATAATGCAAGAACTATTAGCTATAAGTTTCTCTTTAGGTTCAAAATTTTAAATCTTGAATTCATAAGATGCTAACAAGTAACAATGCTTACTGAATTTACTGAATTTCTGTTTCAATATATTAATCCATAGTGTGTGTGTGTGTGTTTTTTAATGGGGGAGATTAGCGATGCACCATTTAAACATAAAAAGAAAAGCAAACCTTGAAAAAGATATGAAAAGTAGGTGTACCTCAAAAGGAGCAAAGCCAGTGATCATCTAGCTAGGCTAAAAATCGCCATGCCCATGGCTAACCTCAATAAAGGCACAACAAAACAACAATTAGCAATCATATAATTATAATAATTAGAGGTCAAACAAAACCTCTGCACTTTAGGATCCTTCTTTGTCGTGTTCTGTAGAAGCAAAATCCAAGAGAACCAAATGACAAGTAGAGACCACTAGAGAGTTAATTGCACAAGGTCCAACAATCAACTGCTTTAGCCCATACACTATTTGCTGCCGGCTGGCAGAGCCAATCTGAGGGCTCAAAGGCATAATTAATTATAAAAGACACTTGAAAGAATGGCCACGACATGTAATTTTAATTGAGTCTTTCCAACCGAGGATTAAACAGTTCAACCAATTCAATGTCCGTCTCCATATTTCACGCACCAAGGTCAAGGAGCAGCTCCAATATAGCAACATCAACTAATTATAAAAGTTCCAAGCAATGAACTTCAGATTTGAAGCAATAGTTTCAAACTCGATTCATAATTTAGTTAAAGACTACAAGAGCAACTCACATGTATGTATGTCTATCCATATATAGGCTTGTAAATTTTCTTAGGAAAGATGAGGGAACTTTAAAACACCGAGAACAAGAAAAGGACAATAAAATGCAGAAACCAACCCATGCAAAAACCAGAGAGAAGAGGAAGCCGAGAGACAAAAAAAATCTTTATATTGAAAATCGGCAGCCACAAAGATTCGACTAACTAACATAGAATCTCCCTTTCTCTAACCTGTATATTATAATAGAAAGGGATCTGACATTTTTCTTTCTATTCATTAGTTATTCAATTATATGAAAAAAAAAAAATGTACATGAATTTTAGTTACTATCTCCACCTTCCAGAAGCCTATCAATTTTTTCTTCCAGAGCAATTCTACATTTATTAAGTTCCCCATCACAAATCCATAATTCTTCCTCCGTAGGATTTATGTTCCAATCAATCAAAATTTCAAGAGTGTTCGAATGTCTAAAAACGGGAAGCATATCAAATATAATGGTTTGGATGTCATTATAATTGTTGATATCATCCTTGAATAGTTCCAACTCATCTTGTACGTTGATAATTGTCTGAGACAATTTATCAAGATTCTCAATTCCGCATTTGAGTTCAAAAATCCATCTGTCTGAATTCTTCTCTTTATTTTGGGCCAGTATCAAAAGCTTGTCAACATGACCAATGTAGTCCAAGGATCCCAATAGAATGTCATTCAGAAAGTCAGTAAACAATCCTCGGTCTAATTCCACTACCGTTATATTTTCTCTTCTTCTCTTCTTACTTATTTTCGATTCTCTGGTCTTCCACTGGATAGTTTCCCAAAGTAGTGCATTGATTTGTTTCTTAGACTTATTTACATCATCAGTGTTCGACAAATGAGTGAGGTTCTGAAGGTCCTGAAAAACATTTTTCACTTGATTAAGAATATCTACGAGTTCTGGAGAGTCATCCTTGCCTACTTCTACCTTCAGTACTCTCTGGTATATCCTTTCCATGGATTCTACTAGGTGTTGCCTAGTACTTTCATAAAGATCATCATTTTCTATTTTCCAGCAAATATATCCGATAAAGTCATCAAAAAGCCATTCCAATTCCTCCAAGACTTCTGTCGGATCAACCTCGGCTGTTATGTGGAGAAAGTCTGAAACATTTAAACGGTGCCACTTTTCCAGCGTCAATGCCACATGATCTTTCTCCAGATTGTATTGGTCAATACATCCTTCTTTCTCCTTCCTGGAAGCAGATTCCACTGAATTTTTGTTTGATTTATTTCCTTCCAAATTCTCTGTCAATATATTCTTGCATTCGAAAAGGTTCCCTGCACAAAGGGACAATTCTTCTTCGGTACAGTTCTTATTCCAAACAATTAACATTTCAGGAATGTCCAGACGTTTGAAAACGTCGAGCAGGTTAGCGATAACACCTTGAATGTCGTAGCAGTTCTTCTCATTATCCTTGAAGAGATCTTCATTCTGTATATCGAGAATTTTCTCTGATAATGCATCTAGTATCTCAATACCCCAGGTAAGATGAAAAACCCATTGTAGTAGATTTTTCTCCCTGTCTCTGGCCAACGTCAAAACATGCTCGACATATTGCAAGGATGTTGATAAAATTTCTTTCAGAAGGTCCAAAAATTCATGCTTTTGCTCTTGTTTTTCATCCGAAACGTCTACAAATTTCTCATACTGCTCTTTCTCTTCTTCCTTTTCTTCTTTCTCTTTTTCAGAAATTGGTTGGTTAGTTTCTCCAACGGACTCCTCCAGGCCGTTCTTACAATTTGAATTATTTGAATTATTCCATTTTCTGAGCCTCAACTTCACCAAGTTTTTTTCCAAATTGTATTGAATAAGACATTCTTTTTGTTTGTTTTCCTTTCGTGAGAACCTCAATCCATTCAGTCTAGATTCCATTTAATTTTTTTCCGAGTGCTTCCCTTAGATCCTAAGCCAATTTGAAAGTTAACATTTATTATTGTCTCCATTTTACCGGCCATGCAAAGAGTTTTTTAACTTTCAAACAAAATTAAACATAAAATTTGTACTAATGACCAAATTATAGAGAGAAGAAGACAATAAGTCAAGAAATAAAAGAAGAAGAAGACAATACCGTCAAGAAGAAGATATTAACAGCCGAATTGTAGAGAGAAATGAAAAAAGAGAAGAAGACAATACCGAATCGGTGATGGAGTCCTTTTCTTGTACGAAGTTCCCTCGGCTCTCAAAAGAGAACTAACAAGCCTACATGTGAACTTGAATCATCTATTTATAAACGAGAGTAGTACAGTATGAGAGCCAAACTCCACGAAAGCTGAAAACAGTGAAAAGTAGAGGTACAGATGAAAATCCAGAAAAAGCAAGCATGATAAGCGGCTATTTCAGAAAGTGAAATAATATGCAATGCTTGATTGAAGACTTGAAGGAAATGCTATAGCAGAAGGCCCTCTTCACCTCTACAACTATTAGATAAAAATCTGAAAAACGTGTAAAACTACTAAGACACTCGACCCATAATTTATTCTCTGGCTTTGTAGTAAAGCTGTTCCAGTGCAAGTAAAGAGGAACGAAAAGTAGTATGGAGTTCCTGTTACATTTTCAAAGAAACTTACGGACATAGATTACAACAACAATAAACAATAGACAACACAAAAGCCCAATGTGCAAACCTAATAATTTAATTTTCGTCCCGTAACCGTAGAAAACTCCCTATTTCTCCTCTCCCTCCACCCACCCCCACCCAATACAAGCCCTCTCACCACCGCCGCCCATGAAACACGCACGCTTCCAAAAACTTAATAAATCAAATTTCCGCCTCCAAAACGAAGCACATGGATGCAACAACGAGAAATCATGCAGTACGCTTAAAAATCCACACGATTTGAACAGCAAGACAAAGGCCAGAGCATCAAGCGCAAGCTAGATTTCTCAATAGACTTAAATAAAACGGAAATCGGCGCTATGGATCCACGTCGTGCACCAAAACAAGTAAATCGAAACGTCCACAACAATCATCATCCGTCAGAGATTCGAAACCGCTAAAACAACCAAACAAGCGTTCAAACACACAAAATAAATACTTGTAAATGAGCGCAAGAGATCAGATAAAGCGATAATAAAAAAATATCAATGCAAAGCTTGAACTTACGGCTCTGACGAGAGCTCCACGGCCTCCAATGGCGGTCTGGAGAGCTCTCAGCAGAGATACAGAGAAAGAGCGGGAGAAGCTGAGCTTTGGACAGAGAGAGAGTGAGAAATGAGAGAGAAGAGAAATAGAGAGCGTCAAAGGAGCGTGAGCGGGACGAAGGTACAGTTTGAACTACCATTTAAAAAAAATGTTTAAAATAATAGATGCTATAAATTTATCATATTAAAATAATAAAAATATTCTATTTAAATATATCCTCATGCAATTTTTTTTTACTTCTCCTTGACTTCGAGTCTTCGAGAATGTTGCTTGCCAGTACTCAAAAATAAAAAAAATGTTGCTTGCCACTCTGTTAATATGGCATGGAAAACAGCAAATTATGAATTTTTGGTTGTTTTCTTTTTATTTTAAATGCTTCCATTTGGTTTTACTTCCATTCTCGTAATTTTAAAAAGTCTTAAGTTGGTTTTCTTTTTTTTTTAAATAAATTTTAAATTCGTATTTAGAGTTTTCTTTTCTTCCTTTTTTTTTTTTTTTTTTTTTAATTTTATTGGTTGATGGTCAAATCTTCCATGTTTTTTTTTTCTTCCATAAAATATGTGACATGTTTTTTTTTTTATTGATGCGCTAAATGAGTTGTTGTTTCTTTTGTCCCCTATATTAATTGATTAGTCTTTCACCACGTGCGATGTACATTTATGTCTTCTAAATTATTCAATTTCATCTTAATATTTAAGAAGTTTTAATTTCATCTCATTTTGTTTTTCTCATTAATAGTTTTCAAGTTTATGCAATTTGAAAAAAAAAATAAGGAAAATCAATATAGCAAGACAATAAATAAAATGAAGAAATGCACACATGAAGAAGAACACGCGGAAGAAGAAGATAAACTCCAATGTTTGTGAAAAGATGTTGAAGAGTGCTCTTTATATAGTCATAAAAATAAAAAGGGTAATGTTGTCGAAAAAACTTTATATGATATAATATATTATTTAATACTATAATTTTAGAATGATGTAAGATTAATAATTATTAGTAGTACATAATTTAACTTAAACTAAACTAAACTATTTTTTTTTTTTAGACGATTAAACTAAACTAAATTTATTGTAACGTTTTTGGTAAAACAAAATATATTTTAATGTATCTCACTCTTTTGTAAACCTGATACTTTGCGTGTGAAGTCCAAAACTAGTTGATTATTACAAAATAGTTGTTCTTTTTTTTTTTTTTTTAAGTAAAAGACATTATAAGAACCTAAATTATTTTTTTATGTATTTAATGAGATAAAACATTGGCGGATCCATAATTTTTGTTCAGAGGGGGCTTCACTTAAAATTTCGTAAAAGTAATTTATAAGTAAGAAATAAAAAAAAATCATAAATGAAACTGAACTACTAATTTCATCAATCGCGATTGTCCTCTACAAGTTTTTATATTATAGGATTAATTTTTAAAAAACAACATATCAAAATTTTAAAAATGTTTGGATACCGCTGAGCTATGCTCACTTTGGCTATAATATTATATATTTGTTAGGTTAAACAACAAGTTTAGTCCTTGAACTTTTATGTTTGTACCTAATAGGCTCCTAGATTTTCATTTTTTGTGTCCATAGGTTTTATGAAGTTAAAAATTGTCAAATTGATTTCTACTTTCAAATTTGTGTCTAATAAGTCCTTGTCGTCGGTTTTAAAAAAAGAATCTCTAACATATTTACACATTATTTCAATTTAACAAATACATTAGACAAAATTGATTTTTGTGTCTAATCGAACACAAAATTTTCAATTTTATAATAAATAAATTCATGAATTTTAAAAAATATTGAATAGGCCAGAGACTTATTAATTGCAAAATTGGAAGTTCATGAACCTATTAGATCTAAAATTGAAATTTAGACACTTTTTAATAAAAAAAATTAAGAGATTTATTAAATGCAAAATTCAAAATTCAAAAAAGTATTTCACACTAAGGCTTAGTTTGGCGTTCCTGTAGCTTCTAAAATAATTGCTGTTAACTGTGCTTTTAAGAAAATCAGCTGTATTACGAAGTAAATTAGTGTTTGGTAAATTTCAGCTTTATAGACGAAAAAGTTAGTTGAGGTGTTTGGTAAATTAATATTCTAAATTATCGCAACTTAACTATATTTTTTCAATAAATAAATTTAATATTGATATTTAATTTCAAAATTTTAAAAAATAATTTCCAAATTATTTTTTTGAAACATATAAGATAATTGTTTTAAATTTTGTATTATTTAAAATATAATCTTATGTTTAACCTATGATGTTTTTATATTTTGCTAAGAAATATAATTTGCCACTTGTATTGGAAAAAATATTATTTTAATTTAAATAAAAATAAACACAAATAACTTCAAATGAGTATAAAATAATAAAATAAAAATATATTAAATTAAAAAAAATGATTCACATGAATCAAGTCTAAAAAACGTACAGAGAAGATAAATAGTTAGTTACAGATTAGATTTTTAGGAAAGCTAAACGGAAAAGCTACTATTATTAGATTTTGCAAATGAACGTGGTTGAAAAAGAATTTTTATAAAAATTAATTTATAATCTGTTTTACCAAACGCTACAAATGGTTAAGATTCTTTTATAATCACTTTAACTGCTTCTAAAATCAACGCGAAACGTACCCTAACTAGATTTGGAGATAAAATTTATAATTTAACCTGTTTAGTATTTTAAAATTGTAAATAAATTTTAAAAAGAAAATATAGTACATAATTTAAATTTAGGAAAATATAAAAACCTTTCTTTTTCTAATTATAGAAGTCTAAATTTTAAGAATAATGTTAATAAAAAGGAAATATTGAAGAACGTGCATGCGTTCAGAACCAGGGACTGCATAAATTAAACAAAAAAAAAAATGAAAGTGTGTGTGTAGACTCAAACTTAGGACAGAGTAGACAACTTGAGGAGGGTTGGGAGCGCCTAAACCAACCGGACAAAGACCTAAGTTTGAGAATTAGATGAATTTTCTTATACTAATATAAAATTTGTGGTCAGTTCATAGGGGGCTCGAGCCCCCCCTAGACCTGAGGTGGATCCGCCGCCGAGATAAAATATATATTAAATATTAAATTGAAATCCTAATTTTTAAGAAAATGAGTTCTAATATATTTATTTTTTAGTTTAGTTATTTTATTTAATACTTGTCACATAAAATGTAATATTTATTTTTTAAAACATAAAAATAAAGGTAATTGTATGGTTTCTTATTCTTGTGATTTTAAGGAGAAAATCAATTAATATAATCATATACTGCAAATTATTAAATTTAAAAAGTTCGTATTTTATATAAAGTTTCATAATAATAGTAATAATAATAAAAATAATAATTATTATTATTATTATAAGATAAGCACTAAAATGTAACTAAAATACATATGTACGGAGAGAATACATGAGGTTAAAACATATATATACATTTGAATTCAATTGGCGGGATATCATCTATAACTCTCTTATTTGCATATCTTCCGGTCTTCTTTTAAATTGCAAAGTATCAACACTACATCAAAAAAACAAACTAAAGATGAATGTTGATTATGCAATTTGAAACAAAAAATTATAAGGAAATTCAATATAGCAAGACAATGAATAAAATGAAGAAAAACACACCTGAAGAAGGAGAAGGAGAAGAAGAAAGCACATTGAAGAAGAAGATGAACTTTGTTCACACGAGATTTCAACAGGGAAATTTAATTCGTGGGAATGAACTTGATTTTATTGAATTTGTATGTAGAAGTGTTACAGTGTCTAATATTTATCCTCTGATGCTTTCTCTCAAAATGTAGAGTCTGATCTGAGGGCTGGCGAGCTTGATCTCAGATGGAGCGAGGTCGAATCTTCAACTTGTATCTTGATGAAGAAACAGTTGATTCTTTGGAGTCTTCAAGTCGTTGGATCTTCTGAGTCTTGAGTTGACCAAATTCTGAATCTTCCGATCTTCTGAATTCTCTGGACTCTCTGACTTCTGAAGACTCTGGACTTTGGGAGAATGCTCTGGACTATGCCTTCTCTGACTCTGTCTGAATGCCCAAAATGAATGGTGGTCTCCTCTATTTATAGAGTTTGATGGACCTCATATGGGCTTGGGCTTGGGCTTGTGGGTTTTGGGCCCAACTTTTGGGCTTGGGCTACATTTGGGCTTTAATTCAATCTTTTTTTAATAAGGTTGGATTATTTTAATTTAGCCCAATTTCTTGACCTCCGGTTACATTAGTCTCGGGTCCAAATGCCACGTGGCATAATTTGATTGGACTTGACTTATGTCATCCGATAGATCAGTAATAGACAAGTGGCATTGTTTGATTTGTCGAATTTTAATGTCTATTAATTTAATTTAGGGACACGTGTAAATTTGTAATTGGTCCCAAATTTATTTTATCGTTAATTTAAATTAATGACGTGGCAATTTGTGATTGGTCGAAATTTCTCACTCAACAAATGCCCCCTTTTCGAAATTTATGAACCTATTTGCGTGCATGGATTTTGAAAAGTATGATTTGTAAAAAAAAGAAAAAAATACATGACGTTTAGTCACAATTTTAATTTGTGCCGATGGACGAAATTAATCAGAATATTAGCTTACAATTCCGAATAATTTTCTTTATGCTTCCAATGTTAATTTTAGCCAAATTTAAAACTATTTTTTTTATATGCCAAAGAATCAAAATCTTGAACCACAATTTTGATTTCCAATACATTTTTTTTCTTTGAAATTGGAAGCTTAATTTTAGCCAAAATTGTGACAATTTTTTTTTTCTCTACCTTGGACATGAATTTGGAAGTAGATAGGCACTCTGAACAAAAAATTGGAGGTCTTTTGGCTTGCCAATTTTATTAGGCCAAAATTTCTCTCTTGATTCATATACTTTGGAGGAGGCAATTTTTTTTTACCTTAATAGCAATTGTAGGAAATTCCTTGCCATATTTGATTAGGTCAAAAATTTCTTGGACAAAATGAAAAAATTTCTTTATTCTTGACCTAATTTCTTCCTTATAAATTGAAGAGGTTGCATAAGCCAAGACACAAAGTCATTAAAGCAAGAAACCTAGGTAAGAAAAATTTTCCTCTTTAATTTCTCTTTTCTTCCTTTCATTTGACTTCAAATGCTCATGTATTTTGATGACTGTAGTATCCTGTTGGGGTTGTCTTCATCAGATTCACTTGTAGTGATTTCATTTCTTCCTTTCATTTGACTACAACGGTCCAAAGGAATGGAATCCTTTAGCGGAAGCGAATTAAATCGTGCGTGAATGGATTTCAATCATTAGATTACCGATACATTGGGCAAAGAAAAACACAGAAACTTTTTCTAATGATTCTAATGATAAGCATGCTGTAAATCTAAAATCTAAACTATTTTAGATTAAGGAACTTATATGAATTTGGAGGCAAATAACACGATGCTCCAAGAATCTCAATCTTGATCTCCCAATGGACACCACCACTCGAATTCACCCGCTATCCTCTTGGGTTACCTTGAGGACTCGATTGTGGGATCGATCTCGCCTTGAAAGGGAATTTTTCAGCAAGATGATTGCTGTATTTTTTAGAGAAATCTAGAGAGAAAATTTTGAGAGTTCTCTCCTGTGTTTTTGCGCGAATTAGAGAATGTGACCATCAGTAGGGAACTCCCTCTCCCCTAAACGATAAGTGCGGAGGTAGTTATTACCCTACTTGATCTAGATCGTTAGATCTTAATCGAAACGATCTCGACCATTAACTAATTAAATAATAATTAATTAATTAATTTATTAATTATAATTAATTTAATTAAATCAATATTAATTAAATTAATTATAATATAAAGTATTTAATTCAATTTGAATCATATTCAATTGAATTAAATTAGCCATTCAATTAATTCTCAATTAATTGATTTCCATATTAATTAAACATCAAATATTTAATTAATCTTATAATTGAATCATATTCAATTTTATCTCTCTCATTTTACCTATAGTTTTTAATGTGCATGAAGATGTACATTAATATAAAGTATAGTATTGATTTGATTAAATCATATTTAACCAAATTAAATTAAAGGGAAAAATACACTTTTAGTCCCTGAGGTTTGAGTTAGGTTTCATTTTGGTCCCTGAGTTTTCAAACTCAACAATTTAGTCCCTGAGGTTTGAGATAAGAAGCAATTTGGTCCCTGCCATCCATTTTACCGTTAAATCTAATGGTATGCTGACGTGTCACTATTATTTTAATTAAAAAAATTAATTTTTAATTTTTTAGAATAAAAATATATTATAATAATAATTTTTTTTTTTAATTCTTTCTCTCCCTCTTTCTTCTCCTTCTTCTTTCTTTTCTCCATCTCCTTCTTCCTTCTTCCCCATCTCCTTCTTCTTCAACTCCGATGGCCGGCGGCCGGCGGCTGCCGGCGAACGATAGTGGCGGGCGCCGGAATTTTTTTTTTCTTCTTCTTCCTTCTTTTTCTTCTTCTCCTTTCTTTTCTCTCTTTTGTTTTGTTTTTTTAAAAAAAAAAAAAACAGAGAGAGATTCAGAGAGTAGGAGCTCCAACGCCCCATCTCCGGCGGCTCAAACCCCCACATAAAAACTCATAAAAACCTCACCACGAGCGAGTTCCAGAAATTAAACGTTACCATTCTCACTCGATCATTGTAAACCCACACAAAAACTCATTCAGAACCATAAACCCCAAAATTCAAATCACTGCCACATGCAAATTATTCATCCATCACAAATCCAGCACCCACGCTGAATCACAAATCCAACGCCCACACTACAAACTCTCAATTGTAAATTATCCATCGACGCACAAGCAAACCTCCACAAACAACCCAAATTCCTAAAACCTATGAGTTCAGACTCCAAAATCATTAAATTCCAACACCCACACTGAATCACATTCGTCACCCAGAATCCCAAATCCCAAATTTTATAAAAAAAAAAGGAAAAAATCAATAGGGAAACGAAGGGGTCTGCACGAAAACGTTGTTTCTAGAACAAGTCGTCGTTTCTTCTTCTCCTCCGCCGCCGAGCCTGTGTGCACGAAAACGAAAGGGTTTTAAACGAGCCGTCATTTCTTCTTCTCCCTCATCGTCGAGCCCTGTCTACACGAAAACGCTACCATCGAGTCTGCACACGTCAGATCTGAAGCCGTCGAGCACGAAAACTCCATCGTCGAGCCTGCAAGCGTCAGATCTGAAGCTGTCGACACTGGAACCACCGTGGAACCTGCCGATCTGTCCACTGTTGCCATCGATTTGTTCGTCAAGGTCGGATTTTTCAGATCTGAAAAACAGGGGAAGAAAAGAGGAAAGAAGAAGATAGAAAGGAGGATGAAGAAGAAGAAGAGAAAGAGAGGAAGGGAAAGAAAAAAAGAAAATGGGAAAAAAACAAAAAAGAAAAAGGACTGGCTCCGGCTGTTGCAGCGGTGGTCGGCCGGCAACGGTGATGGTGGTTTGAAGAAGAAGAATGGAGAGAGAAAAGAAATGAAAAAGTAAATAATGGAGAGATAAAAGAAATGAAAAAGTAAAATAAAAATAGTATTTTTATTAATTTAACATTATTTATTTCAAAAAATACAAAAAATATATTTTTTAATAAAATAAATAGTGCCACATCAGCAAACCGTTAGTAGTTAACGGTAAAATGGATGGCAGGGACCAAATTGCTTCTTATCTCAAACCTCAGGGACTAAATTGTTGAGTTTGAAAACTCAGGGACCAAAATGAAACCTAACTCAAACCTCAGGGACCAAAAGTGTAATTTTCCCTAAATTAAATTAAATTAATTAATTCCCCAATTAATTAATTCATGAATTAATCAAATATCACATATTTAATTAAATTCATAATTATCTCATTAATTAATTTTGAATCATATCCAAAATTAATTATAAAGTTTAATTCATGAATTAAACTTATAATGTATCTCCATACATTATATTAATTGTATCAAAATACAATTAACTTAAATTCCTTTTAATATTCAAGACTATATTATCTCAGAACCCGTTATGAACTAGCAGGTGGACCTAATGGACCTACAGATCAGAAGCTCCAACAATACGAGATTAATTGGCTAAACTTATTAACCAAGTTAATCAACATTCGTTAACCGTGGGTCACTCCACTAAAGACCCACAACTGCACTCTTCTCACTGTAGAATATTTCTGTGTCCACGGATATCGACCAATGCAGTAAGTCAATCCTTCACGTGTGTTCGTAACACTAGCTGGGTCAAATTACCGTTTTACCCCTGGGTTACCTCTGGATCCTTAAGTACCACTAATCCCTCTAATGAACAACCTGTTTAGGGTCCAACCGCTAAACAGAGATTCCTCTTGGGCCAGGAGAGGACAACACACTTTTGTTCAAGCCCCGGAATCAGCCCTTAAGGGAACACACATCTATTTGCCCCAATAGGGAAAGGAGTGAATTCCATCTTGTACTGTTATGTTCCCAGCCCCCATTCGGTCTTGTCCCTGAAATGGTAGGATTATTGAGTCGGTGAACTGACCACTCTCACCCATACAAATCTAAGGACAATCCCTCATGAAAAGGAGTTCATAACAAACTCAAGATTGAAATTGAGTTACCTAGGTCATCCTATTGAAATAGAAACCTAAACTAGTCACCGGTGTTACATCTAGTGGTTACTATTTCGTGGTTCGGTCTTAAGCAAACTCATTGCATAGGATACCCTCACCCGCATGTCTCCTACATGGATGTTTTGGATCATTGCATTTGTATCGAATACAAGGTGGGTCGTATCACATAGTGTCACCCTATAGACCATTTTGGTTGTTACTTGGACACCGATCCCCGTATGTCCCCACATACTAATCCAAGTTTCATTTAAACAAACTTTGATCTTAGTTTATTGGATTTAGGGTTTATTAATGCAAACTTGATTATTCAATAACCAAATTACTGAATCACTCAAATAACGACTTATTGAGATCGATTAATTTGTTTCATTTACTATCTACGAGTCTTAGGGCATAAAACCCAAAAACTCCCACTTGAACTAAAACTCTAGTGGGCAATGTACATCATTAATCATAATTAATTGAACAATCATAGAAGTAGGAATAATAGTTTGTATTAATACTGTATAATACATGAAAAGTACAAATACAGATAAATACAATAAACTAAGGCATTCAGAATACCCATTACACTTCTCCCACTTGCCCTAGATTATTCTATGTACATATCTCGCAAACCTAGACCCTCTAGATGACCCTCGAACACTTTAGCCGCGAGAGCCTTCTTAAATGGATCAGCAATGTTGTGCTCCGAAACTATCTTCGTGACGATCACGTCCACTCGTTGCACGATTTCTCTGATGAGATGATATTTGCGCTCTATGTGCTTGCCTCTCTTGTGGCTGCGAGGTTCTTTAGAATTTGCTACTGCACCACTATTGTCACAATAAAGAGTGATGGGCAAGTTCATATTTGGAACAACCTCCAAATCCATCAAGAACTTCCTGACCCATATAACCTCCTTAGCTGCTTCACAAGTAGAGACATATTCGGCCTCCATGGTGGAGTCTGCAATGCATCATTGTTTGATGCTACGCCAGACTACAGCTCCCCCGTTCAAGGTAAACACTGACCTTGATGTGGATTTCCTAGAATCCTTATCAGTCTGAAAGTTAGAGTATGTGTATCCTGTAAGGATCAAATCCTTAGAACCATACATAAGCTGATAGTCCCTCGTTCTCCTAAGATACTTGAGGATATTTTTCACTGCAGTCCAGTGGTCTAACCCTGGATTAGACTGGTATCTACTAACTATCCCAACTGCATAGCATATGTCAGGCCTATTACACAACATGACATACATGAGGCTGCCCACTGCTGAAGCATAAGAGATCCGTCTCATATCCTCAATTTCTTAAGGTGTCTTATGACACTGTTCCTTAGACAAATGAACTCCATGCCTGAAGGGTAGTAAACCCTGGTGCGGCAAAGGCTGAATGATGGATGTAAGATAAGATGATAGATGATGAATAAAGATAAATTCGGCCAACCTTAGTGCAAGTATACACTATCGCACGTAGTAATAAAAACCTTAGAAGTATTCCAAGGGTATCGATCCCACGAGGACTAAATTGGAAATTCAAATTTGAAGAAGAAACTGCTCAACTGATTGCTTAAAAAAAATAGGTACCTAGAGAAATGATTGATGATGATTTTTAGAAAGATAAATAAAGCAAGCAAATAAATAAAAGAATAACAATAAGAAATAAAACAAGGATTCAACATGGATTCATACCAAAGGAAATAACTTTAATCATGGATTATTCAACTTAAACCTATTCAATGCATTGGGTCAGATTTAACTTTTATTTGGCCTTGCTCCCAAGAACCGTTAGAAGGCTAAGCGAGTACCGTTATGCACATTTTTGTGACTCGACGCCGACATAGATAATTCACGAATGCAATCTATAACCCTATAGTTGATATAGGGTGCCTTAGGCAGCTTGCCCTATACCACCGAACAATCTCTTTCGAGCTTTTTCTCCTATATCACCTTTATGAGAACCGATATCGTCTGTCCCTTTCGAGATCAAACTCACATAGCATGCAAAGTCTAAATGATCAAGTTAAACTCAGCAAGATCAGAATGATATTCAATTAAGAATGACATGCATTGAACAAAACTTAAGCAAATAAAACACTTTCAAGCTATTGAACCATAAGGGAATTCACCATATTGAACCCCTCAACGAAATTTAGCTACTCATGGTGAGATAAAGTGCAAATGAATACCTTTTCATTGAAAATAAGATGTAAAGAATACAGATAAATGAAAAGTAACAAAAGCTGGAAATAATGACAGTAGCTAAATACTAGGGTTTTTCTATTTTATCCAATTCTTCTAGAGTTCGCTTAGACACTCCACTCTCTCGCTTTTACAAGTGGGAATGGGTGAAAATCCATACAAACCCTAAGGTTTGATGTCTAACTAAGGTTAGAATTTAGTCATCTAAGAAGGACCTCGGGCATCCCTACTCATAGGCATCAACTAGGGTTTTGTCACCACCCTTTTCTTCCAATTGAGTTCTACTTGAATTTGACTTCGAATCTCGAGCTTATATAGTGTTGGAAGTGGTTGAGGAGCTGCGAAATAGGTGTTGATAGGTAGCCCAGTCGGTTTCGAGGCCAAAACAGCCGGTTAGGTGCGAAGAAGTCTCGTTTAAAACGACCCGCGGAAGACTCGGAACTGCCTTTGTTTTTTTCCAGAAATGCGGTCGCATTTCATTTTGGCCTTCCCAGAAATGCGATCGCATTTCTGTGTAAATTCCAGCATTTCCTCTGTTTTTATGCACAACAACAAACTTAGTCAAATTCCCTTAAAATTGAGTCTTTTTAAGCACAAATGAGCATAATTTGACAAAAGTGATTCTCAACACCCTAAATTATCAACTTTAACATATTTTGAGCTCTGGAGCAGTAAATATGATCTAGAACATATAATTTTGACAAGATAATGATTTAAATATAAGGGTAAAATAGGTATATTTTTTATCCTTATCACACCCCTAAACTTAACTCATTGCTTGTCCTCAAGTAATAGCCAATCAAAATGTTAGAGATCAACTTTTTAATTGCAAATCAGAATGTAAGAGCTCAATATTAATTGCAAACCAGAATGTTATGGTTCATGTGTAATTGTCAATCATGGTACTAGTATCAACTTTAAATTGTAAATCAAGTGACATGGAATCAAGTAAACATGTTTTTCAAGATCGTTTTCTAAAAAGTTTGCCTTTTAGGAGAGGGTTCTACTCTAGTGCCAGTCACAACGTCTGAGCTTCCTAGGCATGAAGATTTCTATTGTTCTTTTTCAAAGCAAAACTCTCCCTAGTCCATCCTAACCAATATGTTTAAACTACCTAACTTCTACTCGTTGAGTCTAGTGTAGTCCTTTTAGTTAAGAAAAATAATCTTGAGGTAAATATGAGCATACATGAGTTACTAGACCTTTTCTTTCTCCCCCAAACTTATTTGACTGCTGGTGCTCTTTTTATTCAACTTCTTTTTCTCCCAAGAGTATCCTTGCTGTCATCTTTACCTTCGTTCTAGCTTATCGACATTTTGTGGTGAAGATATCTAGCTACGAGCAAAGTTCACAAGCTTGAAATAATACTCACTTCCTTAAGTAAACCTTTCATGCAGTGGCAAACCATGGGTGTCATGAATGCCCCTAGTTACTCAGTAAACTCTAGGAAGGAGGAGTAACTCTCAATTTTCCTTTTTTTTTTTTTTTTTTTTAAAGTGCAAATGCTGAGCACATACTCTTTTTCCAGCAGTACAATTTTACAAAAACCTGGCATCAAGCATAAATATTTACAAAGTAAAGCATAAAGCACCCCCCCAAACTTAAAATTAGACAATGTCCTCATTGGCTTTGTTTTTGAGGCATGGGCTTTGCATAAGGCTTTTTGTTTTTAAAACATCAATGCTAAACTCTCCTAGAGTGTTAGAAAGGTTAAATACGAGGAAGTTTGGACTTAAGAAAATTCCTGTAAAGAAAAAGACTAATGGAAAGCCTATGACTAGAAAACAATTCAGTTGAGACGGTGACACTTTTGAGATAGAAAAAAGCTCTAGTTTTCATCATCAAGGGCTTAAAAGAAACTCCTTTGAAAACATTTCTTTCTTCCAAAACATTTTATCAAGCAATTTTTTCCTTAAAGTTGATTTTTCTTCAAAAAGTTCATAGGTTAAGCTCAAAAATAGCAAGCAGATTTTTCCAAGAAAAGATTGAAAACCCAAGTTTATCTAATCTAAACTATCAACAAGCTATCTAAACTACTCTATGAACATAAATATTAACAAACTAAACAATTTAAATCAATCTAAAACAGCAACTAAACAACTAAAAACAGAATGTAAACATGCTAAAACTCAAAAAAATAACAGACAACAAAACAATATTATGTACAAAAAACAACAAGTAAAAGGGGTCAGAAAACTCCCCTAGTCCTCGTCCGAGGAACTCTCTTTCTCTTCATTTTCTTCTTCATCGTCATTTTCATCATCTTCTTCATCAGAATCCTTGTCTTCTTAAGGCAACAACAATTGAGGGAAATCGGGAAAAATTGGAGCAATACTCGGGGCGATAGAGAGATAGAGCTCTCTAATGGCTTCATCCCTCTCCTTTGCATATGCCCAATAAGTCTTCAGGTTCTCCCTGATTTGATCTAGCTAGTGGTAGGCAATGGCTAGGGCTTCAGATGACGGTGAGGGCCCTGTAAAAGGAGGGTGCTGGGATGGAGAAGCTATGTTCGACCCTGATGGTGGAGTGGCCTGAGATGTGGAGGCTGTCTTTCCTTTGGAGGCTATTTTTTTGGAGCTTCCCAATCAAGGACATGTCAATGGTAGGCTTGAAGAAATGAAGCTCCTTGTCCTTGCCTGGACCTATCTTCACCCTCTGACAGAGCTGGGTGATAAGTAATCCAAAGAAAAGTTTACCTGCTCTTTTCCTCCCACAAGCTAGAATCTCCTCCCTGATAATGCTCCCTATGTTGATCTCCAACCCCGTCATAATACTGTAGAGTAGCATAACTCTATCTACTAAGATGGTGCTATCGTGGGTGGTTGGCATCAAACGGTTTTTCAGAAAGTGAAGCCAAACTGCAGATTCTGGCTTTAGGTCGCTTGGCACTAGAGTCTTCACCTTCGTTTGGGATTCTTTCCACTGAACTCCCTTGTTGGCCACCAGTTTAAGTGCTTCTTTCATCTGCTTGGCCGAGGGGTTCCTAATAACATCATTCCCTCTTGGATGTAGGGGTGCTTTGATTCTGTACACCCTGTTGATGTCTACTGAAGAGAAGCTGACCATTTTGCCTCCCACCACCGCCATACTGATGCTTTCCTCTCTCAGGCCGGCGTAGAATTCACGAACCAAAGGCACTACAGCCTCCTGAGGGTGAGCACATAACTCCTGCCACTTGTATTGTGAGATAACTCTGCTTACGAACTCTGGCAGTGCTCCAGCTCTGTTAGAGAATCCCTTCTCGTTGAGGAAATCTCTCTTTCTCATTATCTCCATCCGTTCCTGAAAATTAGCATCTTTGAATACCTCGGGAAATGGATTTTTAGGAGATGCAGCCTTCGGAGATTTGGCTTTCGGCTTGGCGGGTGAGACGGTAGGAGGAGCTGCAGGAGAGGCGTCCATGGACCTTGTCCTCGACCTCTTGGCAAATATTGGGTCATTCTTGTTCTTAGTCCTCCTTTCAGCTTTAATCTCTCTTCTTCTCTTTCTCCTCAATGCCGTAGAGATAGGAACTTGGTCGTCATCCAGCTCCTTGATCTCTGAATCAGATTCTGTTTCTGAATCATTGGAGGTCTCGACCTCCTTGTTTTCTTTCTCTTCTTCATCCCTCTTCTCTCTCGAAGAGGTGCTATCAGCTGCTGGTGGGTCATCTTTGAATAGAGGTTCAAAAACCCCATCAGCTAGCTGAGCTTCACTGGCCTCTTCCTGGCCTTCCTCAGAATGCGGCCCAGATGCAGTCGCATTCTGGCCTTCATCCTCTGCTTCTCTTTCTTTTTCTTTCTCTGAATTTTCTTCATTTGGCACCTGATGGGCCTCTTCTTCTCTTCCTTTCAGCATCTCAGCCTCACTTTGAGTTTTGTGAAGTGGCTCAAAGGCTGCAAGAAAGTTGTTGGGTTCCTAGAGTGAGTAAAAATGATATGCAAATGGACCCTAGAACTCTGAGCAAGTATACACAGTCCGCAGCAAGTAATAAGTATTTATCGAATCCAAGGTCTGAATTAGCTTCCACTTTATCTATTTTGTTTAGCTTTTTAATGGTTTCAAAGGTGGTTAAAATGATTGGTTTTTATAGAATGCTGAAGCAAAAGAAATGACAGAATAAAAAGTAAACAAATAGGCAGACAGATTAGAAACAGGCGCTGGTCAGGATTTAGTAATTGTTTTAAAAGATGCTCTAGCAATATTATTGATCACCCAAAACTCTCGCAGTCTTATTAGCAGATTCCTCCCAGAACTCCGGATTTTTTAGAATGTGTTTCAACTCCAATGAAGCTCTACCGATCAAGCACTAGGCAACTGGCTATCCCTAGCTCAGTCACTGGCGTTCACCAATACACAATGATCTAGTGTGATTAACCGCCACACACTCCCTAAATCATCCCTGAAACTAGAGAGAGGTATTCATATCGACTGGCCAGACGGGCATAAAATAGGAATGAGCACAACAATTAATCAAGATGCATCAAATCAATATTTATTGCTAGAAATTAAGCACGACAACTACATGTTCCCTAACCAACGCCTAAAGTTACTTAGTTCATAAAGTGCATAGAGACACACGTTACAATCTGAGTAAGCATATCCATAATCACAAAATAATACAAAAAAATATTAATTCCCTTGATCAGCTTGCAATTGATGGTCTTCTTGTAGGTCTCCAATCTCTCTCCTCTATTCGACTCCCAAAGGTGGAAGTAAACTTTCCAAGAGTGGAATGTTCCTTCCAAAGATGGAATGACTTTGACTTGGGCGGCTATCTCCTTTTATAGAGTGATAGGAGGCTTGAAGTAGGTTGACCTAGACACGTGGATGGCTCTCCTTGCTCCTTTATCCCGAGAATAGCTTAACAAAATTTAGTTCATTAAATTGGCTAATGAGCTGTGACGTGACAGTTTTGCTCCCAACTTTGCTGCAGCACAGGATTTGCTCCCTCAAGTCGCTCAACAATATATTCTGCACAAAATAACTTCCAAAGCATCCATTATTCCAAATGGGTTAAAACATATAATATATAACTAAAAGCAACCCTATTAAGCACAAAAGACACACAAATCACCATAGAAATAAGGCCTAAATAACTCCTTTTTGGAGAGTTATCAGAAGTCTTCGGCTTCCTTCCTTCTTTTCTCATCTTCTTTCAGCTCTTCCCTTCTTCGTTTTTCTTCCTCGAGGAGTTGCAAGTCAGCAGCTGCCCTCCTGAGTTGTTCATCTAATTTCCTTTCAAATAAATCAACACTACCTCAGAATCTTCTTGCCGCAGCAATCGACCAGGCTAGAAGAAGTGCTCAAGCAAAAGGTTTCTGGAGATCAGAATACCTTGATCTAATTAAGCTTAACCAGTCCAAGCTTAAAAAATTTAGAAGAAAATTAGTTAAGTTAGAATTACTCAGTGCTTGTAGAACAGAAGCAACTTCGGAAATTTCATTAAAAATAAAGAAAGAAATTACATAAGGAGATATTTTGATGGCCCAAAGAAAAAAAACAAGAAAACATAACAGCAACAGAAAGCGAGGTCAGATATACGCGAGCAATCAAAAATAGAGAAACAAAAGTAATGCTCGCTCAAGGTCAGGACATCCATCAATCTTCCTGACCCTGCTCTTCATCATCCTCTTCTTCTCTTTCGACAGGTGGGGGCGGTATCTAGGGGTTAAATAAATCATCGAGAAACATAGGGAAGACCTGATATGGTTTGGAGAAATTAGATTGCAAGGCCCTCCGAAGTGTGTCATCTCTCCTTTTAGCGTAGGTCCAGTAAGTTTGAGCTTGCCTTTCAGCAAACTCTTGCCTGCTGGCCGACAGTGCCAGTTGCTCTAGGATTTGATGAATTCCACACACAAGCCCACCCTGGCATGCCTCTTGCGTACGCTGAAGTCGCGCCAGATTAGGCATATCTATGATTCCCTTGTCAAGCAAAACCACATCCTCTGGAACCGTGGGCACTCCTACCCTGCTGCATAGCATAGTGATCGTGTTCGGGAAAAACAGCTTCCCCACCTTTTTGCGCCAGCAATTAAAGATTTCATTCGAAATGATTTTTCCAACATCAATACTTACGGATCGAAGAATTGCGAATAACAGAAGCACTCGGTCGCGAGACACTGTTGAATCATGCGTAGTCGGGAGCAAACGTAGCTTGATGAAGCCCAACCAAGTATTAGCTTCACTCTTTAGATAGGCAACTTGAAATGTTCGCTTCTCCGTCTTTGATAGCCTCCATTGAGCCCCCTCAATGCCAACCTCTCGAACCGCCGCATTCAATTGATCACTTGATGGTGCCACCACCATCTCATTGAAGCCTGCGTGTGGGAAGTCCTGAAGGTTGAATAATGAATTGATCGCCCCTGGGCTCCAGTCAACAGTCACTCCTCGAACTATGGCCTGAAATTCCTCTGCATTATCAACATTCGCATAAAACTCTCGAACAATGTTCGAATTTACTGGGTCTGGTTTCACACAAAACTAACTCCAGCCGTGATTCGCGATCCCTGCCCTCAAGAAATGTGGTAGATAGTCACCAAACCCTCTTTCGAATATGAAATCTCTTTTTAACATCTCCCGGTATTTTGCTCGAGCAAGTTCATTGATGAAGCGGATGAACGGTCCTTCTGCTTCCTCTTCAGGTTCATCTGATGCCTCAACAATTCCTTTGCCTCTTTCTTCTTGGCGCTGTGTCAAAGTTTCTTCTGCTGCTTTCTTTCCTGCTTCCTCTCTCTCTCTGTCCTCAGCCTCCTTTTTCTCCTGTTCTTCTCTCTCTGCATTCTCTTTCTCAGAATCCGTCGATGGTGGTGATGGGGTATCAGTTCGGACTACCTTGACACGTCCAGCTTTTTGCTTCACGCAACGACGTTTTGGCACTTCCGGCATGATCACCTCAATACGAGCCTCTTGCTCTTGCTCCACCTGCTCATTGCCCTTTTCTTGAACATTCTCTGTTCGTCCTTCTTGAGCATCCTCAGTCAGTTTTTCTTGAACTTCCTCTGTATTTTCTTCTCGAACCTCTTCCATATCTGCAACTATCGGGTCGGTCTGTTCTGGGTTCTGTACTTCTGGTTCTTTCGGATTTCCTTCTTCAACTACCGTAGCAGCAACATCTTTCGCCGCCTTATGGACAGCTTCTTGGTCCTCAGCCCTCTGCTGCCTTCTCCTCCGTTTGGCTTCTTTTTCCTCTGGCGTTTTCTTTTTCTTCGTTTTCACTTTCTGTGCCTCAGGGGTAACTGGTACCTCTTCTTCTTCATTATCTCGCTACTTTCTTGCTCTTGTTTTCGCCATTAGAGATAGAAAACTTACCGCAGGCTGCTAATAAATAGGGCTTCAGCAAAATAACATCGTAACCGAAAGATTTTGCTCTCATTAATTTGAATTTATCGTTCAAAACCCATGCAATCTGAATAATTAAAACCATCAAACGGTAAAATCTGAATTTCAATCGCCCATGGTAAATAACGATGCGCTGTTCAACGGCTAAGCCCTTGGATCTTCCCTGTGTGACACGTGGCTCCATCAGATGGCTCATGCAATTAACCTGCCCACAGAAACTTCAAAATCCAAACGGTAAAAGTAATTAATTCGCAATAAATCCCTTCCTATTCGGATTCGAAAGATTTGCCTCAGCCATAAAATTGCCGCAACAACCTCCTGAACAAAAGATTACCTGAAGAATCTTGGATACGGAATTCAAATTCCAAATAGAAAAATCAAATCAGGAAATTTAAATTTCAATTAACCGCTCAAATCAAATCTCATTTTTATTTGGAGCCGAATAAATTAAAAAACTCTTTATTAAATCTAAATCTCAACAAAAATTTAAATAACCGAAAATACAAACTTAAATAGAATCCCAATAAATCTAATCGGAATAACTATCAAAGATACTAAAAATATTCACAAATAAAATCCACTGAATTAAAAACAACGAACTTAAAATAAATCATGCAAAATTTAAACAAATCAACTCTAACATAATTCAAATTCAAATCAAATCATCAAGAAAATAAAATCACAACAACCACTGGGAGCTCAAAATATTGCTCTGTGAAATGCTCCCGCAAAAATCTCGCTCCCTCATTCATCAACCAACTTTAGGGAAGGATATTTCGTCTGGAACTCCTCTCCCCAATAATGTTTCACACGCTGTCCATTAACTTTGAACACTCTCCCATCTTTTTCATCCTAGAAAGTAATTGCTCCATGGGGGAAAACCTCAATCACAATAAATGGCCCTAACCATTTAGATTTTAGTTTCCCAGGAAACAATTTTAATCTAGAATTATAAAGCAAAACTCTTTGACCTTTGACAAACTCTTTAGGCTTAATTTTCTTGTCATGCCACAACTTAGTCTTTTCTTTATACATTTTCGAATTCTCATAAGAAAATTGGCGAAATTCCTCTAATTCGTTAAGCTGCAGCATTCTTATTACCCCTGCACGACTCAGATCAAAATTTAATTTTTTCAAAGCCCAAAACGTTTTATGTTCAAGCTCTAATGGTAAATGACAAGCTTTCCCATATACTAGCCTATAGGGAGACATACCTAGAGGAGTCTTATAGGTTGTCCAATAAGCCCATAGAGCATCATCCAACCTAAAAGACCAATTGTTTCTAGATGGATGGACTACGTTTTCTAAAATAGATTTTATTTCCCTATTGCTTATCTCAGCTTGACCATTTGCTTGTGGGTGATAGGGGGTAGCTATCCTATGTTTAATTCCATATTTAGCTAGAAGCTTAGTTAAGATAAATGCGTACCCTCATCACTTACTAGAGCTCTAGGTGTCCCAAACCATGCAAAAATGTGCGATTGAAGAAACCTTGAAACTGTCTTGGCATCATTCTGATGGCATGCGATGGCCTCCACCCACTTGGACACGTAATCAACTGCCAATAATAAGATAAAAACATTGCCATTAGAAGGGGGAAATGACCCCATAAAATCAATACCCCACACATCGAATAATTCCACTTCCAAAATGTAAGTGAGAGGCATTTCATCTCTAGGCCCTAAATTTCCTCTTCTTTGGCAAGCATCACATTGCTTGTAGAACCAATGGGCAACCATAAATAAGGAAGGCCAAAAGAATCCACAATGCAAAATCCTCATAGCTGTCCTTTGACCGTTGAAATGGCCTCCATACGGCGAAGAGTGACATTGCTCCAGGATTTCCTTTGCTTCATCACCTGAAACACACCTACGAATAATACCATCAGAGCATTGCTTATACATAAATGGTTCATCCCAATAGAAAATTTTCGCATCATGCTTAAACTTCTTTGTCTGCCTCCAATCCATATCAATAGGAGTGACTCCCTTTACCAAAAAGTTAGCAATATCGGCATACCAAGGGACATCCTTGACTACCTTTACCTCAACAACAAAAAGCTGTTCATCTGGGAAAGAATCTGAAATGGCAGATTGCTTCAGCAAAGATGATGTTGGATCAAGACGAGACAAATGATCTGCAATGACATTTTCTGATCCCTTTTTGTCTCTTATCTCCAAGTCGAATTCCTGCAATAATAAAACCCAACGAATTAGTCTAGGCTGTGGATCTTTCTTAGACATTAAATACCTTATTGCTGCATGATCCGTGAACACTGTGACTTTGGATCCAACCAAATATGGCCGAAATTTCTCAAAAGCAAACACAACAGCTAACAACTCCTTTTCAGTAGTTGTATAGTTGACTTGTGCTTCATTTAAAACCCTACTTGCATAATATATAGGATGGATAAATTTTCCTTGCTTTTGCCCCAGCATAGCACCTACCGCAGCATCACTCGCATCACACATTACCTCAAATGGTAAATTCCAATTAGGTGCACAAAGAATGGGTGCTGAGATTAAAGCAGCCTTTAAAGTTTCAAAAGCCTCCCTACAATCTGCATTAAAATAAAAAACATGATCAGTGCACAATAAGTTACAAAGAGGTTTACTAATCTTTGAAAAATCCTTTATGAACCTTCTATAAAATCCAGCATGACCTAAAAAACTCTGAATCCCTTTTACCGAACTCGGTGGTTCTAATCTTTCAATAACCTCAATTTTTGCTCGATCAACTTCTAGACCATTCTTAGAAATCCTATGACCTAACACTATGCCCTCCTTCCCCATGAAGTGGCATTTCTCCCAATTAAGAACTAGATGGGTATCCTCACATCTCTTTAACACCTTACCTAAATTATCTAAACAACTTTGAAAAGACCCTCCAAAAACTGAAAAATCGTCCATAAATACCTCAACAGTGGACTCAATCATATCAGAAGAAATTGCTAACATACACCGCTGAAATGTTGCTGGAGCATTGCAAAAGCCAAAAGGCATTCACCTAAAAGCAAACGTCCCATAAGGGCAGGTGAAAGTGGTTTTTTCCTGATCCTCAGGCGCAATAGTAATCTGGTTATACCCAGAATAACCATCTAAGAAACAGTAGTAGGCCTGACCAGCCAATCTATCCAACATCTGGTCAATAAATGGTAGAGGGAAATGGTCCTTACGGGTGGCTTTATTAACCCTCCTGTAATCCATGCAAACCCTCCAGCTAGTTACTGTCCTGGTTGGGATCAACTCATTGTCTTTATTGCTCACCACAGTGACTCCTCCTTTCTTAGGAACACATTGGACAGGGCTTACCCAATTGCTGTCTGCAATTGGATAAATAATGCTCGCATCCAACCATTTTATCACCTCCTTTTTAACAACCTCTTTCATTGCAGGGTTAAGCCTTCTTTGTTGCTCAATACTCCTAAAGGATACCTCCTCTAGAGTAATTTTGTGCATACAAAAAGATGGGCTAATACCCTGAATGTCAGCCAATGTCCAACCTATTGCCTTGCAATATTGCTGCTGCAACTTTATTAAGGCCCCTTCATGCTCTGACATTACATCTGATGCAACAATAATCGGCAACGTCTCACCTTCCCCAAGATACACATACTTTAGATGATTCGGCAAGGGCTTCAAATCTAAAGTGGGTGCCTCAATCAGGGATGGCTTAATAGGAGAAGCTTTTCTTTGATCTAAATCTAAAGACTCAAAAACATCCTCACACCTAGACACTTCTTTTTCATTTTTTCTTTCTAAAGAACAAACTTCTAAATCTTCTATACTTACCTTTTCATGATCTTCCAAATGCTTGTTTGCCGAATCCTGCATTGCTGTCTCAACAATTGTGTTCTCCAGAATCCTAATGAAAGAGTAATCTTCCATTTCGTCTGGATACTTCATGGCCTTAAACACATTAAATTTTACTTCCTCATTATAAACTCTCATTGTTAATTCCCCTTTTTGAACATCTATCAATGCCCTACCAGTAGCCAAAAATGGACGACCTAGAATAATTGGGACATCTTTATCTGCCTCATAGTCTAAGATAATAAAATCAACAGGAAATATGAACTTATCTACCTTTACTAAGACATCCTCAATTTTACCCTCAGGATACATGATAGACCTATCAGCTAGTTGGAGTGTAACTGTGGTAGGCCTAGCTTCACCAATACCTAGCTTTCGACAGACCGAAAGAGGCATTTGGTCAAGGATTCGTTAACACATTTAACTCATCCCCATAAGTGTAATCCTCCAACTTTCAGATCTTAGAGGCACGCACCAACAGGCTATCGAAGGGAAAGACAACTGTTGGTGATTATGAAGGGGTTAAAATCCATTTGGCAGCGGAAACTATCAAGACCAATTCGTTTCACAATTTCGTTTACGAAAAACCAATACATTGGCAATTAAAATTCAGAAACAAATTTCTAAATTAAAAACGATTAAGCATGCTAAAATTGATTCAAGATCAAGAACACTTACCAGATTTCGAAGAACACAGCACAATGCTCCAAGGTTCTCATTCTTGATCTTCCAATCGACACCACCAATAGTGAACACCCGCTATATCTCTTGGATCACTGAGATAGGGATGGTGGGATCCAAAATTTGTCTTGAAGGGAAAATTCAGCAATATGCTTGCTGTGTTTTTGAGAGAAAAACTAGAGAGAAAAATCTTCAAGACTCTCTCTGTATTTTTTTGCGTGAATGAGAGGAATGAGAGATCTCTTGGGAACTCCCTCTCCCCTGTACGATAAGTGGGGAGGGAGTTATTGCCCTACTAGATCTAGACCGTTAGATCTTAATCAAACCAATCTCGGCCATTAACTAATTAAATAATAAATATTTAATTAATTAATTAATTATAATTAATTTAATTAAATCAATATTAATTAAATGAATTATAATATAAAGTTTTTTAATTCAATTTGAATCATATTCAATTGAATTAAATTGACCATTCAATTAATTCTATTTATTGAATCCACATTAATTAAATATCAAATATTTAATTGATTTTATAATTGAATCATATTCAATTTTATCTCTCTCATTTAACCTATAGTTTTAATGTGCATCAAAATGTACATCAATATAAACTATAGTTTTAATTTGATTAAATTACATTTAACCAAATTAAAATTAAATTAATTAATTCCCCAATTAATTAATTCATGAATTAATCAAATATCACATATTTAATTAAATTCATAATTCTCTCATTAATTAATTTTGAATCATATCCAAAATTAATTTTATTATAAAGTTTAATTCATTTATTAAACTTATACTATAATGTATCTCCATACATTATATTAATTGCATCAAAATACAATTAACTTATATTCCCTTTAATAATCAAGACTATATTATCTCAGAACCCGTTATGAGCTAGCAGGTGGACCTAATGGACCTACAGATCAGAAGCTCCAAAGATACGAGATTGATCAGCTAAACTCATTAACCGAGTCAATCAACATTCGTTAACTGTGGGTCACTCCACTAAAGACCCACAGCTGCACTCTTCTCACTGTAGAATATTTCTGTGTCCACGGATATCGACCAATGCAATAAGTCAATCCTTCACGTGTGTTCGTAACACCAGCTGGGTCAAATTACCGTTTTACCCCTGGGTTACCTCTAGATCCTTAAGTACCACTGATCCCTCTAATGAACAATTTGTTTAGGATCCAACCTCTAAACAAGAGTTCCTCTCGGGCCAGGAGAGGAAGGCGCGCCTTTGTTTAAGCCCCGGAATCAGCCCTTAAGGGAACACACATCTACTTGCCCCAATAGGGGAATGAGTGAATTCCATCTTGTATTGTCATGTGCCCTGCCCCCCACTCGGTCTTGTCCCCAAGAAGGTAGGCTTATTGAGTCGGCGTGCTGGCCACTCTCACCCGTACTAATCAAAGGACAATCCCTCGTGAGAAGGAGTTCATGACACACTCAGGATTAAGATTGAGTTACCTAGGTCATCGTATTGAAACAGTAACCTAACTAGTCAACGGTGTTACATCTAGTGGTTTACTATTTCGTGGTCCGGTCTTATGCAAACTCATTGCATAGGATACCCCCGCTCGCATGTCTCCTACATGGACGCCTTGGATCAATACGTCTGTATCGAATACAAAGCGGGCCGTATCACATAGTATTACCAGGATAAGGTACCCAGCCTTATCCCTGTACTATAGACCTTTTAGGTTGTTACTTGAACACTGATTCCCGTATGTCCCCACATACTAGTCCAAGTCTCATGTAAACAACCTTGGATCTTCGTTTATTGGATTTGGGTCATATTGTGCAATTCTAGACTTAATATGACAATAACACTTTATTGCATAAACCTCAATAACACTTTATTGATACAAGTGTATAATTCGTTAATCATTCACTATCTACGAGTTTTAGGACATAAAACCCAACAAACTCCCACTTGGACTAAAAATCTAGTTTAGTAGGAATGTACAATAATCTATCCCAGTAGTGGGTGTATAAATACATGTATAATACATAAAACGTATTTACAATGTACAAATACAATAAACTAGGGCATCACTATACCCCTTACATAATGGTATCATTATACCCATTTCTCCCACTTGCCCTAGATTACATCTTTGTACATAACTCGTAGACCTAGACCATCTAGATGACCCTCATACACTTTAGCCGAGAGAGCCTTCGTGAATGAATCAGCAATATATCCTTTAGATTCAATGTGCTTGCTTATCTTGTAATAGGCTAGTTCATATTTGGAACACCTTCCAAATTAGGTTGGAACTTCCTAAGTCATACAGTCTCTATCGGTGCTTCATAAGCAACTGTTTATCGGCCTATATGGTCGAGACTGCATATAAGTCGTATTATAGCTCCTCCATTAAGAGTGAAGACAGATACTGATGTAGATTTTATCAAATCCTTATCAGTTAAAACATCTGTGTCAGTGTATCCTGTAAGGATCAAATCCTTAGCGCCATACACGAGCATATAGAACCTCATTCTCCTAAGATACTGGAGGATGTACGTAACGACACTCCAGAGATCAAATCCTGGATTTTATTGATACTTACTGACAACCCTACTGCATAGGGCATATGTCTCATGTCCTCAACTTCTTGAGGTGTCTGAGGACACAGTTCCTTAGACAAAAGAATTCCATTCCTGAAAAGGTAGTAAACCCTTATTGGAATTCTGCATCTTATATCTAACATCTTGTAGACATAAGACACTTGAGACAAGGTTAGCTCAGCTTCTCCCATATTTTCATTTGGAAATGAGCCGCTAGCCTCTTTTAATGTCAGTAAGATAACCTACATTATTCCCAATGATTAGGATATCAATCATATACAACACTAAGTAAGCTACTGAATTATTGATGATTACTTGTAGACACAAGACTCATCAATATCCTGACTAAAGCCAAAAGATTTGATCACCGTATCAAATCTTACATTCTAAGATCGAAATGCTTAGGTCAATCCATGAATGAACCACTTAAGCTTGCAAACCCTTTTTCTTTTGATCTTGCTCAATGGACCCTTCTAGTTGAGACCTTAAATGTCTCGTTTCCTCTTGTATATCCACTTGTAACCAATAGGTGTTACCCATCAAGAAGATGTACAAGATCCCAGATGGAATTAAAATGCAAAGACTTCATTTTCAGGTCCATGGCTTTAAACTCTTTGTCCTTGTCAACATCATTCATTTTCTTTCTAAAAGATAATGAATCCTCTATGTCATCATCAAGAATGACGACTTGAGCTTCAAATAAGCCCATGTAACGGTCAGGTTATAAAACAACCCTCCCACTACATCAAGGCATTCTCAACTCTTGAGATGGATGTGACTGACCAAAAGCACTGGCCTTACCAACAACTCTTGTTGAATAACTAGTCTTATCAATAACTTTTGTTGATTCATCAACAACTCTTGTTAATGTTTCCGTAGCTCTATTAGTTAATTCACTTAAACCGACCTTACTTTATGGCTTATGATTTCTCATATGTTCTTCTTCTGAGAATGAAGCATTTGTCGATACAAATTCTTTATTCTCTTATGGATTGAAGAAGTATCTTATCCTCGTTTCCTTTGGGATTGCCTACAATTAGGCATAATTTTGAACGGTATTCCAATTTATTTTGGGTTAGTCACAAGCACAAGTGCTAGACACCCCAAAATTTAAAGGAACGTAAACAATCTTTATCGTCCAATCCACAACATAGAAGGTGTTTCAGAAACACTTTTGATGGAACGTTGTTCAAAATACACGCTGCAGTCACACTGCATGACCCCAAAACGAGTCAGGCAATTGAGCATAGCTCAACCGGGATTGAACCATATCCAATAGGGTTCTATTACTCCTAACTGAGATTTAGGATGTGATTCCATGAACTATCAAATAGTCCTAGAATCTCAAGTCCCTATACTCAACACATTGATCAGATCAAAGGGTTTTTAATATCTCACCTAACAAGTTTTCAACTTCAATCTTAAGCCCCTTCGAATATCTCAAGAGCTTCAGACTGAAATTGCATTAGATAGAGATACTCATACCTTTGAATAATCATCCATAAATGAGATGATTTATTCATGCCCTTCCACTGCTTTAACATACTGGACCACAAGGATCCAAATGTACAAGCTCCAAGGGCTATTTGGCTCTTTTAGCTCTTTTCCAGTAAAAATAGCCTAACCTTAAGAACCAAAGAAAGGTATTTCCTTTAGGAGATATCCTTTGCCTTTATTTCTCTGAGTATAAGCAATCTTAAACAACTCAGTGCTCATGACTTGCTTTACTTTCGATTAGTCTTAAAACACATAAGTTGTTTTCAGTAATGCTGAACAAATGTCAACTCCCTTTCTTAAAATAAAACTACATTAGCAGGGAAAGGTATTGAGTAACATTGTTCCAACATAAATGATACAGAAATCAAATTTCTGTTAATCTTTAGGAAATTCATAAACATTATCTAATAATGTGTATTTTCTCCCATTGGATAAAATAACTTAATGTTCCCTCTGCCAAAGCCGAGACATATTCTCCAGATCAAAATCTGAGAGTCATCTCACCTAATTGCAACTGTTATCATGAGCTTATTCCTTAAAAGGAAAAGCAAACGTGACAAGTGGCACCTGAATTAAGGATTCAGGCTGTATCCTCATTTTCCACTATGCACGTTTCAATGAACAATAAATCATATTTATTGTCATTGATATTGGTTAGGCAGTTAATGTCATAATCATCATGAACGATTCAAGATGAACTAGACATTTGGGACTGAGGACATTCCTCACAAAAGACTAATCTTAAATCACTTACCACAAGTTTCGTTTAAGCTAGTTGTATCCTAAACCGTTATTAATAAAAAGATGTAAGACAATGCACATAAAATTTATATAATTGTCAAAGTAACAAATTACTTGTATTATTAATCGCACTAACCCATTACTAATAATCCAATCAAATTCTGCAAAAACAAACAAGCAATCAAAGAAACCCTATAAAACTATTGATTTAGTTTTTGCAACGATACTTCAGAGGTTTAGAACAACAGCCACCGAAGGGTGGTCAGCTACTCTTCCTCTGAATTGAGACAATCTCAACCAAATTCTAACACCAGAATAACTCATATTCCATTAGCATTTAGTTACCGTTGTTCGGTCAAGGATTAGTTAACACATTTAACTCATCCTCGTAAGTGTAACCCTCCCACTTTCAGATCCCAGAGGTACGGACCAACAGGCTACCAAAAGGAAAGACAACTGTTGGTAATTAACCTAAGTGACCCTATCCATTTCTGGAGTTACCGGTGTTCCGAAACCTATGATCAGGCCCTCCGAAGGGATGGTCGCTCCAGGACGACACGCAGGCGGATCATAAGAATCTCACGGTGCGACCTAGGGGTGGAGACCGTAGGATACGTTGACACGTGTCCTGCTCCCACTTACTATAGACATTCTCCCCCATTCACCTTGGTATTGACCCATGCAAACACTTTCCGAAGGGAGGCTGCGCTCAAACGACACGAAGCCGAGCATGGATCTCACGGTGTGAACACAGGGGGACGTGAGAGTCAAAACTCGATATGAAAAATCTTGTTTTTATATTTTTCCTCCCACTGAAATGTCCTATTGTATTTTAGGGTTATTAAACTTAGATAAACCCGGCTAAGTCAATCTATCTAAGTCTATGCCTATTATAACTCTTATAAATAGATCTTTACACTAATGTCTAGGTGAATTAAACCCTTTTAATTACCTAGTGACATTGCATGCTAACATTAAACTATGATTAATTCAACTCAGGTTCCGGATCTGTTCCCAGGTAGGAGGTGTTCCGTAACCGTCAACTTAAGTACCCCCAGCCTAGACTTTCACCGGGAGAGTTCCCTTATAACCATAGCAATGTTTTTCCTACTTAGTGCATTAAAACTATTTTAATCCTAAGTAAGAAAATAATTCTAATCCTATTAGAATTAAAATGAGCTTAGGTTTAATTAATTTTAAACATTTTAAAATTAATTCATTTTAACCTAAGGTCCTATGTTTCCATGCAAGTCTTTGTTATAGGTTGACGGTTTCTAATCAATTTTATAACTATTATAAAATTTTAATAATTAGCCCTATAACATGCTACTATGGTGTTTCCAAATAAGAATCTAATTAAAATTATTAAACACCATAACGCTCATGACGCCGATAATATAACGATTATATTAATCTAAAGTGGTGTCATGCTTCATGCAATTTCAATTTCATTTAATTAATATCGATTATATTAATTAATCATCAACGAAATTAAATTACATGAAATTAGACATTAATATAATATAACTCTTATATTAATTAATTAATGTCATGCTCAATGCTATTTCATTTTCATTTAATTAATATAACATTTTATATTAAATCATACATGAAAACAAGCATTGAAAATTTATTTCCATTCATAATATAACTATTATATTAATACTCATGAAAATAAATCTAAGCATTCATGCTACATTAATAAAATATAACATCTTATATTTATCTAATTAATGTCATGCATCATGCTTTTCCAATTTCATATATTTAATATAACAATTATACTAAATAACTCATGAAATTTAAATTCATGCATAATTATCATATATTATAACATTTATAACATAAAAATGGATGAAAACATGCCTAACCTATGGTGGGATCTAGCTAAATGACATTCATAAAGCAATAAATAGCTGAAAAACCGGTATATTGGCCCCTAGGATAATTAAAATAAACAAAAATTACAATAATTTCAATTTAATTATCCTTCTGAGTCTTGAACCGCTCCAGAACCGGCCCGAACCAGCTTGAACCGCTTCAAACCGGACCAAATAGCAACGAATCGGACCAATTATCCAGTGAACCGGACCGAATATCAATGAATCGAACCAAACCGGCTGCAAACCGAACCGCCCATAAACAAACCGCACGGGAAAAAAAAAACTGATATTAACTGCACACGCTGGAACTCGAACACACGACTTCTCACATGCTAGTTAAGCACACCAACTACACCAGCACCTACGTTTAAAACTAACTTTACGCAACTAATTGTTATTTCGTAACTACCTGAGTAACTACTGCCCCACGATGCGTTCAACGCTCCGCAAATCTGAAAGTTCCCGTCAGCGTCGAGACGCTATGGGCAAAGCGTCTCGACGCTGGCCCGATTTTTTCCAGCCCTTGTTCTTCAGCGTCGCGACTCCGTTGAGCAGGGTCGCGACGCTACGCCTCTGGACAGCCTACTGCCTTACGATTCCAGCAGCCGTTCTTCACCAAAATTGATCCCGATTCGAACACCGATCAACAAATTGATCCTAAATCTCTAGACACGGACTTACAAGACTCGATTTACTGAATTAATTGCCCAAAAATGCAGGGGCCTTTACAATTTTGATCAAATCAAAACACAGTAATTCTATGGCCAAATATACCAAAACAATTTTTTAGCAAACCAACATTCATAATGCAGAATACATCCCACCAATCCAACCAATGCAATTTTCGAAAAAAAAAAACAAAATTGATTAAACGACCTGGCTCTGATACCAATTGAAGGGGTTAAAATCCCTTTGGCAGCGGAAACTATCAAGACCAATTCGTTTCACAATTTCGTTTACGAAAAACCAATACATTGGCAATTAAAATTCAGAAACAAATTTCTAAATTAAAAACGATTAAGCATGCTAAAATTGATTCAAGATCAAGAACACTTACCGGATTTCGAAGAACACAGCACAATGCTCCAAGGTTCTCATTCTTGATCTTCCAATCAACACCACCAATAGTGAACACCCGCTATATCTCTTGGATCACTGAGATAGGGATGGTGGGATCCAAAATTTGTCTTGAAGGAAAAATTCAGCTATATGCTTGCTGTGTTTTTGAGAGAAAAACTAGAGAGAAAAATCTTCAAGACTCTCTCTGTATTTTTTTGCGTGAATGAGAGGAATGAGAGATCTCTTGGGAACTCAGTCTCCCCTGTACGATAAGTGGGGAGGGAGTTATTGCCCTACTAGATCTAGACCGTTAGATCTTAATCAAAACGATCTCGGCCACTAACTAATTAAATAATAAATATTTAATTAATTAATTAATTATCATTAATGTAATTAAATCAATATTAATTAAATGAATTATAATATAAAGTTTTTTAATTCAATTTGAATCATATTCAATTGAATTAAATTGACCATTCAATTAATTCTATTAATTGAATCCACATTAATTAAATATCAAATATTTAATTGATTTTATAATTGAATCATATTCAATTTTATCTCTCTCATTTAACCTATAGTTTTAATGTGCATCAAAATGTACATCAATATAAACTATAGTTTTAATTTGATTAAATCACATTTAACCAAATTAAAATTAAATTAATTAATTCCTCAATTAATTAATTCATGAATTAATCAAATATCACATATTTAATTAAATTCATAATTCTCTCATTAATTAATTTTGAATCATATCCAAAATTAATTTTATTATAAAGTTTAATTCATTAATTAAACTTATAGTATAATGTATCTCCATACATTTTATTAATTGCATCAAAATACAACTAACTTATATTCCCTTTAATAATCAAGACTATATTATCTCAGAACCCGTTATGAGCTAGCAGGTGGACCTAATGGACCTAGAGATCAGAAGCTCCAACGATACGAGATTGATCAGCTAAACTCATTAACCGAGTCAATCAACATTCGTTAACTGTGGGTCACTCCACTAAAGACCCACAGCTACACTTTTCTCACTGTAGAATATTTCTGTGTCCACGGATATCGACCAATGCAGTAAGTCAATCCTTCACGTGTGTTTGTAACACCAGTTGGGTCAAATTACCATTTTACCCCTGGGTTACCTCTAGATCCTTAAGTACCACTGATCCCTCTAATGAACAATTTGTTTAGGGTCCAACCTCTAAACAAGAGTTCCTCTCGGGCCAGGAGAGGACGGCGCTCCTTTGTTCAAGCCCCGGAATCAGCCCTTAAGGGAACACACATCTACTTGCCCCAATAGGGGAAGGAGTGAATTCCATCTTGTATTGTCATGTCCCCAGCCCCCCACTCGGTCTTGTCCCCAAGAAGGTAGGCTTATTGAGTCGGCGTGCTGGCCACTCTCACCCGTACTAATCAAAGGACAATCCCTCGTGAAAAGGAGTTCATGACACACTCAGGATTAAGATTGAGTTACCTAGGTCATCGTATTGAAACAGTAACCTAACTAGTCAACGGTGTTACATCTAGTGGTTTACTATTTCGTGGTCCGGTCTTATGCAAACTCATTGCATAGGATACCCCCGCTTGCATGTCTCCTACATGGACGCCTTGGATCAATACGTCTGTATCGAATACAAAGCGGGCCGTATCACATAGTGTTACCTGGATAAGGTACCAAGCCTTATCCCTGTACTATAGACCTTTTAGGTTGTTACTTGAACACTGATCCCCGTATGTCCCCAGATACTAGTCCAAGTCTCATGTAAACAACCTTGGATCTTCGCTTATTGGATTTGGGTCATATTGTGCAATTCTAGACTTAATATGACAATAACACTTTATTGCATAAACCTCAATAACACTTTATTGATACAAGTGTATAATTCGTTAATCATTCACTATCTACGAGTTTTAGGACATAAAACCCAACAGATTAGCCTAAGTGACCCTATCTTATTCAGGAGTTCACGGTGTTCCGAATCCTATGATCAGGCCCTCCGAAGGGATGGTTGCGCCAGGGCAACACGCAGGCGGACCACAGGACTCTCACGGTGCGAACTAAGGGTGGAGACTGAGGGATACGTTGACACGTGTCCTGCTCCCACTTACTATAGACATTTTTCCCATTCACCTTGTTATTGATCCATGCAAACACTTTCCGAAGGGAGGCCGCTCCTAAGGCGACACGAAGTCGAGCATGAACCTCACGGTGTGAACTCAGGGGAACGTGAGAGTAAAACTCGATCTTGTTTTTTTTTTTATATTTATCCTCCCACTTTCAGAACTCAAAGGCACGCACCAACAGGCTATCGAAGGGAAAGACAACTGTTGGTGATTAACCTAAGAATCCTTATCCTCTTTCAGGAGTTCACGGTGTTCCGAATTCTATGGTCGGGCCCTCCGAAGGGATGGTTGCGCCAGGGCAACACGCAGGCGGACCATAGAACTCTCACGGTGTGAACTAAGGGTGGAGATCGAGGGATACGTCGACACGCATCTCACTCCCACTTAAATGTCCTACCATATTTTAGGGTTATTTAACTTAGATAAATTTGGCTAAGTCAATCTACCTATTATAACATTTATGGTGAGGATTTAACTGCAATGTTCTAGGTGAATTAAACTCTTTTAATAAACCCAGCAATATTGCAAGTTAACATGACTATGGTTAATTCAACTCAAATTTTGGGTTAGTTCCCAGGTAGAAGGTGTTCCATAAACCGTCATCTTAAGTATCTCCAGCCTTAGACAGAACTTCACCGAGAGAGTTCCCTTATAACCATAGTAATGTAAAGTCTTTACTCTAAAGATATAGGTGTATTAAACTCTTTTAATAAACCTAGTGACATTGCATGCTAACATTTAACTATGATTAATTCAACTCCGGTATTCCGGGTCAGTTTCCAGGTAGGAGGTGTTTCGTAAACCGTCATCTTAAGTTCCCCCAGCCTTAGACAGAACTTAACCGGTGGAGTTTCGTTATAATCATAGTAATGTTTTTCCAACTTAGTCAATTAAAACTATTTTTAATTCTTAGTAAGAATAATTCTAATCCTATTAGAAATGTGATCTTGGGTCTAATTAATCTTAAACATTTTAAAATTAATTCATTTATCCTAAGATCCTATGTTTGCATGCAATTCTTTGCGATTTCTATTCATTAATTTTATAACACTTATAAATTTTAATGTATTAATCCTATAACATGCTACTATGGTGAATAAATTAACAATCAAATTCTAATTAATATATAAATCATATTCTAGCATACCTGACATACAAAAAATATAACAATTATATTAATCTAAGGTAATATCATGCTCAATGCAATTTAATTTCCTTTTAACTAACCTAACTCTTAAATTAATTAAACAAGAAAATTAAAATAGCATTTCCATTTTCATACATTAACATAACATTTATATTAATAGCTCATGAAAATTAATAAGCACATAAATTACTTTCATAAATATAACTCTTTATATTTTTACTAAAGTAATTTCATGCTCAATGCTTCTCAATTTTCATCCATTTAATCATAACAATTAATATTAAATACTCATGAAAATTCAATTCATGCATATTTCATACATTATAACATTTATAATTAAAAACGCATGAATATGCTTCACCTATGGTGGAATTTTAAACTATATGACATCCATAAAGCAATTAAATAGCTAAGTAGATGGGTTTTGGCATCCTAGGAAAAAATAAATTAGAAAAATTAAAATTATTAGTCTAAAAATGTCCTATCCTATTGAGAACTAGCCCAAAATAACCTCGAACCGCGTCCAAACCCTTTGAACCGGCAAGAAAATGGACTGAACCGTGCTGAACCATGCTGAAATAAGCTTGAACCCCGTCGAACCAGCTCAAAAATCCCTTGAACCGGCCTGGACCGCGTTAAATCGGTCCAAAAAAAGCTCAGACCGCACGAACCGGTCAACTACAACTTGAACCACGTGAACCGTCGAGAACCGATCATGAACCGGACTCATCTCACGCGCAGAAATCTAAAATAAAAAAAAAACGAGCGCTGTTGGAAACCATAAAGCGGTCACAGTTCAGTAGGTAATATGTGCATGCCTGCATGCTACATGCCTTGAGTTTGATCCTAGCGGATGCTGCTTTTTCCTTTTTTTTTTTTCGCGATTCCGTCCGTAATTGCGTGCGTCCGCCGGCGTCGAGACGCTCTTGAGATAGCGTATCGACGCTGGCTCTCGGATTTCCCAATTTTTTTTCGATTTTTCAGCTGCGATTTTCCTCGATTTGGCTCCGAATTGCACCGATGTTCATAACAAAACAACCACAATCGATAGACACGGACTTACGACTCGATTTGCACTAAAACGCCCAAAACACCGGGCCCTTACATTGATCAAATCAACAAAAATTGCAAAATCTAATGCCAAAAACCCAAAACATCTACCAGCAAACCATTCATTCATCAAATGCATAAAGGTACCCACCAAAAGTCAATGCAAATTTCAGAGAAACAAGATTAGATCTACGATCGACTCTGATACCAATTGAAGGATTGGAATTCCCTAATTTCGTAAAGCGGAAGCGTAATTGAGACCGATTCGTAGTTAATTTTGTTTCCACCAAAATACCAATACATTGACAAAATTTAGAAAACTATTCTAAATACATTATTAAGGCTAAGCATACAACCTTAGAACTAATTCTAAAGGGGAGAAGCAAACATACCGTCGTTGTCATCTTTGAAATATCAGGAACGCCTTTCTTGATTTTGGACCGAGCGTCAACAATTGGGACACCACCAATTGATCTTCCACGCTATAACTCTGAGATTAAGAACGTAGTTGTGGGACTACCTAATCTTGAATGGGAAAAACTCTAGAGGGAAAAACCCTAGAGTTCTTGAGTTGAAAGAATATGAGAGGGCCTTATGGTGGCCATATGTTGTAGTCCCTAAACTCTAGGTTTAGTGTTCTATTTATAGGAGAAAGGCCATGAATAAAATATTCATTTAAAATCAATTATTTCCATAACTGATTTAATCTTTTCCATAATTAACCAATTCCATAACCAATCAATTCCATAATTGATTAATTTTTTCCATAAATGATTGATCACTTCCATAAGTGATTAAATCATTTCCATAAATGATTAATTACTTCCCTAAGTGATTAACCATTTCCATAATTGATTAATTTCCAATTAATTAATTCTTTAATTAATTAATTACCAATTAAATATCATATATTTAATTTCAGACCTTCTATTAGTTAATTAATTAATTACCCAATTAAATATCATATATTTAATTTCAGGCCTTCAATTAATTAATTCTTTAATATGAATCAAATTCATCTTAAAATTTGAACTCCTTCAAATTCTCTTATATCCTATTAATTTAATATTAATCAAATTCATATTAATATTTGACATTCTTCAAATATTTATTTCTATCATAATAATAAAGTTTCATTTCAAATTAGACTTTACATTTTAATGTATCATTATACATTATATTAATTTGTATCTCATACAATTAACTTAATTCCCAATATGAATTTGAACTATTCAAATTCTCTCAAGATATAATTGTTCCTAATTACTCTTTATGAGCTAGCAGGGGGGCCTAATGGACCTACAGATCAGAAGCTCCAATGATATGAGGTTAACCGATTAAACTCATTATTCAAGTTAACCAATATTCATTAACTGTGGGTCATTCCACTAAAGACCCACAGCTGAACTCTTCTCACTGTAGAACATTTCTGTGTCCACGGATATAGACCTATACCAGTAAGTCAATCCTTCACAAGTGTTCGTAATCACAGTTGGGTCAAATTACCGTTTTACCCCTGTGTTACATCTGTCTCCTTAAGTACCAACGCTCCTCTAATGAACAACTTGTTTATGGTCCAACCATTAAGCAGAAAGTCCCTCTCGGGCCAGTGAGAGGACGGGATCCCTTTGTTTAAGTCCTGGAGTCACCACTTAAGGGAACACTCATCTACTTCTCCTAGAAGTGGGAAGGAGTGAATTCCTTCTTGTGTTGTCATGTCCCCAACCTCCCACTCGGTCTTGTCCCCAAAAAGGAAGGCATATTGAGTCGGCGTGTTGGCCACTCTCATCCATGCTAATCAAAGGACAATCCCTCATGAGAAGGAGTTCATGACACACTCAGGATTAATATTGAGTTACCTAGGTCATCCTATTGAAACAATAACCTAACTAGTTAACGGTGTTATATCTAGTGGTTTACATATTCATGGTCCGGTCTTATGCAAACTCATTACATAGGATACCCTCGCTTGCATGTCTACTACATGGACGCTTTGGATCAATACGCCTGTATCAAATACAAAGCGGGTCGTATCTCATAGTTTTGGGTTTTATTTCCTAAAACTCGTAGATAGTGAATGATTAACGAATTATACACTTGTATCAATAAAGTGTTATTGAGGTTTATGCAATAAAGTGTTATTGTCATATTTAGTCTAGAATTGCACAATATGACTCAAATCCAATAAACTAAGATCCAAGGTTGTTAACATGTAACTTGAACTAGTATGTGGGGACATACGGGGATTGGTGTTCAAGTAACAACCTTAAAGGTCTATAGTACAGGGATAAGGCTGGGTACCTTATCCTGGTAACACTATGTGATACGACCCGCTTTGTATTCGATACAGACGTATTGATCCAAGGCGTCCATGTAGGAGACATGCAAACGGGGGTATCCTATGCAATGAGTTTGCATAAGACCGGACCACGAAATAGTAAACCACTAGATGTAACACCGTTAACTAGTTAGGTTACTGTTTCAATAGAATGACCTAGGTAACTCAGTCTTAATCCTGAGTGTGTCATGAACTCCTTCTCACGAGGGATTGTCCTTTGATTAGTACGGGTGAGAGTGGCCTGCACGCCCACTCAATAAGCCTACCTTCTTGGGGACAAGACCGAGTGGGGGGTGGGGACATGACAATACAAGATGAAATTCACTTTTTCCCCTATTGGGGCAAGTAGATGTGTGTTCCCTTAAGGGTTGATCCCAGGTCTTGAACAAAGGCGCGCCGTCCTCTCCTGGCCCGATAGGAACTCCTGTTTAGTTGTTGGACCCTAAACAACTTTTTCATTAGAGGGATCAGTGGTACTTAAGGATCCAGAGGTAACCTAGGGGTAAAACGGTAATTTGACCCAGTTGGTGTTACGAACACACATGAAGGATTGACTTACTGCATTGGTCGATATCCGTGGACACAAAAATATTCTACAGTGAGAAGAGTGCAGATGTGGGTCTTTAGTGGAGTGACCCGCAATTAACGAATGTTGATTGACTCAGTTAATGAGTTTAGCTAATCAATCTCGTATCGTTGGAGCTTCTGATCTGTAGGTCAATTAGGTCCACCTACTAGCTCATAACGGGTTCTGAGATAATATAGTCTTGTTTATTAAAGGAAATTTAAGTTAATTGTATTTTGATGCAATTAATATGATGTATGGAGATACATTATAGTATAAGTTTAATTAATGAATTAAACTTTATAATAAAATTAATTTTGGATATGATTCAAAATTAATTAATGAGAGAATTATGAATTTAATTAAATATATGATATTTGATTAATTCATGAATTAATTAGTTGGGAATTAATTAATTTAATTTGGTTAAATATGATTTAATCAAATTAATATTATAGTTAAGATTAAGAGATAACTACATGGATAGCCAAAAATGGACCCCCTATTCTCAATTTTGTCCAACTACACTATTTTTTTCAAGAATAGACATTGGGCCTCCATTTCATGGTCATTTTACCAAAGAGTCCTTTGCTTCACCTCTCCTCAATAATGACTGAATATTTTCTCTCTCTCCCATCAATAATGATCATTTTCTCTCTCTCCCACCAATAATGGTCATTTTCTCTCTCTTCCATCAATAATGGTCAAACATCTCTCTCTCATCAATAATGGCAGAATATTTTCTCTCTCTCCCATCAATATTTTTCTTTTTTTTTTTCGTTTTTGTGAAATTGGGTAGTCTTTTTTTTTCCTGATTTTTTATGTCGTTTTGCATCTTTTCTTTTTTTAGGCTTTAGGGAAATTAGGTAATTTTTTTTTTCTTCCTTTTTTTCCGTTTTGCATTCCGAGATTGTTTCCATGAATATATGCCTTAGTGTTCTGTATGCATATTATATCCCGATGTATATGAATTATATATATTAGGTTATGGCTAGAGTAAAAAAAATTGCAAACATTTGATATCTGATAAATACGGATGTATAGTTTTATTATACTGATTATATATTGTATGGTGATATATATATATATATATATATATATATATATATGATTGCTGAGATTGTTTCCATGAATATATGCCTTAGTGTTCTGTATGCATATTATATCCCAGTGTATATGAATTATATATATTAGGTTATGGCTAGAGTAAAAAAAATTGCAAATATTTGATATCTGATAAATACGGATGTATAGTTTTATTATACTGATTATATATTGTATGTTGATATATATATATATGATTGCTAAGATTGTTTCCATGAATATATGCCTTAGTGTTATGTATGCATATTATATCCCGGAATATATGAATTATATATATTAGGTTATGACTAGAGTAAAAAAAATTGCAAATACTTGATATCTGATAAATACAGATGTATAGTTTTATTATACTGATTATATATTGTATGGTGATATATATATATATATATATGATTGCTGAGATTGTTTCCATGAATATATGGCTTAGTGTTCTGTATGCATATTATATCCCGGTGTATATGAATTATATATATTAGGTTATGGCTAGAGAAAAAAAAATTGCAAACATTTGATATCTGATAAATACGGATGTGTAGTTTTATTATACTGATTATATATTGTATGTTGAAATATATATATATATAATTGCTGAGATTATATTGTTTCCATGAATATATGCCTTAGTGAAGTATGCATATTATATCCTGGTGTATATGAAATTTATATATTAGGTTATGGCTAGAGTAAAAAAAATTGCAAACAATGATAATTAGAAATTTATATATTAGAAGTTCAAATCCCCCACTCTCAAAATTTGTTGTACTAAAAAAAGACAAACAAAAATTTAAAAGTTGAAAGTTAAATATGTAATTTAATGAAAGTTAACATATAAAAAGAAGGGAATGCATAAGAAGTTTTGGCTTCGATATTTTCTGTCCCACGAATATAGCAATAAGAAGAAAGAAAAAGCAGAAATCTATTTTTCAGTAACTTGCATTCCATAGCCGCCTCCTTTAAATCTCTGTGAACGAAATCCCTTTGCCCCAACTCGTCAAACTTCCCTCAGATAAAGACCGAAAGTAAACAAATTGAGAAAGGAAAAGACACAAACCCGAGGCTAGCGCCATCACCGGTGGGAGGATTTTCGCTCTTGGATTTGGACGCCATGAGAAATTTGGCGCCGGCTGAACTTTTCTTCTGTTGCTGAAGAAGATCGATAAGTTGGTGGAGATGAAGAAGAAAGATCGTTGATTTAGGACAATATAAATCCCAAAAGTTCGAAAAATGGAAGGCAAAAAGGCAAATTATGTATTACACAATTTTCAGAACAATGAAAAAAGAAAAAATAAAATGTATTTATTAAAAATTCCATAAATGCCTCAAAATCAAAAAAATTTGGTGGGATATTATTGAATGAAGAGAGATAATCATTCAATAATATGGACCAAACTTATTGAGGAGAGATGAAGCCAAGAAGGGTATAATAATGAATGAAGAGAGATAATATGGAGCAAACTTATTGATGAAAGAGGAAGCTAAAAAGGGCAAATTTGTCACAAAAAAAATGAAAATTCTAAATCAGAAAAATTTTCCTATCTTGGACATTTTTGTAAAATGGAGCTTGAAGATGGTCATCAGACATAATTTCTGTAAGATTAATGTACATTTTGATGCACATTAAAACTATAAGTTAAATGACAGAGATAAAATTTAATATGATTCAATTATAAAATTAATTAAATATTTGATATTTAATTAATGTGTGATCAATTAATTTAAATTAATTGAATGTCCTATTTAATTCAATTGAATACGATTTAATTGAATTAAAACTATATGTTATAATTGATTTAATCAAAATCCGTTTAATTAAATTAATTATAATTAATTATTATTATTTAAATAATTATTAATTATTTAATTTATTAATTATTATTTGATAATAATTAAACGGACCAGATTATTTGGATTAGATCCAATGGTTGAGATCATGTAGAGTTTTAACTCCCTCCCACTTATCGTGAAGTGGAGAGGGGTTACCTAACTGATCTCCCCATTCTCTCCACACTCACGAAAAAGACAGAGGAAAAATCTCTCTGGGTTCTCTCTATCTTTCATCCAAAATTCAGCATCCTTTTGCTGTATTATTTCCCTTCCAAGACCAAAATTGATCCCACAATCGATATCTCAAAAGAATCCTAAGAGGATAGTGGGTGAATTTGAGTGGTGGTGTCCGTTGGGAGATCAAGAACGAGATCCTTGGAGCATTGTGCAGTGTTCTTCGAAATCCAGTAAGTGTTATTGATCTTAAATCAATTTTCAGCATGCTTAATCATTTTATAGAAATTAGTTTCTGTAATTTTTGGTTGCCAACGTACCGGTTTTTCTAAAATTGAATTTTAATTCGAGAATGGTCTTGTTTGTTTCAGCTACCAAAATGGATTTGAACCCTTCAATTGGTATTAGAGCCATCTCGTTAATTGATTTGAATTAATGAAAATTGCATTGATTTTTGGTGGGATTGTGCATTGTGAATGTGGTTTGCTGAAAAATTGTCTTGGTTCATTCGATTCATTGACTGGTTCATGGTTTCTGACTGGTTCGTTGACTTTTCGAGCGGTTTTGACCCAGTTCGAGCAGTTTTTGCACGGTTCAGCAGTAATTCAAGGCTCTTTTGGGATAATTTTGATAAAATTATTGTAATTTTATTTATTTTAATTATCCTAGGGGCTAATATACCGGTTTTTCAGCTATTTATTGCTTTATGAATGTCATTTAGCTAGATCCCACCATAGGTTAAGCATAATTCATGCATATTTATGTTATAAATGTTATAATATATGATAAATATGTATGATTTAATTTCATGAGTTATTTAGTATAATTGTTATATTAAATATATGAAATTCGTAAAGCATGATGCATGACATTAATTAGATAAATATAAAATGTTATATTATATTAATGTAGCATGCATGCTTAGATTTATTTTCATTAATATAATAGTTATATTATGGATGGAAATAAAATATCAATGCTTGTTTTCATGAATGATTTGATATAAATCGTTATATTAAATTAATGAAAATGGAATAGCATTGAGCATGACATTAATTAGATTAATATAAGGGTTATATTATATTAATGTCAAAATTTCATGTAAGTTAGTTTCGTTGATGATTAATTAATATAATCGATATTAATTAAATGAAATTAAAATTGCATGAAGCATGACACCATCTTAGATTAATATAATCGTTATATTATCGATATCGGCGTCATAATTATATGGTGTTTAATAACTAGAATTAGATTGTTATTAGGAAACACCATAGAATCATGTTATAGGGCCAATCTAGAAATTTTATAATAGTTATAAAATTGATTAGAAACCGTCAACCTATAACAAAGAGTTGCATGCAAACATAAGACCTTAAGTTAAAATGAATTAATTTTAAATTGTTTAAAATTAATTAGACCTAAGCTCATTTTAATTCCAATAGGATTAGAATTATATTCTTACTTAGGATTAAAATAGTTTTAATGTACTAAGTAGGAAAAACATTACTATGGTTATAAAGGAACTCTCCCGGTGAAGTTCTGTCTAGGCTGGGGGTACTTAAGTTGACGGTTACGGAACACCTCCTACTTGGGAACAGATCCGAAACCTGAGTTGAATTAATCATAGTCTAATGTTAGCATGCAATGTCACTAGGTAATTAAAAGGGTTTAATTCACCTAGACATTAGAGTAAAGACCTATTTATAAGAGTTATAATAGGCATAGACCTAGATAGATTGACTTAGCCGGGTTTATCTAAGTTTAATAACCCTAAAATACAGTAGGACATTTCAGTGGGAGGAAAAATATAAAAACAAGATTTTCATATCGAGTTTTTACTCTCACGTCCCCCTGTGTTCACACCGTGAGATCCATGCTCGGCTTCGTGTCGCCTTTGGTGCGGTCTCCCTTCGGAAAGAGTTTGCATGGGTCAATAACAAGGTGAATGGGGAGAATGTCTATAGTAGGTGGGAGCAGGACACGTGTTAACGTATCCTACGGTCTCCACCCCTAGGTCGCACCGTGAGATTCTTATGATCCGCCTACGTGTCGTCCTGGAGCGACCATCCTTTCAGAGGGCCTGATCATAGGTTTCGAAACACCGCGAACTCCAGAAATGGATAGAGTCACTTAGGTTAATTACCGACAGTTGTCTTTCCTTTTGGTAGCCTGTTGATCCGTACCTCTGGGATCTGAAAGTGGGAGGGTTACACTTACGTGGATGAGTTAAATGTGTTAACTAATCCTTGACCGAACAACGGTAACTAAACACTAACGGAATATGAGTTATTTTGGTGTTAGATTTTGGTTGAGATTGTCTCAATTCAGAGGAGGAGTAGCTGACCACCCTTCGGTGGCTGTTGTCCTAAACCTCTGAAGTATCATTGCACAAACTAAATCAATAGTTTTATAGGGTTTCTTTGATTGCCTGTTTGTTTTTTGCAGAATTTGATTGGATTATTAGTAATGGGTTAGTGCGATTAATAATACAAGTAATTTGTTGTTTCAGTGATAATTTCTATGTGCATTGTCTTACACCAATTTATTAATAACGGTTTAAGATACAACTAGCTTAAACGACAAACCTGTGGTAAATGATATTAGATTAGTCTTGAGTGAGGAATGTCCTCAGGCCCAAATGTCTAGTTCATCTTGAATCATTCATGATGATTATGACATTAACTGCCTAGCCAAAACCAATGACAATAAATGTGATTTATTGGTCATTGAAACGTGCATAGTGAAAAATGAGGATACAGCCTGAATTTTTAATTCAGGTGCCACTTGTCACATTTGCTTTTCCTTTTTCAGGAATAAGCTCATGGCAATAGTTGCAATTAGGTGAGATGACTCTCAGATTTTAATCTGGAGAGTATGTCTCGGCTTTGGCAGAGGGAACATTAAGTTATTTTATCCAGTGGGAGAAAATACACATTATTAGATAATGTGTATGAATTTCCTGAAGATTAACAGAAATTTGATTTCTGTATCGTATATGCTGAAACAATGTTACTCTATACCTTTCTCTGCTAACGCAGTTTTATTTTAAGAAAGGGAGTTGACATTTGTTAAGCATTACTGGAAAATAACTTATGTGTTTTAAGACTAATCGAGAGTAAAGCAAGTCATGAGCACTGAGTTGTTTAAAATCGCTTATACTCAGAGAAATAAAGGCAAAGGATATCTCCTAAAGGAAATACTTTTCTTTGGTTCTTAAGGTGTTAGGCTATTTTTTATCTCAATATGATTGGGAGCTTAGTCTAGCATATAACTTCTAAGTTAGTTAGAAGAACACTCTCTAATACCAATTAAGTTATGCCTTATGGGCAATATGACTGATTGATCTTTTACTGGAAAAGAGCTAAAAGAGCCAAAGAGCCCTTGGAGCTTGGACATTTGGATCCTTATGGTCTAGTATGTTAAAGCAGTGGGAGGGTATGAATAATTCATCTCATTTATGGATGATTATTCAAAGGTATGAGTATCTCTACTTAATGCAATTTCATTCTGAAGCTCTTGAGATATTCGAAGGGGCTTAAGACTGAAGTTGAAAACTTGTTAGGTGTGATAATAAAAAAATTTTGATCTGATCAATGTGTTGAGTATAGGGACTTGAGATTCTAGGACTATTTGATAGTTCATGGAATCACATCCTAAATCTCAGTTAGGAGTAATAGAACCCTATTGGATATGGTTCAATCCAAGTTGAGCTATGCTCAATTGCCTGACTCGTTTTGGGGTCATGTAGTGTGACTGCAGCGTGGATTTTCAACAACATTCCATCAAAAGTGTTTTTGAAACACCTTTTGTGTTGTGGATAGGACGTAAAGATTGTTTACGTTCCTTTAAATTTTGGGGTGTCCAGCACTTGTGCTTGTGACTAACCCAAAACAAATTGGAATACCGTTCAAAATTATGCCTAATTGTAGGCAATCCCAAAGGAACGAGGAGAATATACTTCTTCAATCCATAAGAGAATAAAGAATTTGTATAGACAAACGCTTCATTGTCAAGAAGAAGAACATATGAGAAATCATAAGCTATAAAGTAAGGTCAGTTTAAGTGAATTAACTAATAAAGCTACGGAAACATTAACAAGAGTTGTTGATGTATCAACAAAAGTTGTTGATAAGACTGGTTATTCAACAAGAGTTGTTGATAAGGTCAGTGCTTTTAGTCAGTCACATCCATCTCAAGAGTTGAGAATGCCTTGATGTAGTGGGAGGGTTGTTTTATAACCAGACCGTTACATGGGCTTATTTGAAGCTCAAGTCGTCATTCTTGATGATGACATAGAGGATTCATTGTCTTTTACAAAATAAATGAATGATGTTGATAACGATCAGAGGATTAAAGCCATTTACTTGGAAATGAAATCTTTGTATTTCAATTCCATCTGGGATCTTGTACATCTACTTGATGGGTAACACCTATTGGTTACAAGTGGATATACAAGAGGAAACAAGACGTTTAAGGTCTCAACCAGAAGGGTCCATTGACCAAGATAAAAAGCAAAAGGGTTTGCAAGCTTAAGTGGTCCATTCATGGATTGACCTAAGCATTTCGATCTTGGAATGTAAAATTTGATACGGTAATCAAATCTTTTGGCTTTAGTCAGGATATTGATGAGTCTTGTGTCTACAAGTAATCATCAATAATTCAGTAGCTTACTTAGTGTTGTATATGATTGATATCCTAATCATTGGGAATGATGTAGGTTATCTTACTGACATTAAAAGAGGCTAGCAGCTCATTTCCAAATGAAAATCTGGGAGAAGCTGAGCTAGCCTTGTCTCAAGTGTCTTATGTCTACAAGATGCTAGTTAGATATAAGATGAAGAATTCCAATAAAGGTTTACTACCTTTTTAGGAACAGAATTCTTTTGTCTAAGGAACTGTGTCCTGAGACACCTCAAGAAGTTGAGGACATGAGACATATGCCATATTCGGAGAATGAGGTTCTATATGCTCGTGTATTGCAATGCCCCAGGCCCAGGATTTGGAATCCGGATTCGGCACCTCACGGCCCCCTACATCCCCTACGGCCTGGCGACGTCACCATACTTGACTGAGACTGAGACTGCTTCTAAGAGTGAAGTCTATCCCCACAAACCAACACGGGGTCCTTTTAGCATGTTTTTTCCTCACTCACATGCTTCCTAGGAAAATTTCCAGGAGGTCACCCAACATAGAACTTCTCCAAGCTAAACACGCTTAACTTCAAAGTTCCTATGATTGAGCCACCGAAAAGGAAGGTGCACCTTGTTGGTATAGGTAGTATCTATCAATTCTTGTAAGCTTATCTTGACCATGCTTTCATATCCTCAGGATCCCTCTCATTCGGATGTGATCTCGGTTCATTCATGTACCCCTCATAACCTCGGGCGTCACATGTATGGTGTTGAGGTTTGGATCCTTATAAAATACACTAACACAAATTTTAAACTGATTAAGATTTGAGGTAATCTATATCAGTATCTGTGTTCACTCTTAATGGAGGAGCTATAGTACGACTTATCTACAGTCTCGACCATATAGGCCAATAAGCAGTTGCTTATGAAGCACCGATAGAGACTGTATGACTTAGGAAGTTCAAGTAGAATTTTGAAGGTGTTCCAAATATGAACTAGCCTATTGCAAGACAAGCAAACACATTGAATCTAAAGGATATATTGCTGATTCATTCACGAAGGCTCTCTCGGCTAAAGTGTATGAGGGTCATCTAGATGGTCTAAGTCTACGAGTTATGTACAAAGATGTAATCTAGGGCAAGTGGGAGAAGTGTAATGGGTATAGTGATACCATTATGTAATGGGTATAGTGATGCCCTAGTTTATTGTATTTGTACATTGTAAATACGTTTTATGTATTATACATGTATTTATACACCCACCCACTGCTGGGATAGATTATTGTACATTCCCACTAATCTAGATTTTTAGTCCAAGTGGGAGTTTGTTGGGTTTTATGTCCTAAAACTCGTAGATAGTGAATGATTAACGAATTATACACTTGTATCAATAAAGTGTTATTGAGGTTTGATGCGCAATTTGCTTACCGCAAGTGTACGGGTCAAGTAATAATATAGTGTTTTCGTGATTAAACTAGTGTCGTCCTCTGGATTGGTTTTCTAGCAAATTAAGTACCGTGAATAATCTTGTACAATTTTATTTACGGAGCAAAACTTAAAGATAAAGATAAGTCTAAAGACAAAAAGCATAAAATAAAGGTGGAGACTCAAAGGGAAAGACTCTTAGGGAATTGATTTCATTATTTAAGATTGAGGATTGATTAATAGGAATGAATTGATCGTGCAATTATTCTACAAGCCAAGGAAACTTTTATCACGATTACCTCTCCCGAGTATAATTGATTCTCATGCATATAACTAACTTGATATCCCTATCTAAGTTCACTAACTTGCAAGACATTATTCGGTTTAATCCTTGTTATACTTCTAGAGATATTCCAAATCTCATCACAAACTTAGAATTTCTACTCTAGTCATGCAATTAAACAAGACAAGTCTTAGGCCAAATCCTCTCTCCCGAGTTAGATTCAACACTTAAATCATTCAATTAGTGATCAAGTAATTGAAAGCATTACACAAAATTGCATGCATAAAATAAAAGCACATTCATTCCAAAAATCAATCCAACAACTAAAACAACTACATCAATCCCTAAGACAAACAACTAGAAATTCATAGTCTTTAAACCACAAACACTAATTGTAAGAAAAGCCATAAAAACTACAAGAGTTAAGGGAAAGAAAAAGGAAAACTCGAATCCGTCGAAACCGGCACGTCCCCGTCACGATCTCCACGTCTTCTCGCTTGATTCCAACTCCTTGGCCTTGCTTCAGCTCCCACCAAAGGTCTCTAGTCGAAATTAGGGCTAAAATCTAACCAATTGGACTCCCCCAATCCGTAGCACAAAATGATGAATTTATAGAAAATTTGCCGACAACGTCAAGACGCTATAGACAACATCGCGACGCTGTCGCGATACTGTGGATTTGGAAAATTCGCCGAGAGCGTCGCGACGCTATGCATTTTTTTTTTTTATAAGAATGAAAACTCAAAATATAGAATGTCAGCGTCGAAATGCCCAAAGAGCAGCGTCTCGACGCTGGTCTGCAGATGGGCCTATCTTCAATCTTCCAACTTTGATTCTTTTTTCATTCTTCAGCTTCTTTTCGCATCCCGAACATCCAATTGGCTCAAAACTATATTTCCTACAAATACAACACATAAATGCATAATTTTGGCCAATAAATTATAAAAGACTAGCTAAATTAATTAGGGAAAACTAGCTAGCTATGCTCGCTATCAAGGTTTATGCAATAAAGTGTTATTGTCATATTATGTAACGCCCCGCGTTATAAAATTAGGCTAATTCTAGATCGTTTGGGTCTATTTCCTATGGTTTGTATGTAGATTTTAGTGCTCGTTGTTAATTGATAAATTAAATTTCTTGAAATTTAGGGAAAAGAGAGAAATTGGAGTTTTGAAAATATCCCTAGAATCGTTTGCTCTTATATTTTTTAGATTTATTTTATTAAAGGAATGAGAAAATAGAAAGATTAAAGAATAAAGGGATTGTGCCCTAGTTTTTTCACTCTCTCTCTTCCCTCTTTTTTCCTTACGTCGTTCAACCCCCCCATTCTTCTTCTTCACGCCAAGTCGCTTGCTTCATTCCTCCCTCCCTCGTTTTCGCGCCGCCAGTCGTCCCTTTCTCCTCTCGTTTTTGCGCAGCCACCACCAGCAAGCATGCCTCTCAAATTTCCTTCCCCTTACGCACGCGACAGCAAGCTCTCTCGTTCCAAACTATGCGACGCTGCAACTCGTACTCCTTCGGCGCGAATCCGGCGAGTTCCCTCTTCCAATGAGCAGGCCGACTCTCTACAACGATGTGAGTGACGGAGCATGGACAGTCACCCACGAACCCAAGCTTTTCCAACTTCGATTATCGTACCAGAAGGCCGACGACTCGCGGATTGAACCCCAGCACGCCTTATGTGCGTGTTTCAGCTAGCAGTGGTGACTTTTCCCCCTTTTTGGTAAGGTTTAACGTTTACCCATGCTTATTTGATTTAGATCTAGATAACCCAGTCCCTAATGACACTGAATTTGCAGGTCTAATTATCTTTGAGTGTCGACCATCAAACATTTAGTTCCGTTTGCAGAAGTTAAGTAAGTTTCGACACCTTATAAATCTATTTTGAGTCGATTAAAGTGTTTCAGGATTGTCTCTAACCTTTGGGGAGCCTCTGTTTGTAGTTTCGAGCTCATTGAACCCCTACGAACACCAACCATCAAGTGATTGGGTTGTTTGGTAAGTTTTAGGTGAGTGACAACAAGAATAAGGCTTTCTCGGACTTGAGTATGTGCTGTAAATGAGTCTCTAAGTCTTGAGTACTCTTTCTTGTAGGTTAAGTTTGATTTTGAAGTGTTCAAAGTATGTTACTAACCATGGAACTCCCTTATAACAAGGTTCAAGCGAGTTTTAGAGTGTTTGAATCGAGTTTAAGGTTGGTTTTGAAGTAAGGAGGTTCCTTCTAGTTCTCTCTCAACTTAGGTTAAGGTTGTCAAACTGAGTTCTAACTTCTAGGCCTTATCTTTCTTATTTCAGGAAGCGTTAGGACTGCTTAGGAGCACTTTAGAGCGATAGTAAGTGGAATTCTACCTGTTGGGTCTGTTTGCTTGTATGCTAGCATGTTGTGTGCCTTACTTGTGTGGTTTAATCATATACTGTATAGATATGTACGTGTTATGTGTTCGTGATGAGTTTTGAATACGTTGAGCTGCTGTGTTGAGCTTATATGGTGAACTATTGTACTAAGAATGTTGTTTCGTTGTGATTTATTGAAAAGCGTGAATGAGCAGTTCATTTGATGTGTTTCATAACTTAATGCATGGTTTAGAAACGTGTTTGGTACGTGCATTATGGGTTGCATGTCATTGGCATAAAACATGGTTTAGAAGCATGATGAGTAGGATTCATGCATTCTAGTGAGATTGTGAGGTCAGAGGGCCTTGTGAGTTTAAAAGGAAAGTTAGGTGAATACCAGGTGCCTCGGATAAAAATGGTCGAGGGGTGGTATGTCACCAATGGATTAAGAGGAGCATCGGGTGCCTTGGGTAATATGGCCAAGGGGCGATGTGATGAGTCTATACGTTATGAAAGTCATCGGGTGCCTTGGGTAATATGGCCAAGGGGCGATGTACAGTTTGATTGTGAAGTCATCGGGTGCCTTGGGTAATATGGCCAAGGGACGATGCACAGTTCAAGGCCTTGGGTAATATGGTCAAGGGTCGAAAGCTGAGCGCCGTAGAGAAACGTCGAGGCCCTGGGTAATATGGTTAGGGGTCGGCATGACTCGAAGGAGTCAGTCTCAGAGAGCTTTGTGAGGGCTATGAGTGTTGAGCGAGCTCATGGAGCTTGAGAGAAAACTGAGTTGCATGGCATGATGCGGAATTCATGTGTTTTGAGTATGCATGGCATGGTGCGGAATTCATGTGTTTTGAGTGTGCATTGCATGGTGTGGAATTCATGTGTTAGGTGCATGATTGTTGCACGATTGTATTAGTTGAGTATGTTCTATGTGTTGATTGCTCATCTTGTATATAAGGCATGTTATTGTGATTGAAAAGCATGATGTTTGCCTTGTATGTTGTATGTTGTTTGATGGCTCTTCGGGTGTGAGCCACTTACTCAGTACCACTGTATTGTACTGATCCACCACCAGATTTTGCAGGTGATGAGGAATATTACGAGCCTGGTGATGCTGAGGAGCAGGCTTGAGAAAGCAAAGCTTACGAGTTTAATTCATTAATATATTCTAGTGGCTTAAACATTGTTAGGAGAGACAAATTTTTGTGTTGATCATTAAGTGTTGTTTGGGATAATGGTTATCAATTTACTCGTTTAGTGCTTTGAATTAGATTCTATTTGAATTGCTTAAATTGAATGGGAATGGTTACAAGATCTGACTCGTAATCCTGTTGCATCTTTATTTAGTGTTATGTTGATGCTTTAATAGGTTGTAAAATTTTTGTTTAAGCAAAACTATGTCGTTATGCTGCCGAATTTTCGGTAGCCCCTTAAAGAATAATGTGACTAAGATTAGTAGTTCATTAAGATAGTCTCTTGAGAATTTGGGGGTGTTACAGAAAGTCTAGAATTGCACAATATGACCCAAATCCAATAAACTAAAATCCAAGGTTGTTTACATGTAACTTGAACTAGCATGTGGGGACATACGAAGATTGGTGTTCAAGTAACAACCTAAAAGGTCTATAGTACAGGGATAAGGCTGGGAACCTTATCCTGGTAACACTATGTGATACGACCCGCTTTGTATTCGATACAGACGTATTGATCCAAGGCGTCCATGTAGGAGACATGCGAGCGGGGGTATCCTATGCAATGAGTTTGCATAAGACCGGACCACGAAATAGTAAACCACTAAATGTAACACCGTTAACTAGTTAGGTTACTGTTTCAATAGGATGACCTAGGTAACTCAGTCTTAATCCTAAGTGTGTCATGAACTCCTTCTCACGAGGGATTGTCCTTTGATTAGTACGGGTGAGAGTGGCCAGCACGCCGACTCAATAAGCCTACCTTCTTGGGGACAAGATCGAGTGGGGGGCTGGGGACATGACAATACAAGATGGAATTCACTCCTTCCCCTATTGGGGCAAGTAGATGTGTGTTCCCTTAAGGGCTGATCCCGGGTCTTGAACAAAGGCGCGCCATCCTCTCCTGGCCCGATAGCAACTCCTGTTTAGTGGTTGGACCCTAAACAACTTGTTCATTAGAGGGATCAGTGGTACTTAAGGATCCAGAGGTAACCCAGGGGTAAAACGGTAATTTGACCCAGCTGGTGTTACGAACACACGTGAAGGATTGACTTACTGCATTGGTCGATATCCGTGGACACAGATTCTACAGTGAGAAGAGTGCAGCTGTGGGTCTTTAGTGGAGTGACCCACAGTTAACGAATGTTGATTGACTCGGTTAATGAGTTTAGCTGATCAATCTCATATCGTTGGAGCTTCTGATCTGTAGGTCCATTAGGTCCACCTGCTAGCTCATAACGGGTTCTGAGATAATATAGTCTTGTTTATTAAAGGAAATTTAAGTTAATTGTATTTTGATCCAATTAATATAATGTATGGAGATACATTATAGTATAAGTTTAATTAATGAATTAAACTTTATAATAAAATTAATTTTGGATTTGATTCAAAATTAATTAATGAGAAAATTGTGAATTTAATTAAATATATGATATTTGATTAATTCATGAATTAATTAATTGGGAATTAATTAATTTAATTTGGTTAAATATGATTTAATCAAATTAATATTATAGTTAAGATTAATGTACATTTTGATGCACATTAAAACTATGGGTTAAATGAGAGAGATAAAATTGAATATGATTCAATTATAAAATTAATTAAATATTTGATATTTAATTAACGCGGGATCAATTAATTTAAATTAACTGAATGTCCTATTTAATTCAATTGAATAGGATTTAATTAAATTAAAACTATATGTTATAATTGATTTAATTAAATTAATTATAATTAATTAGATAATTAATTATTATTATTTAAATAATTATTAATTATTTAATTTATTAATTATTATTTGACAATAATTAAACGAACCAGATCATTTGGATTAGATCCAATGATTGAGATCATGTAGGGTTTTAACTCCCTCCCCACTTATCGTGAAGTGGAGAGGGGTTACCCAACTGATCTTCCCATTCTCTCCACACTCACGAAAAAGACAGAGGAAAAATCTCTCTGGGTTCTCTCTATATTTCATCCAAAATTCAGCATCCTTTTGCTGTATTATTTCCCTTCCAAGACCAAAATCGATCCCACAATCGATATCTCAAAAGAATCCTAAGAGGATAGTGGGTGAATTTGAGTGGTGGTGTCCGTTGGGAGATCAAGAACGAGATCCTTGGAGCATTGTGCAGTGTTCTTCGAAATCCAGTAAGTGTTATTGATCTTAAATCAATTTTCAGCATGCTTAATCGTTTTATAGAAATTAGTTTCTGTAATTTTTGGTTGCCAACGTACCAGTTTTTCTAAAATTGAATTTTAATTCGAGAATGGTCTTGTTTGCTTCCACTGCCAAAAGGGATTTCAACCCTTCACATAGTGTTACCAGGATAAGGTACCCAACCTTATCCTTGTACTATAGACCTTTTAGGTTGTTACTTGAACATCGATCCCTGTATGTCCCCACATACTAGTTCAAGTTACATACAAACAACCTTGGATCTTAGTTTATTGGATTTGGGTCAAATTGTGCAATATTTAACAATAACACTTTATTGTAAAACTCAATAAAACTTTATTGAAACAAGTATACAATTTGTTTACATTCACTATCTACGAGTTTTAGGGCATAAAACCCAACAGACCTAACTATAGTAACGAACGACCTGTGAAGGATTGACTTACTAATCATGGTTATATCGAGTGGACGAAAATATATCTACAGTGAGGGGAGTTCAACTACTAGGCTATAGTGGAGTGACCTGGTAGCTAACAGATGTTGGTTAACTAGGTTAAAAGGGTTTAACCGGTTAAACCTCGTACCGCTGGAGCTCATGATTTGTAGGTCCATTAGGTCTCCTTGCTAGCTTGAGACTAACCTTTGGAACAATATGATGGAAAGAATTAGAATTAATTCAGATTCAGATTAGGAAAATGGACGGCATATTTGACGTTACTAACATGTTGGGTTTTAAATAAACCGAGCTATGAGAGATTTAATATATTTAAATATGATTTAAATATAGAGCACATGAATAGGGATTCATGGTTGAAAAATAACATTTCGAAAATGTTCGGGATTGGTAGCAAAATATTAATTTAATATTATATATTAAATTAATTAATAATTATTTTAAATTAATTTTGAATTAATTTAAAATTAAAAATTAAAATTGGATTTTATATTTTTCATATTATTAATTATAAATAATTAAAATAAATATTCAAGATAATTTTGAATTTAAGAAATTCAAAATTAAATTGAATTTTTGGAGGTGGATTGCATGGCGACTTAACTCATGCACTCCCTTCACTTAAGCCACCAAATTACCCACTGATTGTGGCGTAATTTGGCATCAATTTGTGGTGATTCTCTTTAGCTTTCATTCCTCTATAAATGAGGGTGAATTTTCTGAAGAAAAACACATTCATTCCTTAAAGAATGTTGCCAAATTCTCTCCAAAAACCAACCTCCATTGACGTTTGTTCTTGAAGCCTTTTCACTTCAAAATTCCATGACTAGAGGATCCCACAATCCGTTCCAAAGACTTGAGGATAACAAGGAAGATCAAGTGGTGGTTCTTGACAACTTGGAGAAGAAAAACAACTAAAGGATTCAGCCAATTTGCCAAATAAAAGAGGTTGGTACATGCTGCCTTGTTTTTCTTCACATGAACATCATGCATAGTTTGATCAAATTGAAGTTATTAAGTGCCTAAGATCCAAAATTGCTTCCATATATTAGATATTGACACTTTCATGGTGGGACTCCATAATCGTGGTTGGGAGGAAAAACACAGAACTCCTCTGTGTTCTTTTTAGAAGAGAAAACGTAAAAAGAATTTATGTGTTCTTTTTCTTGAGAGAAAACGTGAATGAGAGATTAGAGATTTCTGAGAGAGTGAGAGCAAAATGAGCCATCTGCCAAGACCCCTCACCCGTGAGTTTAATCACCACTCCCCAAATTGGGGAGTTGGTTATTTAATTAATTAATCATAATGTAAATACATTATAATATGAATTAATTAATTCACTATTTTCTCAAAAAAAAAATAATTAATTAACTATATAATTAAACATCTCATATTTCATATTGAATGCACAACCCTCACATAATATATAGTTTTAACTAATCTTAATTAAATCAATTAAACTAATCAATTAATTAATTCCAAAAGAATATTTAGTTTAATATATTTAATTAAATCAATTAACTAATCAATTAATATATTTAGTTTTCAAATTTGAGAATCAAATTTCATACTTTAATAATTTCAAAATAATATTTGATTTGAGTATAAATTTCGTCTATAATTTTTTCATGTTCTCCAATTGGTTTTCACATCTACAACTATTTTTCTACTTCCATGGTTTGTATCGGGTACCTCCCTTAATTATTATTATTATTATTATTATAATATTTTTGTTCAATTTTATCAATTTAATTAGAAGAAGGTCATCCACAAATGTTATGGTCTGACTTTTTTTTTTCCTACCAATTTAATTTCGTGATTTTCAGGTCCAAAATTAGTTATCTCTTCTGTTATCTTTCACGTATCTTTTTTTTTTTTTTTTTTTCTTAATTTAATTACATTGTATATGATTTAGGTAAATTATGTGAAATACATATTCTATAAGTACATTTTGTGTACTTTTTTTTGTTTCACAATTTGTGTCTACTGGGAAGGATGTCAATTTTGTCAATTTTTTTTGTTTAACTATAACGACCCGACTCCTTACAAGAGTCCATTCGGGATCGTTACTACATACATGCTTCAGAGGCCTTTCTAAACAAAACATTTTATATCATAAACACAGATTTAAGTACAATCCACAAAGTAAAAACCTTTATTCGGGATCCCTGATTTTAAAGGTTTAAAAAAATATTCTTAATTAATTTCCAAACTGTAATCATACATGGCCTCAAAAAAAAAAAAAAAAAATTGAGACAAGTTTACAAATCAAAATAATGTAAGACAAAGTTCTTAAAGCGGAAGAAAATATTAAATTCATGAGTCTTAGTCCAACCATGGTTGCCTAACAGTTCTCATCAATCGCCTTTCACATGCCCCTGACTTTACCTGAAAGAAAAATATTTAAGAAAATAATGAGTATTTAAAATACTCAGTAAGTGACCCTACTGTTGGGATTGGGTCACGCTTATGCATGTTTCTAAAATCGATAACAATCATATTTTTGTGGCTCTGAAATTTTCCCTCCATAAACTTCTTAATTACTAGGATATACATCAATTTCATGCATATCTTAGACACATCAACTTCATGTGTCGCCTATAGAGGAACGTCAATTCCACGAACCTCGACTTAAGTACAACAATTTCATGCCCCTAAGTCATGTGTAGACATCTCTTAAAATACATCAATTTCATGTACACTTTCAAAATTTAAGAAGCTCAAGGGTCATTTAAAATCATACATGTTATGAAATTTTCGAGAGACCACCAAATTAGAAAATCACGTCAAAGCGAGCATAGCTCAACAGTAATTGGGATGTCTCCTCGACCAAGAGGTGAGAGGTTCGAATCCCCCCACCCCCAAATGTTGATGTACTAAAAAAAATAAATCACAAAATCACAAAACTCAACATTTGCAAACGTTCTAAATAACATACTCAAATAATTTCATACTTTAACAATTTAACTCAAACATATACATATTCAAACAATTCATGAAACCCATGAAATTTAGAAAATCAAATCTACGCTCCCCAAATGAAAATTTCAACAATAGAACCACTTACCTTGGCTTAATAATTTTATAAGAACTAAATAAATTCCTTAGCTTCAAGGCTTTTAACCAAGCTACACAACAAAGGGAAGAAATTTTCAAATCAATAGGGGTTTTACTTAAAGCAACCCAACATCCAACCATGAACCATGGAATTCCAAAAAGATTTAACTCTCAAACTTACCAAAACAGAACGACACTTGTTGTACGGGGTTCCAAAAACGCTCCAATTCAACAACTAAAACTCCCAACGCCAAGAGAACCTTGAAATCAATGGCCACAATTAATGGGTATTCCTCTAACACAAAAGAATCAATCAAAACTCAACTTACTTCACTTACCCACTCCTAAAATCACCAGAAAAACGTTGCTACACGCCCAAAACTTCACTACCCATGCCGAAACTGATATGAAACGCTTGTTGAACAGAGTTAAAGACGAGTGGGTAATCGATTAAATGAATTAAACAATCACTATAACCCTCGATTCAACTTACCCACACCAAAGGCTCACTGTAAATGCTAAAAATCTACCAAAAACCGCAGTCCACGCGCCCACACAGCACAGCTGCCGGAAAAGGAGAAAAGAAATGCCTCTGCCGCCTGAGACTCGCTAGAAATCGCCCTTCTGCCGAGACCCACGCTGCACAACAACGAACCACCGATTGCCCGAGACCCATGCGCCACTGCAGCCGAAACCACCTGCTGCTGCCGGGACCATGACGACGACCACACGGCTGCAGTGCTCGTTGAAGAAGACGTCAACGACGACAACCTGGGGGAGGCGTTGGCCAACGACGGGACGAGCTTGAAGGAAGAAGCAAACTGGCCGGAGATGGGGGTACACGGGCGGCTGAAATCGTGAAGGAGAAGGAGGGGAAGATGGAGGCTACTCTACATCGGGTTGCATGCAGCTAGAGGCTGACTTAAAAAGGCTAGGGTTTGACTCCAACATCCACTTAATTACAAAAATGTCATCCCAACATTAATTTTTTAAAATTCCACCAATTTTCTATTCTTTAAATTTCCCTCTTAACTCCAAATTGCACAACTTAAACCAAATTAACTCCAAAACTAAAGAAATTTGAGATTTACCTTAAATTACTGGCGTTACACTCTTCCCTCCTTAAGAACTTTCGCCCTCGAAAGTTGTCAGTCTTGGAAGAGCCCTGGACACTTGATTCTCATCTCCTCTAAATACAACTAGGCCCACTTATTCGCAAAGTAAGCACGCATACCTAGACTTGGTAAGTGTAATGTCCCAAATTATATACCTAACCTCGCGACGTTACTCAACTTCTATCTTAATTTTAATCAAATGCTCTGAAAATTTCGGCAGCATAACGACATAAAGATGGTTAACCCGAAAATTTTTTTAACCTGATAAACAAGAGAAACACACTTCTATATGCAAAACCACCCAACTACAACTCACAATGCCTCGAATCAACAAACAGGCTCCGAACATACACAACTAAAGCGAGTCAGATCTCGCACCAATCACAAGCTAAAGCTAAACAAAAGAAGAAGAAGAACATCAAACCAAACATACTCTATTCACCTCATTTCTATTAATTCATATGCAATGGAGAGTAAGAAAATGATTAGTTATCTCAAGGTTCAAATTTAATACTTAAAAACCAAAATCCACGCCAAACTAAAAGATTAACACCAACAACTAGAGTCATATCTCGACAAGCAAAACAAATAAAAAGATAACTACTAATGTAACGCCCCAGGCCCAGGATTCGAAATCCGGATTCGACACCTAACGGCTCCGGCATTCCCCTGCGACCTGGCCACGTCACCGTACTTGTCTTAAACTGCTTCTAAGATTGAATACTGTCCCCACAAACCAACACGGGGTCCTTTTAGCATGCTTTGTCCTCACTCACATGCTTCCTAGGAAAATTCCCAAGAGGTCACCCAACATAGAACTTCTCCAAGCCAAGCACACTTAACTTCAAAGTTCCTATGGTTGAGCCACCGAAAAGGAAGGTGCACCTTGTTGGTATAGGTAGTATCTATCAATTCTTTTAAGCTTATCTTGACCATGCTTTCATGTCCTCAGGATCCCTCTCATTCGGATGTGGCCTCGGTTCATTCATGTACCCCTCCTAACTCGAGTGTTACATGATTGTAAAGCTCATAATTTAAGGAGGATTCAAATTTATTTAGTTGGGTGTTATTTTGAGTTAAGAGGGAATTTGAAACAAAAAATTGAATATTGGTGAAATGTTTAAAATTTGGGGCTAGAAGGGCATTAGGGTAAATAGGTTGAAATTAGAGCCAAGCCCATTAGGTTTTAAAAAGACCCACGCAGCCCTAGGTCTAGATTTTTGTCTTCATCCAATTCTTCTTCTCCATCTTCAGCCGACCAGCAGCTCCCTTTTTCGATTTCTTCTTTGTATTTTTTTCTTTCAGCCGCAAACCCCATTGCAGACCCACTAGCCGACCAGCCTTCTCCCATTCCTTCTTTTCTCTGCGGCAACCACAGCAACCCCTCTCCGGCGCACTCATCTCCGGCCAACGGTTTCAGACGGCGTCGCTACGGTGGGTCTCCGGCAAGCATCAGCGCAGTAGGGAACGTTCACGAGCAGGGCGTTTTTCCCTCTCTCTGCGTCCTTTTCCCTTAGCTAAGGTCGGTGGCGTTGGGTGCGACAGTGCAGCAGTGGTCCGGCGTGTGTAGTAGTCGTGGGCAGCGTTTGGTCGGCAGTTTTGTCTGTTTTTGTGCAGTAAACCGTGAGGTGCAGCGTGGGTTTCGATTAGCGGTTGTTTTCCGGCGAACAGTGGTCTGATCAACGCGAGCAACAATGATTTTGGGCATTTGGAGCGTTTTTCCATCTTGTATAACCTTGGGTAAGTTGGTTTGAGTGTTTAATTGGCTGGTTTTGGCATTTAATTGAATACCCATTGAAGCTTAGCCTTCGATTTAAGGTCTCCCATGTTATTGAAGTCAAAACTATCGGAATTGGACTGTTTTTTGTTACCCGACCAGCAGCGTTAAGAGACGGTTTTGGGTAAGTTTCTTCTTGATTTAGCCACCATTAGAGTTTAATTTAGTTCTTGGAAATTACTCATTCCTTTTAAGACTTGTTTCAGTGTTTCACATCCAATTTCGAGTTCATAATTACGAAATCTCGCTCCATTAAAGTTCTGTTCAGCAATCGACATTTCCGTTTTGTGTGGTTAAGGACTTTGGAGTTAAAAGGATTAATTTAGTCTTGTTCAGAATTTTTAAGCTGAGGTAAGTGAACTTACTATTGAACCTTTTAATTGGGTGCGCGTGTTTGATTTTCCGAAATTCTCGTGCTTTATGATTTGCTTGATTATGTTTTTGTTTATGAAAATTATTGAAAGCATGAAATTTATTATTATTACTCTTAATCATTAATATTGAAATAATTGAGTTGGTGGTCTCTTGAAATTCGATTAAAGGAATTAGTTTAAAATTCCATTAAAGGAATTAGTTTAAATTATTTATGAGTTTTATAAGTGTACATGAAATTGGTGTATATTCAGAGATAGGACTTAGAGACATGAAATTGATGTACCTAAGTCGAGGTTCATGAAATTGAAGACCTCGAGGTTTCGTGAAATTGACGGCCTCCACAGAGAACACATGAAATTGATGTGTCTAGGATATGCATGAAATTGATGTATATCTTTAGTAAGTTTAAAAATAAAGTTTAGAGCCACCAAAAAATTATATTTGTTGTTGATTTTTAAAATGTTTTTAAAGCGTGACCCAACCTCTATAGTAGGGTCACTTACTGAGTATTTAAAATACTCATTCTTTTCAAAAATATTTCTTTTCAGGTAAAGGCAAGGGCAGATGAAAGGCGATTGATGAGAATCCGATAGACAGCCATGAGAGAACTTGAGTTTCATATTTTATTTTCTTACGCTTTAAGATCTCTGTTTTACTTTATTGAATTGTAAATTTGTTTTGAGATATTTTCCAGAGGCCATGTACATTTATATTTTAGAAATTATTTAAGCATATTTAAAAACCTTTAAAATTAGGGATCCCGAATAAAAGTTTTGTTTTAAAGTTTTTACTTAAATTAGGTGTTTATGTTTTAAAATATTTTTATTTAAAAAAGGCCTCCAAAGCATGCATCGTCGTAACGGTCCCTTAAAGGCTTATTAAGAAGTCGGGTCGTTACAGTTGGTATCAGAGCCCAGTTAATGGTTCTGTAGACTGCTTACATCATAAGCTTATGTGTCCTCATGGCTAAATAACAAGGTTCTCATCATTGCCAGGTATGCCCTTGTAATAAACTATGTTTTTAAAATTTTAAGTTTATGTAATTGTTATTCCATGCATGATTTTCTCTTGCCATTTAGTTTTCGGTTAATAGATTAAATAGGCTTAGTGTGGGTGTAGAAACTTGAAGTATGCCTCCAAGTGGACAAGATCGTGGACAAGGTCGTGGACGCGGACGTGGTCGTGGTAGGGGTGGCAGAGGCCTGGCACTCCCGGAGCAAGTAGATCCTCCTATGGATCAGTATGATGGAGATCTTCCTAATGAGCAAGCTCCTGTGCCGCCTGCACCTCCAGCACCGGCGCAAATTGTTACTCTGACTTTAGAGGCTCTTCAGGCGCTTATAAATAATGTCGTTGCCAATCATACGCCCCAAGTGAACCAAAATGAGAACTAGGGTCAGGTAGGCTCAACTGCGGGAGCTCGGTGTCTTAAGGATTTTAAGAAGTATGATCCACCGACGTTTAGCGGAAAGACTGTGGATCCCACAGAGGCTGAAGCTTGGACTACCACAACTGAAGAGATTTTTCGCTATATGGGATGCCCTGAGGCGCAACAGGTGTCGTGCGCGGTTTTCCTAGGAAGCATGTGAGTGAGGACAAAGCATGCTAAAAGGACCCTGTGTTGGTTTGTGGGACAGTCTTCAATCTTAGAAGTAGATTTAGACAAGTATGGTGGCGTGGCTAGGTCGCAGGGGAATGCCGGGGCCGTTAGGTTCCGAATCCGGATTCCGAATCCTGGACCTAAGGCGTTACAGATGGTATCAGAGCGGAACCTCTCCTAATAGAATGTGGTTCGGGGACGAACCAAAGCGGAAGCTGGTGGGCATGTGACGCCCGACGTTAGGAGGGGTACATGAATGAACCGAGATCACATCCGAATGAGAGAGATCCTGAGGACATGAAAGTATGGTCAAGATAAGCTTAAAAGAATTGATAGATACTACCTATACCAATAAGGTGCACCTTCCTTTTCGGTGGCTCAATCATAGGAACTTTGAAGTTAAGCGTGCTTGGCTTGGAGAAGTTCTATGTTGGGTGACCTCCTAGGAATTTTCCTAGGAAGCATGTGAGTGAGGACAAAACATGCTAAAAGAACCCCGTGTTGGTTTGTGGGGATAGTCTTCACTCTTGGAAGCAGTTTAAGACGAGTATGATAACGATGTCGGGTCGTAGGGGAATGTCGGGGCCTTAAGTGCCGAATCCGGATTCCGAATCCTGGGCCTGGGGCGTTACAACTAAGGTCATTCCTCACGAGCCTTTGGCGGGTTAGTGGTGTAAACCTTCCCCCTATTACGTTTGTCTCAAGAACCAGCCTGACTTGAGCTCGAGGGCCAGCTCCCACTACCTCCTGCATTCTTCTGAGGGCAGTTATTTGCCATATGACCTTCTTGGTGACACTTGAAGCACACACCTTTCCCTCAAGCATTGGCCCCAATGACGCCTTCCGCAAGAGTTGCACATTGGTTTATCATTATCATTACCTTCTTGTTTGTGGTGTTGAGTTTTCTATGATTGAGCATGTCTTGAACCTTCGGAAGAGTGTTGAGACCGCTAGGAGTTAGCAGTTGTCTGCTCAAATTTCCTCTTCTGTCCTGAGTTGGGCTCCAACTCCTTGGCCACTAGAGTTGCATTGGCAGCTAGCAGGCCCATAAATGTGGCTGCTCGAAGGGCCGCTGCGTAATCTGCTGGGGCAAGGGCCCCTACAACCCTCTGGACCTCATCTCTGAGGCCCAAGATGAACCTCTTTGTTTTCTTGACCTCCGTGTCCACCATTTCAGGGGCAAAACGGGACAGTCGGGTGAACTCAAGCTCGTACTCTTAAACTGACTTATCTCCTTGCGACAAGGCTAGAAACTCTGCCTTCTTTCAATACCTGATAATGGTCGAGTAATACATCTGAAAAAACGCCTCCTTGAACTGCAACCAAGTGATCGGAACAACGCTAACATCGATGGATCTCTCAGCCGACCTCCACCACAACAAGGCGTCATCTCTTAGCATAAACATTGTTGATAAGGGTAAAAAATATACCTATTTTACCCTTATATTTAGCTCATTTCTTGGTCAAATGTTGTAGGTTGTGATCAATTTACTGTTCCCGAGCTCAAAATATGCTTACTTTGATAAGTTAGGGTGTTGAGAATCACTTTTGTCAAATTTAACTCATTTGTGCTTTAAAAGACTTGATTTTAAGAGAATTTGACTTAGTTTGTTGTTGTGTAGAAAAACAGAGGAAAAGTTGGAATTCCCCAAAAATGCGACCGCATTTCTGGGAAGGCAAAAATGAAATGCGGCCGCATTTCTGGAAAAATCAGAGGTCGTTCCGAGTCGTCTGCGGGTCGTTGTTGACGAGTCTTCTTCGCACCTAACTGGCTGTTTTGACCCCGAAACTGACTGGGCAACCTTCCAGCACCTATTTCGCAGCTCCTCAACCACTTTCTACACTATATAAGCTCGAGAATCAAAGTCAAATTCAAGCAGAACTCACTTGGAAGAAAAGGGTGGTGACAGAACCCTGGCTCGACGCCAATGAGTAGGGATGCCCGAGGTCCTTCTTAGATGACCAAATTCTAACCTGGGTTAAACATCAAACCTTGTGGTTTGTAGAGAGTTTCACCCATTCCCATCTTGTAAAAGTGAGAGAGTGGAGTGTCTTAGCGAACTCTAGAAGGATTGAGTAAACATAAAAACCCATAATATTTAGCTATCTCCTTTATTTCCAGCTCTTGAATCTTTTCATTATTCTGTATTATTTACATTCTTATTTCAATGAAAATGTGTTCATCTGCTTTTTATCCCATCATGAGTAGCTAAATCTCGTTGAGGGGTTCAATGTGGTGAATTCCCTTATGGTTTAATGGCTTGAAAGTGTCTTATTTGCTTAAGTTGTGTTTAATGCATGTCATTCTTTATTGATTATCACTCTAATCTTGCTGAGTTTAATTTGATCACTTAGACTTTGCATGCTATGTGAGTTTGATCTCGAAAGGGACAAGCGATATCAGTTCTCATAAAGGTGATATAGGAGAAAAAGCTCAAAAGAGATTGTTCGGCAGTATAGGGCAAGCTGCCTAAGGCACCCTATATCGACTATAGGGTTATAGGTTGCATTCGTGAATTATCTATGTCGGAGTCGAGTCACAGAAATGTGCATAACGGTACTCGCTTAGCCTTCTAACGGTTTTTGGAAACAAGGGCCAAATAGAAGTTAAATCTGACCCAATGCATTGAATACGCTTAAGTTAGATATTGCATGACTATGGTTATTGCCTTAGGGATGAATCCATGTTGAATACCTCGTTTGTTTATTATTGTTATTCTTTATTATTTTATTGCTTGTTTTATTTATCTTTTCAAAAACCCAATCAATCAATCTTATTTTCTTTGGTTACCTTTTTCAAAAGCAATCATTTGAGCAGTTTCTTCATCAAATCTGAATTTCTAATTTAATCCTCGTGGGATCGATACCCTTGGAATACTTCTATGGTTTTTTTATTACTACGTGCGACAGTGTATACTTGCACTTAAGTGTTAGCTGAATTATTCTTTATTATTTCATTTATCATCTTAACTCACATTCCATCTATTCAACTGACGACGCACCAACTGTGCACGGTGTCACAGTCGCGGTCTTTAGGGTCTCGTAAAGCGACTGTGCGGCACTTACTTTCGCTCACAAGTAAGTCAGCCAACTTGAAAACGGATCGCCGGTGGCACAACGGGCGAATATCGCAACCTCTACCCCCGTTCTTGGAAAACGGTTTTAGAAAACGGGGTTAGAGAAAAGATTTTGGAAAACGTTTGAAGACATTTTGAAAGAGTATTTGTTGCACAGACTATCAAGTAAGCAAAGGCACAACAACAACTTGATAGCATACAACTCTCGGGTAGGAAGGTTTGACAACTAGTCGTACCCCCCTATAGTATATTATTAAGCATTTTAGCCTTGGCAGGCTTACACATGAAAATCACGAGGAGTCATACACTTGAGAAATGCAAAGGAAAGTAAACAAGCGATACAAAGGAAATACATATAATGAAAGCATGAGGGGAAAGGGTTGACATGGGCATGCGGCCATGGGCAACACGCCTTGGACAAGCATGACCGTGACATCCTCCCCCACTTAAATGGTTGACGTCTCTGTCAACCGACGCTGCTCGAACTCTGCGATCTGGAGGGCAGCAGTCTTCAGGTCTTCGGCGCGCTCCCAACTGATTTCGGCCTCTGGGAGCCCCTTCCACTTCACTAAGAATTCTTGTAGATCCCGTCGTGGGTTGCCGACGCGACGGGTCCTTTCTGCTAACACTTCCTCGACTTCTTTATCGGCGACGTTCTTCATGGTGACGGGTGGTCGAATGACTTCATTGCGGGCGGTATCCTCGAGGTCGGGGTGGAAGGGTTTCAAATTACTGACATGAATGACAGGATGGATTTTCATCCATGCAGGAAGTTGAACCCTATATGAGGCTTTCCCGACCTTTTGGATAACGTCGACTGGACCTTCATATCTCCGGATGAGGCGTTGGTCGCGGCTTCCCCGGAAACGAAGTTGTTCAGGTTTCAGCTTGATCAACACTTTGTCCCCTTCTTGGAACTCTAGAGGACGCCGCTTCTGATCTGCCCATTTCTTCATGCGCTTCGACGCCTTCTCTAAGTAGGCCCGAGCAACTTCAGAGGTTTGTCTCCACTCTTTGGTGAAGTTATACGCTTGGGGGCTTTTGCCTGCATACGGGTGATCGATGACATGGGGCATCGTGGGTTGCCGCCCGCAAACAACTTCGAACGGAGTCTTGCCTGTCGAGGTGCTCTTTTGGCAATTGAAACTGAATTGTGCTACATCGAGCATCTCGACCCAATTTTTCTGTCTTGCATCGATGAAGTGGCGCAGATATTCTTCAAGCATGCTATTGAATCTCTCGGTTTGGCCATCTGTCTGGGGGTGGTAGCTGGAAGAAATGTTCAGGTTAGAGCCTAATAGCCTGAATAATTCCGTCCAGAAAGTACCGGTGAAACGTGCATCTCTGTCGCTAATAATGCTGGCAGGAACACCCCATAGTTTGACTACATGTTTGAAGAATAGCTGCGCTGTCATCTCAGCTGAACACAGTTTCTTGACTGGTATGAACGTCGCATATTTTGAGAACCTGTCGATGACCACTAATATGGCCTCAAATTCCCCAACCTTGGGCAGGTGGGTGATGAAGTCGAGGGAGACGCTTTCCCACGGCCTTGCAGGAACAGGCAAGGGTTCCAGCAATCCTGCTATCTTGGCCCTTTCGACCTTGTCTTGTTGGCAGATAAGACAAGTCTTTGTGAATTGCATGACGTCGTCGCGGAGGTTTGGCCAGTAATAACCCTGTTTCAGAAGGGCATAAGTTCTTTGCCACCCTGTGTGGCCTGCCCACAGAGTGTCGTGACATTCTTTTAGCAGGAGTCTTCGTAAGTTCCCCGAACGAGGAACATATAGGCGGTTGCCTCTAGTGAAGAGTAAGTCCTCCTCTACCCAATACTGGCGTGTCTTCCCTTCTTTCGCCAATTGAATGATGGCCTGCGCTGCCGTATCGTTCGACAAATGTCTCTTGATGGTCTCGCGGATGGTTCCGTTCAACCTACTTGCTTTCAAATGAGCTAGCATGCACAGGGCCGCATGTTCGCTCTTCCGACTTAACGCATCTGCCGCTTGGTTGGCCTTACCCGCCTTATGTTCGAACTGAAAGTCATACTCTGCGAGACATTCTTGCCATCTCGCTTGCTTGGAGGACAGTTTAGGCTGACTGAAGAAGTGACAGATAGAGCTGTTATCGGTCTTGACGACGAATTTGGCTCCGAGGAGGTACTGTCTCCAAGCTCTCAAGCAGTGAACTACTGCTAACATCTCCTTCTCTGAGGCGACGTATCTCTTCTCAGCGTCATTCAGTTTCCGACTTTCATATGCGATGGGGTGTCCATCCTGGGTTAGAACACCACCCAACGCGTAGTCTGACGCATCGGTTTCTACCACAAAAGGTTTGGTAACATCGGCAATTCCGAGTACCGGGCCTTCCATCATTGCTCGTTTCAACTCATCGAACGCAGTTTGGCAGTCTGGAGTCCAACTCCACGTCTTGTCTTTCTTCAACAACTCGGTCAAAGGACTGGCACGATTCGAGAATCCCTCTACGAATCGTCGATAGTAATTGGCCAGTCCTAAGAAGGAACGTAGCTTTGTCACTGTCGTCGGAACTTCCCAATCCCTGATGGCTGCCACCTTTCCTTCTTCCATACCGATACGGCCGGCTTCGATCACGTGTCCGAGGAAATTAATGCGCTGTTGAGCGAAGGAGCATTTCTCTCTCTTCACATACAGTTGATTTTTCTTCAATTTCTCAAAAACCAACTGCAAGTGAAGTTCATGTTCTTCCATGGTCGGGCTGTAGACTACTATGTCGTCGAGGTAAACCACCACAAATTTGTCGAGATACTCATGGAACACTTGGTTCATTAGTGTGCAAAAGGTAGCCGGAGCATTTGTCAGGCCGAATGGCATGACTAAGAACTCGAAGGCCCCGTACCTTGTGACGCACGTTTTCTTGGGTTCATCTCCTTCGGCGATGCGTACTTGGTAGTATCCCGACCTAAGATCTAATTTCGAGAAATACTTTGCCCCGTGGAGCCGATCAAACAAGTCGGTGATGATAGGAAGTGGATACTTATTACGCACCGTGAGCTTGTTGAGGGCTCGATAGTCAATGCATAACCGCAGACTTCCGTCTTTCTTTTTCTGGAACAACACTGGGGCCCCATATGGAGCCTTCGCGGGCCTAATGAATCCAGCATTCAGTAACTCATCTAACTGTTTTCGCAGTTCGGCTAATTCAGGCGGAGCCATGCGGTAGGCATTTTTAGCGGGCGGTCTCGCCCCTGGTAACAGCTCGATTTCGTGATCTATCCCCCGCCGTGGAGGTAGGTTCCTGGGCAAACTTTCTGGCATTACATCATGATACTTGTCCAACACACGTTGGATCTCACTGGGGACTGGTGCTTCCAAATTTTCGTCTTCTGTCATTGGGATGGCCATGAACGTGGGTTCGTCGTGTGCAAGACCTTTCTTTAACTGGAGGGCTGATATCATTTTCACTCCATTCGGTTGTCTGATACTGGTCGTCACGACCGTGGGGTTGGTTCCTGTGATCACCAAGCATTTTGCTAGGGGCATTGGAATGACTTTGTGTTCGAGAAGGAATTCCATTCCCAACACCACGTCGAAATCATCCATCTTTACAATCACAAAATCTGCATGGCCATTCCAATCACCCAGCTTGACAGTCGCTCTCTTAGCAATTCCCATGATCGGTAGGGCGGCTGAGTTTACCGCTTTCATCTTTCCAGGATCCCTATCCCACTTTAGGTTCAATCGTCGTGCTTCAGCTTCGGTCATAAAGTTGTGGGTGGCACCAGAGTCGACCATTGTACTCTTGGCCTGCCTCTGATTAACCCACGCCTCAACATACATGAGACCCCGTTCGAGCGGCTCTTTGGCCCCTTCGGATTTCCTTTGGAGGGCGGATAGAAACTTCAAGGCCCCCATGCGAGGGGTTTCCTCATTCGTCTCATTCGTCGTGTTATTCTCAACAATCTCAGTCTCAGGACTCACGCTGCCCGTCAACGAGGCTTGAAAGGCATTGAATGCTGTTCGACTAGGGCACTGGTACGATCGATGTGCCCCTTTACAGATGTAACAATAAGGTTTGTCGCTATTGAACTGCTGGTTCGGGCCTCGATACGAATTTCCGCCTCTTGGTTGGAAGTAATTGCGGTTACTTCCCCCACTTTTGTCTCCTCCCCCGCTTTTGGGAGAGCTAGATCGCACGGGTCTATTTCCCCCGCTTGAGGAGGCTTGATTCCGTTTCTGTTCTTGCGGTTGGTCGTTGCTAAGATCGAACAGACGTTCTGCGGCTGCATAAGCGTCTGATAGTGACTGTACCCTCTGTTCATACAGCTTTGACTTCGCCCACGATTTCAATCCCTCTACAAAGCAGAAGACCTTGTCTTTCTCTGACATGTCACGGATGTCCAACATTAATCCAGAAAACTGTTTGACATATTCTCGGATCGTTCCTGTGTGTTTCAACTCGCGTAACTTACGACGCGCCAAAATCTCAACGTTCTCTGGGAAGAACTGCGAACGCAACTCTTGTTTCAGTCTTTCCCATGTGTCAATGACACATCGACCTTCTTGAGCATCCCTATAGCGGGACCTCCACCACAACTTGGCGTCATCTGCCAGGTGCATAGTCGCCAAGGTGATTTTCGACTCCTCTGTTGTCGTATTCGTGGCCCTGAAGTACTGTTCCAGATCGAAGATAAAGTTCTCCAGGGCTTTGGCGTCTCGAACCCCACAGAAGGGTTTCGGCTCGGGGACTTTTACTTTGTTTAATTGGACCGCACCCCCTGTCGGGGTTTGGTTTCCCACCGCTCTCATGGTGAGGTTTAGTCTAGCGCTTAAGTCCGCCACTTCGGCTCTGACGACGTCGAGGGCGGCTTTCACATCTTCAGACAGTTCTGTGACCATCTGAACTATTGCTTTCTGGGAGCTGTCTAGACCATCGACACGCTCCTCCATTTGGGCAACAGAGCCCGTCGAGCTGTCCCCACGCTCGAAGTTGCCAGGTTTCGCAGCTCTGTTCTCGAGGTTTTCAACCCTCATAATCAATTCTTGGATGGGCATTCCATCCACGCGGCCAGCTACCGCATCGATCTTATCTGTCCTCGTCGCAATCTCTTCAAGACGAGATTCTAGGAAGCGAACCGAATCGGGGACTTCCCTCAGGTAGAGCATCTGCTCTTCGATCTCTACCAATCGTTCCACGTGGGTCTTGCCCAACTGTTTTACTGCCGACATGATTTCGGACTTCTATCTCAGGAGCCAACTGGGCTCTGATACCAACTGTCACAGTCGCGGTCTTTAGGGTCTCGTAAAGCGACTGTGCGGCACTTACTTTCGCTCACAAGTAAGTCAGCCAACTTGAAAACGGATCGCCGGTGGCACAACGGGCGAATATCGCAACCTCTACCCCCGTTCTTGGAAAACGGTTTTAGAAAACGGGGTTAGAGAAAAGATTTTGGAAAACGTTTGAAGACATTTTGAAAGAGTATTTGTTGCACAGACTATCAAGTAAGCAAAGGCACAACAACAACTTGATAGCATACAACTCTCGGGTAGGAAGGTTTGACAACTAGTCGTACCCCCCTATAGTATATTATTAAGCATTTTAGCCTTGGCAGGCTTACACATGAAAATCACGAGGAGTCATACACTTGAGAAATGCAAAGGAAAGTAAACAAGCGATACAAAGGAAATACATATAATGAAAGCATGAGGGGAAAGGGTTGACATGGGCATGCGGCCATGGGCAACACGCCTTGGACAAGCATGACCGTGACACACGGCACCTGCTGTGCCTCGAGGCATCCCATATAGCAAAAGATCTCCTCAATCGTGGTAGTCCAAGCTTCAGCCACTGTGGGGTCTACAGTTATCCCGCTAAATGATGATGAGTCATACTTCTTAAAATCTTTCAAACATCGAGCCCCCTCAATTGAGCCCATCTGACCTTGGTTCTCATTTTGGTTCACTTGGGATGCTTGATTGGCAATGACATTATTCATAAGCGCCAGAAGGGCCTCTAGAGTCAGAGTGACGGTCTGCGCCTGCGCTGGAGGTGCAAGTTGCGCAGGAGCTTGATCATTAGGGAGATCCTCAACATGTTGATCCATAGGAGGATCTACTTGCTTCGGGGGTTCCTTGCCTCTACCACCCATACTACGACCATGTCCGCGTCCTCGACCTTGTCCACGTGGAGGCATACTTCAAGTTTCTACACCTATACTAAGCCTATTTAATTATCTAACCAAAAACTAAATGGCAAGAGAAATAATGCATCTCATGGAAAAAAAATTAAATAAACATAAAAAAAAATTAAAACATAGTTTATTACAAGGGCATACCTATCGATGATGAGAATCTCGTTATTTAGCCATGGGGACACATAAGCTTACGATGTAAGCAGTCTACAGAACCCTTAACTGGGCTATGATAGCAACTGTAACGACCCGACTCCTTACAAGAGTCCATTCGGGACCGTTACTACATGCATTCTTTGGAGGTCTTTCTAAACAAAACATTTTATATCATAAACACAGATTTAAGTAAAATCCACAAAGTAAAAACCTTTTTTCGGGATCCCTGATTTTAAAGGTTTAAAAACAATATTCTTAATTAATTTCCAAACTGTAATCATACATGGCCTCAAAAAAAAAAAAAAAAAAAAAAGAAAGAAAGATTCTCAAACAAGTTCACAAATCAAAATAATGTAAAACAAAGTTCTTAAAGCGGAATAAAATATGAAATTCATGAGTCCTAGTCCTCCCATGGCTGCCTAACAGTTCTCATCAATCGCCTTTCACATGCCCCTGACTTTACCTGAAAGAACAACATTTAAGAAAAGAATGAGTATTTAAAATACTCAGTAAGTGACTCTACTGTTGGGATTGGGTCACGCTTATGCATGTTTTTAAAATCGATAACAATCATATTTTCGTGGCTCTGAAATTTTCCCTCCCCAAACTTCTTAATTACTAGGATATACATCAATTTCATGCATATCTTAAACACATCAGCTTCATGTGACGCCTATAGAGGAACGTCAATTCCACGAACCTCGACTTAAGTACAACAATTTCATGTCCCTAAGTCATGTGTAGACATCTCTTAAAATACATCAATTTCATGTACACTTTCAAAATTTAAGAAGCTCAAGGGTCATTTAAAATCATAAATGTTATGAAATTTTCGAGAGACCACCAACTCAGAAAATCACAAAACTCAACATTTGCAAACGTTCTAAATAACATACTTAAATATTTCATACTTTAACAATTTAACTCAAACATACATATATTCAAACAATTCATGAAACCCATGAAATTTAGAAAATCAAATCTACGCTCCCCAAATAAATACTTCAACAATAGAGCCACTTACCTTGACTTAATAATTTTATAAGATCTAAATAAATTCCTTAGCTCCAAGGCCTTTAACCAAGCTACACATCAAAGGGAAGAAATTTTCAAATAAATAGGGGTTTTACTTAAAACAACCCAACATCCACCCATGAACCATGAAATTCCAAAAAGATTTAACTCTCAAACTTACAAAAACAGAACGACACTTGCTGTCCGAGGTCCCAAAAACGCTCCAATTCAACAACTAAAACTCCCAACGCCAAGAGAACCTTCAAATCAATGGCCACAATTAATGTGTATTCCTCTAAAACAAAAGAATCAATCAAAACTCAACTTACTTCACTTACCCACTCCTAAAATCGCCAGAAAAACGCTGCTACACGCCCAAAACTTCGCTGCCCATGCCGAAACTGAGATGAAACGCTTGCTGAACAGAGTTAAAGACGAGTGGGTAATCGATTAAATGAATTAAACAATCACTATAACCCTCGATTCAACTTACCCACACCAAAGGCTTGCCTGAGACTCGCCGGAAATCGCCCTTCTGTCGAGACCCACGCCGCACAACAATGAACCGCCAATTGTCCGAGACCCACGCCCACTGCAGCCGAAACCACCTGCTGCTGCCAGAACCACCACGATGACCACGCAGCTGCACTGCTCGTTGAAGAAGACGCCGAGGACAACAACCTGGGGGAGGCGCTGGCCGACAATGGGACGAGTTTGAAGGAGTGATAGCGAGCAAAAATGTCACTATATTAGTCCCAATTTATTAGGCTTTTCTATGCTTTAATCGTGTTATTAATGAAAATATTTAATGTATTCTGTTATTTGGTCCTTAGGAGCAAAGTCGGTGATTTTGGGAGAAAAAGTGCCAAAAATGAAGCTAATAAAGCCCAAATCCAAGCTTCGATCAAAAGGGGATCCAAAGAGGCCAATCATGATGGAAAAGCCCAAAAAGAAGTGAAGAGAAGGCCCAAAAATTAGCCCAAATCGAAGCTGGAGTTTCTGGAAAATGGCACAGCGTCGAGACGCTGTCCATTTCTTGGGCAACAAGACGCGTGCGTTGCAGCGTCGCGACGCTGTGCAATGTAGCGTCGCGACGCTACCCCCAATCCGGGCCTATAAAAGGCACCTCTTGGTGCCTCATTTTGCATCAATCAAATCATTCTTCAATCCATCCTTTCTTTCCTTCCTTTGGCTCCTTTGGAGCCTCTCTCAAGGCTTTCTAGCCTTTTTGAGAGATTTCTTAGTGGGAAATATTTGGGGAATTTTGGGGAGCATCCTAGGAGGCTCAAGGAGTGTTCGGCGGAGCTCTGAGCGTCAGCGAAGGGGTTCTTCGACGGTCAATTCCTTTCCTTTTATGCTCTTAATTATGCTTTCTATTTTAAATGTTGTGGATATTTTAGCTATGTATAGCTAAACCCCAATTTGGGGTCTTGGAATGAAATTATAGTTGAAATGTTGTTATAATTACCTGTCTCTTGCCCTTTTTCCTAATTATTTGTATGGATGTGCTTAATGCTTTATTCAATCTGGCCAATTGTGTAATGATTCGATTCTTAATGGAAACTCGACGGAGAGAAGTTAGGATAGATCATAATCCATGCAACTAGTTTAATTGCCCGTCGTGACACCGGGATTAGTTGATTAAACTTAGATTCCTAAAATGAATCAGAGCGTAATAATTAATGATTTTTAATAGCGCTAAGGACACTTAGGTTGTTAAAATGAATTAATTACAATTAGGGGAAACCGACAGGAGAACCTATGTGATTAACGGAGATTCTAGGATTATAATTAGTTGGGCAATGAGATAGGATAATTATAACAATTGTTTGGCTAATAATTGATTTTCAAGACCCCTCTTCCCATTAAGAAAACTCTTTCTCCACATTTTTTTTTATCGATTGATCAAAATTATTTTCTTTGACTGCTTTGATTTTTGGAATCTTTTTAACTGCATGAACTGCCCTCTAAATATCATTTATCCTAATTATTTTTAGTGCTCAAGAGATTTTTGCTTGCTTAAATTTCACTTCGCCTCCCTGTGGATTCGATACTCGGAATTCTTTCCGTTTTATATTACTTGTGACGACCCGTACGCTTGCGGTTAGCAACAAGGAGGAAGCAAACCGGTCGGAGATGGGGGTACACCAGCGGTTGGAATCGTGAAGGAGAAGGAGGGGAAGTTGGAGACTGCTCTACATCGGGCTGCGTGCGGCTTGAGGCTGACTTAAAAAGGCTAGGGTTTGACTCCATCATCCATTTAATTACAAAAATGCCATCCCAGCATTAATTTTTTAAAATTCCACCAATTTTCTATTCTTTAAATTTTCTTCTTAACTCCAAATTGCACCACTTAAACCAAATTAACTCCAAAACTAAAGAAATTTGAGATTTACCTTAACTTACTGGCTTTACATTAACATTGTGTGCCAACTGGGAATATTTCGATTTTGTCAATTTATTTTAAAAGAAATAAAAAACCAAGTTTCAATCAAATTTAATTTTTTCAATTAATTTCTTTTTGTTTCACATATGTCTCTACGTGAAAGACTTCAATTTTGTAAATTTTCTTTTTTTTTTAAAAAAAAAATCATGTTTCATTAAACTTTTACCCCTTGTTTGGAACTCCTGGATTTAGGAGGATTTCAAATCATAACTGATTTGAAACCTTTTCACGTGTTTGGATGAGCAAAAAAAGTAGGGGGTTTGAAATCGGTTGTGATTTCAAATCGTGTTTTCTTTTAAAAAAAAAAAATCACTCCAAAATGGTCGGATTTTATAGGATTTCAAACTTAAAAATTATGTTTCCAATTTTACCCATAAAGATTTTTTTTTTCCTTAATTTATGACTCCTACTATAGTTGACTCAACTACCAATTTGTTTGTTTTTTTTTTCCTTTTTATATTTATATATTGATTCAATTTTGTTTTTTTTTTTTGCTCCATCTACATGTATACTTTTTTTTTCCTTTTTTATGTTTTCATACCTTGGTTGAAGCAGAAATCAACCAAAAAAAAGTTCTTTTGATTTTCTTCTTTGTGGTTTAATAGAAGAAATCAATATAAAATAAGTGAAACAAGATAAAACAAATAATAATAATAAGGAAAAAATACACTTTTGGTCCCTGAGGTTTGAGTTAGATTTCATTTTGGTCCCTGAGTTTTCAAACTCGACAATTTAGTCCCTAAGGTTTGGATTTCGTTTCATTTTAGTCCCCACATCCATTTTTCCGTTAGATTTTAACAGAAGGCTGACGTGGCACCTATTTTTTATTTAAAAAATATATTTTTTTAATTTTAAAATAAAATAATCTAAATAAATTAAAAAATATTTATTTTTTATTCTTTTTTTATTCTTTCTCTCTCCTCCTCCTTCTTCTTTCTTCTTCTTCACCACTCCACGACTTTCTTCTTCTTTCACCACCACCACCGACGACAACGCCAGCGCCAGACCGCCGTCGGATTTCCCCTTTCTTTCTCTCTTTTTTCTCCTCTATTCTTCTTCTTCCCTGTCCTCCCCTTTTCTCTTCTTCCCTCTTCCTCCCTTCCCTTTCTTCTTTCACTGTAAAAAAAAAAAAAGAATAACAAGCGGCGCCATCAAGATCTGAACGAAGAACTCGAAGCGAAGAACGGAGGCACCGCTCAGATCTGCTCGCGTTGTGGAAGGCGCACGCTGGAGTAGAGTTGGTTGCTGAATCGAAATCCAAACCCGTTTACCGTTTTTTTTAAAAAAGAAAGAAAAACATCCAGATCTGAACGAAGGTCGTGGAGTAGAGCTGGTTGCTGAATGGGACCAAGTCGCCCAGTGTGTTCTCCGGCTTCTTGCTCAGTTTTAGGAATGTTGGGGGCTTCCCCTGTCTCGCTCTTTGATTTCGTACACGAACGGTTCTTAAAAAATTGGTTGATTTTAATCCTAATTTCATCCCACATTTACCATAATTTCAGTATTTTTAAGATTTGTGAACAAATAATATGTGAATAATTAAGAAACAATTTACTGGGTTTTGGAGGATCTGACTTGGGTTTGTGATTGTTGAAGAGTGTTGTGGTAATGAAATTCTTGGAGCTAATTCAACGGGATGATGAGGAGGAAGAGAGGGATCTAGATCTTTGAGTAGAGAAGGATTGTGATTGGGATAGATTAAAGCCCAGAAGTCTCTGGTTTTCAAAGGGCGGTGGGAAATTTCGAAGAAGAAATTGCTTTGCAAGAGCTGAAGAACGCCATTAATGGAGATGGATGAGAGCTCAAACGAAGATGGGGAAAGAGAAGAGATGAGGAAAGTGGGCAAAAGAAGAGGAGAACCATTCGTTCCAACTCGAATCGAAGCCACAACGAGCCCATTCTTCTTCCTTTTTTTTAACCATGAAAGAAAGGGAGGAAGTGGAGGGAAGGGGAGGACGGCGACGGCGACGGCAGCGTGGACGGTGGATGGCGACGGCGACGACGGCCATGGAAGGGGTAAAGAGAAAGGAGAGTGAAGAGGCGGAAAAGGGGGAAGGAGAAGGGAGATGGAAGAAAAAGAAAAATAAGAATATAAAAATAATATAAAAATATTTTTTAATTAAAACTTATAAAATAATCAATAATAATAATAATAAATAATTTTTTTAAATAAAAAATACGTCTCATGTCATCTTTCCGTGGGTAACTACGGAAAAATGGATGGAGGGACCAAAATGAAACGAAATTCAAACCTCAGGGACTAAAATGTCGAGTTTGAAAACTCAGGGACCAAAATGAAACCTAACTCAAACCTCAGGGACTAAAAGTGTATTTTTCCCTAATAATAATAATAAAAACCTGGGAGCTCGAAAAATTAGTGGCATTGAGTTTGGGTGGAATATGTAGAAAAAAAAATCTAGAGAAAATATAATGTAATCTATTTTTTCGAAAAAATCAAATAGGTGGTTGTAGATTTGTTGATAAAGTTTATTTTTCATATATAATAAATATATGGAAAAACTATAATAAAGATATGAAAAAAAAAAAAGAAAATAGGTTATTTTTAAATTTTAATATACAATAAATATATAAAAAAAATAGTAACTATCAAATATATCATTTTTCAATATATAATAATATGTTGTGAAATTGGGCAACACAACGGGAACACGGAAATGGATAAAATATAATAATATAATAATAGTTATAATATAATTATAATATATAAAGAAAACAAATAAAACAAATGAACTAAAACAACAAAATAACAACAAAATAGCAAAGTGGAAGCTTATGGAAAGTGGCAATTCTCACCCATGGCTTGTCATTTTAACTCCACCAAAGCCACTATTTATAGGCAATTGAAAGAAGAATGTGGCTTGGTCACCAAGTATTTACAAGTCATATAGTCAATATGTTGGTTGACACATGGACATCTATTTTTCTAATATTTATAATACTCCCCCTTAGATGCCCATATATGAAATATGCCTCATTAAAAACCTTTACTAGGAAAAAACCCAATGGGAAAAAAATCCTAGTGAAGAAAAAGAGTACATATTTCATATAATTTAATAATCCTAAAAGAATACAATATATTTTCTCCCCCTCATAGAAACATCATTTGAGATCTCTGAGTCGCCGCATTCCAATGTTGTGTACTAATTTCTCGAAGGTTGCGGTAGGTAATGACTTTGTAAATAAGTCTGCCAGGTTATCCTTTGAACAAATTTGTTGTACCGTGATGTCACCATTTTCTTCAAGATCATGAGTGTAGAAAAGCTTGGGTGAAATATGTTTCGTTCTATCTCCTTTAATATATCCTCCTTTGATTTGAGCTATGCAAGTTGTGTTGTCTTTATATAATATCGTTGGAAGAATTTTACTAGAAGACAAACCACATGTTCCACGAATGTGGTGAGTTACTGATCTTAGCCATACACATTCTCGACTTGCCTCGTGAATTGCAAGAATTTCAGCATGATTAGAGGAAGTAGCCGTTATGGTCTGTTTCACTTATCGCCATGATATAGCAGTTCCTCCACATGTGAATAGATAACTTGTTTGAGATCTAGCTTTGTGTGGATCAGATAAATATCCTAATCTGCATAACCAACCAAATCAAAATTCCCATATCAATTGTTCCTCGGAGATAGCGGAGTATATGTTTAACTCCATTCCAATGTCTTTTCGTTGGTGAAGAACTATATCTAGCTAATAAATTTACTGAAAATGCAATATATGGTCTTGTATTATTAGCAAGATACATAAGTGCACCAATTGCACTAAGATATGATACTTCAGGACCAAGTAGTTCTTCATTATCATCTCGAGGTCGAAACATGTATTTCTTTACATCTAATGAACGAACTTCCATTGGAATGTTTAATGGATGTGTTTTATCCACATAAAGTATTTTTAAAAATTTTCCTGTATAAGTTGACTGATGAACAAATATCCCATCTGCTAAATGCTCAATTTGCAAGCCAAGGCAAAATTTCGTTTTTCCAAGATCTTCATCTCAAATTCTTTCTTGAGATATTTTATTGCCTTTGAAAGCTCTTCAGGAGTTCCAATTATATTTAAGTCGTCAACATATACAGTTATAATAGCAAACCCCGACTGTGATTTCTTTATAAAAACACATGGACATATTGGATTGTTTTGATGTTCTTCTTTCAACAAATATCCACTTAAGCGATTGTACCACATTCGTCCTGATTGTTTCAATCCATATAATGATCTTTGTAACTTTTTTGAACAGAGTTCCTAGGAATTTGATTTATATGTTTCAGGTACCTTAAATCCTTCTAGGATTCTCATATAAATATCATTATCAAGAGATCCATATAAGTATGTTGTGACAACATCCATAAGATGCATGTTCAGACTTTCATACACAGTCAAACCAATTAAAAATCTTAATGTAATTGCATCCACCACTGGAGAATACGTCTCCTCATAACCAATACCAGGTCTTTGTGAAAAACCTTGTGCACCTAATCTTGCTTCATATCTTGTGATCTCATTATTTTCATTTCTTTTTCTCACAAATACCCATTTGTATCCCACAGGTTTGACACCTTCTGGTGTTTGGACTACTGGTCCAAAAACCTAACGTTTTGAAAGTGAGTTTAATTCATCCTCGATTGCTTCCTTCCACTGAAGCCTATCTTTTCTATGTCGACATTCTTCAACAAATTTTGGTTCAAGATCCTCATTTTCAGATATAATATCAAGAGCAACATTATATGCAAAAATGTTGTCAATAACTACATTAGTTCGGTTCCATCTTTGTAACGCCCCAAGTTTTCCAACCTCTAGCCTAGAGACACTACTAAAACCCTTAAACCATTAACCACGGAACTGAACCACTTTAAACCGAATGTACCAAAAATTTCGGCAGCATAACGGCGTAAAATGGTCTGAACCAAAATTTTACAACACCTGATAAGCAACAAAAACACTTCTAAGCAACCAATCCAACTCCACCAAACTACAATTCAGATTCACAACCTACTTCACTATACGAGTCAGGCCTCGTAGCTGTTGGGATTGGTGTCCTAAAACTCGTAGATAGTGAATGTTAAACGAATTATATACTTATTCGATAAAGGCGTTATCGAGATTAATTCAGTAAAGTTATTACTGAATAAAGTAAATTGCACATATAATAACTCAAATCCAATAAACTAAGATCCATGGCTATAGGATGAACACTTGAGCTTTATGTAGAGACATAAAAGTGGATCAAGCTTGAGTAATAGCCAAAACGGTCTATAGTATAGGGATAGGGTTGGGTACCTTATTCTGGGGACACTATGAGACGCGGCCCACTTTATAGATGGTATAGACGATGTGATCCTAAATCGTCCATGTAGAGACATGCGAGTGGGGGCGTCCTATGCAATGAGTTTGCATAAGACCAGGACCAAGAAATAAGTCACTCTCTCTTTATAACACCGTTTACTGACGAGACTGACTATTTCATATGATGACCTAGGTAACTCGATCTTAATCCTGAGCTAACTATGAACTCCTGTTTATTCGGGCTTATCCTTAGATCTGCATAGGTGAGAGTGGCTCAGTATCGCCGACTCAATAAGCCTCCATTTCAGGGATAGGAACGGGTAGATAGCTGGGGACATAGTCGTGCAAGAAGGAATTCACTCCTACCCGAATAAGGGATAGTAGAGAGGTTGTTCCCTTAAGTGCTGACTCCGGGGCTTGAACAAAGGGATCCCGCCCTCTCATTGGCCCGAGAGGGACTCGGTTTATTGGTTGGACCATAAACCAATTGTTCATTAAAGGATCAGTGGGACTTAAGGAACTAGAAGTACTATAGGGGTAAAACGGCTTATTGACCTAGCTATAGCTACGAACAACCTGTGAAGGATCGACTTACTAATCATGGTTAAATCAAGTGGACGGAAATATATCTATAGTGAGGGGAGTGCAACTATCGGGCTATAGTGGAGTGTCCCGATAGTTAACGAATGTTGGCTAGCTTAGACAATGAGATTAGTCGGTTAGCCTCGAATCGTTGGAGCCCATGATCTATAGGTCCATTAGGTCCCCCTACTAGCTCATATCGGAATTAAGCCTAGAACAAAACATAGGAAGCTTTGAATCGTTCAAAATCGGGAAAAAGGGTATTATCGTAAATTGTGTTTGACACAATAATTTAATTATGAATTAAATTAGAAAATGAGAGATGAAGTATTTAAAAGTGTTTTGAATACTATATATATGTATTAGGAATCATATATATGGAATTGCACAAGATAACAAAGATTAATTAGATTAATCATATCAAAATTAATTTGAAAATTTTCAAATTAATTACCAAGCAATCAATTTCAATTTAGAATTGAAAGCTTGAAATTTGATTTCAATTTGAATTTAGTGGATTTAGTTGGAAATCCACTTAATGCATGATCATTCAAAGTGGAAAGACAACTCACTCATGCATTGTTGCATGTCTTGTGTAATGTACACCTAGAATCCACTTGAGCTTGCAAATACACCATGTGTCTTGTGTCTTGAGGCTTGGCTTTGCATGGAGAAAGTCTTTAAAAGGAGTTTGAATCATATTCAAACATAAGAGAGCCATTTCCTTAATGTTATGCTGCTGGAATTTGGACTCAAAGTTCTCTCATCTCTCATTCTTCTCCATTGCTTGATGCTTCAAGCATTCCCTTCCCATTCCCTATCTTATATAGACTCCCACAAGTCGTTCTTGGCCCGGAGTATAGTAGGGAAGACTCTAGAGGTTGTCCAAGGAGCATAGGAGAGGCAAACACCACAAGGAGTTCATCATAAGTGAGCTACAAAGGTTGGTGTTTTCTAAACTCTCTATTCTGTCTTTTCTAGAACATGCATGCTTTAGGAGTAAAATTGAATGTCTTAAGTGCTTTCGATCTTCAATTGCTTCCGCATGTGTAATATGTACACCTTCAATTGGTATCAGAGCTTGATTAGAGCACTTAATTCGTTTTAATTTTGCTTTGGTGGGTACCATTTTGAAATTGAATTTTCTGTGTGCTAAAATGGAAGTGTTCTGGTTTGGCAATTTTTTGAGCATTCAAACCTTCATGAAATTGTAATTGCTCGGATATGTAAGAGCGTTAATGTGTGTACTATAGTCTGTAATTTTTATAGAGTCATTAGAGTCCATATAGGCTGTAAAATCGAAGAAAAACCGGAGAAGACGCAGCAGAAAATGAAAATTCCAGCAAGCTGTTTTTTTAATTCCAGCAGCAGTTTTTTTTAATTCCGGTTCAGCTGCTGCCTTTTGGTCCGGCTCGGTCTGTTGCAGCCTCATTTCACTCATTGCATGGCTGGTTCATTGCTTGGATGAGCGGTTCGGGATGGTTCGTGAAGCTCGGGCGTGTTGCAAGTTTATTTATTAATTATTATTGTAATAATTAGTGAAATTGCTTGTGTTTTTTTAAAATTGCCAAACTATTCCATTTTAGCTTGATTTAATTACTTTATGCATTGTGAATGTATGATTTAATTAAATGGATGTATGTGCATTATGAGCATGCCATATAGTTTTAAAACCCCACCATAGGAAAGCATGTTCATGCATTTGTTTAATTTTAATAAGTGTTATTGATTAATTCAAATGCATGAGGGATATTTCATGTTTAATTAATATAAGTGTTGTATTAATTTAGGGAGATTCATGCTTGAATGGTTAATTAAAATTGATTATTCTTATAATAGTTATAATTATTAATTGATAAAATTAACCAAGCATGAAGCATGAAATTTCATTAGTTTGATTATAAGTGTTATTCTCAAATTAGGCTTGTTATGGATTGTTTTTATAATTGTTATAAAAAGAGATAGAAATCTAAAATCTATAACAAGATTAAGTGCATGCTCACTTAGGTTAATGAACCTTCAACAATTCGATCAACTTGCATAGTTTAGGTCGATATCTTGTAAAACAACGGTTACGAGAGAACTCACCCGACAAAATGTTGTCTAAGGCTGGAGGTATTTAAGTTGACGGTTTACGGAACACCTCCTACCTGGGCATTGAGTCGGTTCTTGAGTTAAGTTAACTCGAGTTTTATGAGCATGCGTGAGCGGTGTGAGGTTTTAAAGTGTTATCACCTAGACATCGTAGTATAAAGCGTTATACAAACCTAGACATAGGTTGTTTCTAAATGGTGCTTTTCTTATAACTTGAATGATTGATTGTTATATGCTTTAAAACACCATTAGAAAGCATGTTATAGGGTTTATTCATTAAAAGTTATAAGAGTTATAAAAGTTGATGAATAGAAACCGTAAAATCTATAACAAAGAGTTGCATGCTAACATAGGATCTTAGGATCTTATCATTCTTTAAATGGTTTAAAATGAAATAGACCTAAGATCGCCTTTTTCTAATAGGATTAGAAATATATCTTACTTAGTTTTTTAAAATAGTTTTAAAATTTGAGTAAGTAGGACATAAGACCTTGGTTATAAGGGAACTCTCCCGGCAAATGGTTCGGAACCTGAGTTGAATTAACCAAAGTCTTACTAGCATGCAATGTCACTAGGTTATTAAAAGAGTTTAATTCACCTAGACATTTAGTGTAAAGACCTTGTTTAATAAGGCATAGACTTAGATAGATTCATTTAGCCGGAATTTACCTAAGTAATAAGACCCTAAAACTTTACAACACTTTAGTGGGAGGAAAAGTATAGAAACGAAATATTCATATTAAGTTTCTACTCTCACGTCCCCCTGAGTTCACACCGTGAGATCCATGCTTGGCCTCGAGGCGCCCTGGGAGCATCCCCCTACGGATGGTGTTTGCATGGGTTAATATCAAGGTGAATGGGGAAAGTGTTCATAGTAAGTGGGAGAAGGAAACGTGTCAAACGTATCCTGCGGTCTCCATCATTAGGTTGCACCGTGAGATTCCTATGCGCTGCCTGCGAGTCGCCCTGGGAGCGATCACCCTACGGAGGGCTTGCGCATGGGATTCGGAACAACGCAAACTCCAGAAATGGATAGGGTTTCCTAGGGCCATTCCCAACATTAGCTCTTCCCTACGGTGGCATTGTTGGGGCCGTCCTCTGCGATCTGAAAATGATGGGTAACACTTACAAGATGGTCTTGACCAAATTAACGTTAGCTAATAACTATTGGAGTAAGAGTTATTCTGGGAATAGTATTTGGCCGAGATTGTCTCGATTCAGAGGAGGAGTAGCTGACTACCCTACGGTAGCGGTTATTCTAAACCCCTGAAGTATCGTTGCAAATAAATCAATTGTATATATGGGTCGATGATTGCTTTTGCTAAATCTGATTGGATAAATGTGATTAATGGGTTTAGTGCATGTTTCTAGTAGAGATTAATTTGTTTGTTTCAGCAATATGTCGAAAAACGTATGTGCTTTGTCAAATGCCAAATTAAACGGTTTAGTACATACGACTAAGAATACTTGCTTAAACGCTAAACACGTGGCAAAGAATTTAGGTTTGGTCTCAACTGAGGAATGTCCTCAAACTAACTGCATAGCCAAGAAAAACATGATCCACGACTCTAAATGCGATTTATTAGTCTTGGAAACGTGTTTAGTGGAAAACGACGATTCTGCCTGGATACTCGATTCAGGTGCCACTAATCACGTATGTTCTTCATTTAAAGGAATGAGTTCCTGGCAACAGCTAATAGCTGGAGAGATGACTCTTAAAGTTGGAACAGGAGAAGTCATCTCGGCTATTGCAGTGGGAGACATAAAATTATTCTTCACCAAGGAACGCTACATGATATTAGATAATGTGTACATAGTTCCGAAGATTAAAAGAAATTTGATTTCTTTATCTTGTTTATTAGAACAAGGTTACTCAATTTCTTTTTCTGTTAATGAAGCGTTCATAACTAAAAGCGGTATTGATGTTTGCTCTGCAAACTTGAAGAATAAATTATATGTTTTGAGACCAATTGAGTCTAAAGCTATTTTAAATCACGAGATGTTTAAAACCGCTGAGACTCAACCTAAAAAGCGAAGAGTTTCTCAAGATACCTATCTCTGGCATTTGAGGCTAGGCCATATCAACCTCAATAGGATTGGGAGATTGGTCAAGAGTGGACTTCTAAACAAGTTAGAAGACGACTCGTTGCCTCCTTGTGAATCATGCCTTGAGGGCAAGATGACAAAACGACCTTTTACCGGAAAAGGTTATCGTGCCAAAGAGCCCTTAGAGCTCATTCATTCGGACCTCTGTGGACCAATGAACATTAGAGCTCGAGGAGGGTACGAATATTTCATCAGTTTCATTGATGATTATTCGAGGTATGGCTATCTCTACCTGATGCATCATAAGTCCGAAGCTTTTGAAAAGTTCAAGGAGTATAAGACCGAGGTTGAGAACCTATTAGGTAAGACGATAAAAACACTTCGATCCGATCGAGGTGGAGAGTATATGGACTTAAGTTTTCAAGACTATTTGATAGAGCATGGAATTACGTACCAACTCTCAGCCCCTGGTACACCTCAGCAAAATGGTGTATCAGAAAGGAGAAACAGAACCTTGTTGGACATGGTTCGTTCGATGATGAGTTATGCTCAGTTGCCTAACTCGTTTTGGGGTTATGCAGTAGAGACTGCAGTTTATATCTTGAACGTAGTTCCCTCAAAGAGTGTTTCTGAAACACCGTTTGAGCTCTGGAAAGGACGTAAAGCTAGTTTACGACATTTCAGAATTTGGGGATGCCCTGCATACGTGCTAGAAGCAAACCCAAAGAAATTGGAGCCTCGTTCTAGATTTTGCCTATTTGTAGGCTATCCCAAAGAAACGAGAGGTGGATACTTCTTCGATCCAGAGGAAAATAAAGTACTTGTATCGACAAATGCTACATTCCTAGAAGAAGACCACCTCAGAGATCACAAGCCACGAAGTAAAGTCGTTTTAAGTGAACTATCAAACGAAGCTACAGAAACATCAACAAGAGTTGTTGATGATGCTGGCACCTCGAGTCAATCGCGTCCTTCTCAAGAAATAAGAGAACCTCGACGTAGTGGGAGGATTGTTAGACAACCTGATCGCTATTTTGGTTTAACTGAAACTCCAGTCGTCATACCTGATGACGGAATCGAGGATCCATTAACCTTTAAACAGGCAATGGATGATGTTGACAAGAACGAGTGGATTAAAGCCATGGACTTGGAAATCGAGTCCATGCATTTTAATTCAGTATGGGATCTTGTAGATCAACCTGAAGGGGTTAGACCCATAGGGTGTAAATGGATCTACAAGAGAAAACGAGACGCTGCTGGAAAGGTACAGACCTTTAAGGCACGACTTGTGGCAAAGGGTTTTACCCAGCGGGAGGGGATTGACTATGAAGAAACCTTCTCCCCTGTTGCCATGTTAAAGTCGATCCGGATACTTTTGTCGATTGCCACGTTTTACGATTATGAAATATGGCAAATGGATGTCAAGACTGCCTTTCTGAACGGTAATCTTGAAGAAAGTATCTATATGTCTCAGCCAGAGGGGTTCATAGCTCAGGATCAAGAGCAAAAAGTTTGCAAGCTTAAGCGATCCATTTATGGATTAAAACAAGCATCTAGATCCTGGAATATGAGATTTGATACTGCGATCAGATCTTATGGCTTTGGACAAAACGTTGATGAGCCTTGTGTTTACAAAAGGATCATCAACAACTCCGTAGCTTTCTTAGTACTGTATGTGGATGATATCCTACTCATCGGGAATGATGTAGGTTATCTAACTGACATTAAACTGTGGCTAGCAACTCAATTCCAAATGAAAGATTTGGGTGAGGCACAATTTGTTCTAGGGATCCAAATTGTTCGAAACCGAAAGAACAAAACGCTAGCCCTGTCTCAAGAGTCTTATATCGACAAATTGTTAGTTAGATATAAAATGCAAAATTCCAAGAAAGGACTATTACCTTTCAGGCACGGAATTAACTTGTCTAAGGAACAGTGTCCTCAGACACCTCAAGAAGTTGAGGACATGAGACGTTTTCCCTATGCCTCTGCAGTAGGTAGCCTAATGTATGCCATGTTGTGTACAAGGCCTGACATTTGTTATGCAGTAGGGATTGTCAGTAGATATCAATCCAATCCAGGATTCGATCACTGGACAGTCGTTAAAAATATCCTCAAGTATCTAAGGAGAACGAGGGACTATATGCTCGTGTATGGTTCGAAGGATTTGATCCTTACAGGATACACTGATTCTGACTTTCAAACTGATAAAGATTCGAGGAAATCTACATCGGGGTCAGTATTCACTCTAAATGGAGGAGCAATAGTATGGCGCAGCATCAAGCAAGGATGCATTGCAGACTCGACCATGGAGGCCGAATATGTAGCCGCTTGCGAAGCAGCAAAAGAGGCAGTATGGCTCAGGAAGTTCCTAACTGACTTGGAAGTCGTTCCAAATATGCATCTGCCTATCACCTTGTATTGTGATAATAGCGGCGCAGTTGCAAACTCAAAGGAACCTCGCAGCCATAAGAGAGGCAAGCACATCGAAAGGAAATACCATCTCATTAGGGAGATTGTGCACCGAGGAGACGTGATCGTCACGAAGATAGCGTCGGAGCACAACATTGCTGATCCATTCACGAAGACTCTCACGGCTAAAGTGTTCGAGAGTCATCTAGAAGGTCTAGGTCTGCGAGATATGTACGAGAAATAATCTAGGTCAAGTGGGAGAATTGTAACCGGTATATCGATACCTTAGTATACTGGGTATTTAGATGCCCTAGTTTATTGTATTTTTACTTTGTTATTAATACAAGTATTTATTCACCCACTACTGTTATAGATTATAGTACATCCCACTAAACTAGAGTTTTAGTTCAAGTGGGAGATTGTTGGGATTGGTGTCCTAAAACTCGTAGATAGTGAATGTTAAACGAATTATATACTTATTCGATAAAGGCGTTATCGAGATTAATTCAGTAAAGTTATTACTGAATAAAGTAAATTGCACATATAATAACTCAAATCCAATAAACTAAGATCCATGGCTATAGGATGAACACTTGAGCTTTATGTAGAGACATAAAAGTGGATCAAGCTTGAGTAATAGCCAAAACGGTCTATAGTATAGGGATAGGGTTGGGTACCTTATTCTGGGGACACTATGAGACGCGGCCCACTTTATAGATGGTATAGACGATGTGATCCTAAATCGTCCATGTAGAGACATGCGAGTGGGGGCGTCCTATGCAATGAGTTTGCATAAGACCAGGACCAAGAAATAAGTCACTCTCTCTTTATAACACCGTTTACTGACGAGACTGACTATTTCATATGATGACCTAGGTAACTCGATCTTAATCCTGAGCTAACTATGAACTCCTGTTTATTCGGGCTTATCCTTAGATCTGCATAGGTGAGAGTGGCTCGGTATCGCCGACTCAATAAGCCTCCATTTCAGGGATAGGAACGGGTAGATAGCTGGGGACGTAGTCGTGCAAGAAGGAATTCACTCCTACCCGAATAAGGGATAGTAGAGAGGTTGTTCCCTTAAGTGCTGACTCCGGGGCTTGAACAAAGGGATCCCGCCCTCTCATTGGCCCGAGAGGGACTCGGTTTATTGGTTGGACCATAAACCAATTGTTCATTAGAGGATCAGTGGGACTTAAGGAACTAGAAGTACTATAGGGGTAAAACGGCTTATTGACCTAGCTATAGCTACGAACAACCTGTGAAGGATCGACTTACTAATCATGGTTAAATCAAGTGGACGGAAATATATCTATAGTGAGGGGAGTGCAACTATCGGGCTATAGTGGAGTGTCCCGATAGTTAACGAATGTTGGCTAGCTTAGACAATGAGATTAGTCGGTTAGCCTCGAATCGTTGGAGCCCATGATCTATAGGTCCATTAGGTCCCCCTACTAGCTCATATCGGAATTAAGCCTAGAACAAAACATAGGAAGCTTTGAATCGTTCAAAATCGGGAAAAAGGGTATTATCGTAAATTGTGTTTGACACAATAATTTAATTATGAATTAAATTAGAAAATGAGAGATGAAGTATTTAAAAGTGTTTTGAATACTATATATATGTATTAGGAATCATATATATGGAATTGCACAAGATAACAAAGATTAATTAGATTAATCATATCAAAATTAATTTGAAAATTTTCAAATTAATTACCAAGCAATCAATTTCAATTTAGAATTGAAAGCTTGAAATTTGATTTCAATTTGAATTTAGTGGATTTAGTTGGAAATCCACTTAATGCATGATCATTCAAAGTGGAAAGACAACTCACTCATGCATTGTTGCATGTCTCGTGTAATGTACACCTAGAATCCACTTGAGCTTGCAAATACACCATGTGTCTTGTGTCTTGAGGCTTGGCTTTGCATGGAGAAAGTCTTTAAAAGGAGTTTGAATCATATTCAAACATAAGAGAGCCATTTCCTTAATGTTATGCTGCTGGAATTTGGACTCAAAGTTCTCTCATCTCTCATTCTTCTCCATTGCTTGATGCTTCAAGCATTCCCTTCCCATTCCCTATCTTATATAGACTCCCACAAGTCGTTCTTGGCCCGGAGTATAGTAGGGAAGACTCTAGAGGTTGTCCAAGGAGCATAGGAGAGGCAAACACCACAAGGAGTTCATCATAAGTGAGCTACAAAGGTTGGTGTTTTCTAAACTCTCTATTCTGTCTTTTCTAGAACATGCATGCTTTAGGAGTAAAATTGAATGTCTTAAGTGCTTTCGATCTTCAATTGCTTCCGCATGTGTAATATGTACACCTTCAGTAGCAACATGCATTAAACCAATCATGCCACAGATCACATTATTTATTCAACTTTTATTGAACACCAGCAACTCATCCCAAAAGAATATTAGTTAAACAACTTTATTCCTTAAATGATAAGCAACAAAAACACTTCTAAGAAACCAATCCAACTCCACCAAACTACGATTCAGATTCACAACCTACTGTTGGGTTTTATGCCCTAAAACTCATAGATAGTGAATGTAACCGTTGACCGGATATTAATGAAATAATATTGATATATTTTTCCATTAAATGTTATTAGTTATTTTATATTTGTCTTTGCCTAAAATAACTCTAATCCAATAAACTAGACATCCTAGGCTGTAATATGAGTCTTGAACTATATGTAGCAACATATGGGGATCATTGTTCAAGAAACAGCCTAAAGGGTCTATAGTATAGGGATAAGACTAGGTGCTTTATCCTGGTGACACTATGGATACGGCTCACTTTGTATTTGATACAAACGCTATGATCCAACACGTTCGTGTAGGAGATATGCGAGTGGGGGTATCCTATGCAATGAGTTTGCATAAGACCGGACCGTGAAATAGTAACCAGTTGTTATAACACCGTTAACTAGTTGGTTTTTTCTTTCACTAGGACGACCTAGACAACTTGGTCTTAATCCTGAGTTGATTATGGACTCCTACTCATGAGGGATTGTCCTTTGATTTGTATGGGTGAGAGTGGCCAATACGCCAACTCAATAAGCCTACCATTTTGGGGACAAGACCGAGTGGGGAGCTAGAAACATAATCGTACAAGATGGAATTCACTCCTTCCCGACTTTAGGGAAGTAGATGAGTGTTCCCTTAAGTGGTCACTCCGAGTCTTCAACAAAGGGCCCTACCCTCTCAATGGCACGAGAGGGTTTTCTGTTTGATGGTTGGACCACAAACAGGTTGTTCATTAAAGGAGAACTGGTACTTAAGGAAATAGAAGTAACCCAGGGGTAAAACGGTAATTTGACCCAGCTGGTGTTACAGACACTCGTGAAGGACTAACTAGTCGATATTGGTCTATATCCGTGGACACAGAAAATATGTCTGCAGTGAGAAGAGTGCAACTGTGAGTTTATAGTGGAATGTACACACAGTTAACGAATATTAATTAATTTGGTTAATGAGTTTGACCAATTAATCTCACATCGTTGGAGCTTCTGATCTGCAGGTCCATTAGGTCCCACTGGTAGCTCATAAAGTAATTTGAGGCAACTAAGTAATAAATGTAAATTGAAAGTGTTCAATTTACTAAGGGAAACAATATGATATATATTGATATATTATTATGAGAGAAATTAATATTTGAAGAAATTCAAATATTAATATAAATTTGAGTCACAATAAATTTATGGAAGTTTGAAAGAGTTCAAATATGAATGAATTAATTTTAAGGCCTAAAATCTATTTGGGCAAAATTAATTAATTCAAGGCTGGAAATTAAATATGTGATATTTAATTGGTGGTTAATTAATTAAAGAATTCATTAGCCGGGAATTAATCAATTATGGAAATAATTAATCACTTAAGGAAGTGATTAATCATTTATGGAAATGATCTAATCACGTATGGAAGTAATTAGTCATTTGTGGAAAAGATTAATCAATTATGGAATTGATTGATCTTGGATTGATTAAAAAGGAATAAAAATTGAATCAATTTTGGAAAAGATTGATTTAATTGAATATTTTATTCATGGTCTCTCTTCTATAAATAGAACACTAGACCTAATTGGTTCAGTACTCTTCTCTTGCTCTTAGACTCACAAGACAAGACCATAGAATTCTCTCTAGCCTCCCTCTTAGAGAAAGACTCCCACAAGTCTTTTGCCTCCTAGACTTAGAGACATACCGGTGTAACCTCTATGGTTATTATGTCTTTGAAGAAGAATTTTCCAGCGAAGAAACCACAAGGAGACTGCTGCGTTTTCGATCGTTGAAGCGTCGTTGGCGAAGAACGGTCAAGTCTACAACGAAGGTTTGTACCGGTTCTTTCCCGTTTCTATAGAAAAGCATGAAAAATAAATTAGATATAATTTTCAAGCATGTTTATAGCTATTTTCCAGCAACTTTAAAGCATGTTTAAAGTTTATTTTGCCTTTTCGTAACGGTATTTTAATGTTAATTAATATACGGCGTAAGGTCCAATCGATGCGCTTCCACTGCGTGGGGACTTTCATTCCCTTCAATCGGCATCAGAGCCATCGCTGTCCCTATTAATTAATATTAAAATTTGTGATAGGCTCTAATATGTGGGATTTATGCATAATGTATGTTCGGTTTGCGTTGAACTGTTTAGGTTAATTTTATGGCCATAGATTTTATTTTTATGTGATTTTGATCATGTAAGGGCCTGGCGTTTTGGGTATTTTATGTAAAATCGAGTCCTTTGTAAGTCTGGGTCTAGAATAGGTTTTTATGAGATGAAATTTGGAGAAATTGCCGCTGAAATCGAGGCCAAAACCGAAGATCAAGCTGTTGTTTTTGCCAAGATTGAGCTCCAGACGTAACAGCGTCGGGACGCTGTTCGCAAAGCGTCTCGACGCTCTCCCGATTTCGCAGACGCTCAGGTAAGGAAATCACACAACGTCGGGACGTTGCGTTGCAAGCGTCTCGACGCTGTCCCGATTGCGGCGTGCATTAGGGTTTCGCGAGGACATGCTTTGGCCGGTTCAAGGAGTTGGGCGGTCCGGTTCGGCTGGGCTGCGACCTATTTGGTCCAGTTCAGTTGAATTTTGGCATGGTTCGTGATTTTGAAGGCCGGTTCGAGGAGGTTCGGGGCGGTTCGTGCTGTCTAGACCAATTTTTGGAGCTGCAGAAGGATTTTAGGATAGAATTTAGCTAAAATTAATTTAATTTAATGCTTTATTTTATCCTAGGGGCCAAAATTAACCGGTTCAATTGCTATTTATATGCTTTATGGATGTCATATAGAATTTTAATCCCACCTTAGGTTATAAAACATGCTCATGCATCTATTTATATATTATAAATTGTTATAATGTATGTTTTAAATGCATGGAATTATTTTCATATTTTTTAATATAAGTGTATATTAATTATATGAAAAATTGGAAAGCATGAAGCATGTCATTACTTAAATTAAATATAAAGAGTTATGTTTAATGTGATGAATGAAGCATGCATGATTGATTTTCTTGATTGGCTTATAATTGTTATGTTAAAAGAAAATCAAAATTGTATGAAGTATGAAACATCCATAGTTAATAATATAATTGTTATATTATTCATGCAATTAGTATGGTTTAATTATTTAGTGTGAATGAGATTAATGAATGAATTAAACCTTAGATTCTTGATTATAGGATTAATCATTAAAATTTGAAATAGTTCTTTAATATTAATGATTAGAAACCGTCAATCTATAATCAAGAATTGCATGCAAACATAAGATCATATGATAAATTGGATTAATTTTAAATTGTTTAAAATTAATTAGACCTAGATCGGTTTCTAATAGGATTAGAATTATTTCTTACTTAGAATTAAAAATAATTTTAATTGACTAAGTAGGAAAAACATTGCTATGATTATAAGGGAACTCCACCGGTAATGTTCTGTCTAAGGTTGGAGGTATTTAAGTTGACGGTTTATGGAACACCTCCTACCTGAGAACTGACCTGGAATACCGGAGTTGAATTAATCATAGTTAAATGTTAGCATGCAATGTCACTAGGTTTGTTAAAAGTGTTTAATGCGCCTAGATCTTTCGAGTAAAGACCTTACATTACTGTGGTTATAAGGGAACTCTCTCGATAAAGTTCTGTCTAAGGTTGGGGGTATTTAAGTTGACGGTTTACGGAACACCTCCTACCTGGAAACTGACCCGAACCTTGAGTTGAATTAACCATAGTAATGTTGACTTGCAATGTTGGGTTTATTAAAAGAGGTTTAATTCACCTAAAACATTGCGGTTGAATCCTTTCCATAATTGTTACAATAGGATCAGACTTAGATAGATTGACTTAGCCGAATTTTATCTAAGTTAAACAACCCTAAATTAACCTTAGGACATTTTCAGTGGGAGGAAAATTACAAAACGAGGTTTAAATCAAGTTTTGCTCTTACGTCCCTATATTCACAACGTGAGGTTTATGCTCTGCTTCGAGTCGCCTTAGGAGCGGCCTCCCTTCGGAAAGTGTTTGCATGAATCAATAACAAGGTGAATGGGAAAAATGTCTAGAGTAAGTGGGAGAAGGACACGTGTCAACGTATCCCTCGGTCTCCGCCCCTAGGTCACACCGTAAGAGTCCTATGATCCGCATGCAGGTTGTCCTGGCGCAATCATCCCTTCGGATGGCCTGATCATAGGGTTTGGAACATCGTGAACTCCTGAAAAGGATAGGAGCTCTTAGGCTAATTACCAACAGTTGTCTTTCCCTTCGGTAGCCTGTTGGTGCGTGCCTCTGAGATCTGAAAGTGGGAGGGTTACACTTACGACGATGAGTTAAAAGTGTTAACAAATCCTTGACCGAACAACGGTGGCTAATGTCTATAGGAATATGAGTTATTCTGGAATTAGAATTAGTTGAGAAATGTCTCATTTCAGAGGAGCAGTGCCTGATCACCCTTCGGTGGCTGATATTCTAAACCTCTGAAACATCGTTGCAAAACTAAATCAATAGTTTTAGGGTTCTGTGATTGTCTGTTTTGCTAAATTGATTGGATTGTGTGCAATTGTTTGCTTGTATGATGGGTTAAGGCAAAGATAACTAATACGGTCATTGTTTGTTTAAATTTCAGCAATGTCTTCCTCAATTGTCTCTCTACTTAAAAATGAGAAATTAACCGGCAAAAATTACGCTACGTGGAAGTCGAACCTGAATACGATTCTTGTTGTCGATGATATGCGGTTCGTCTTAACGGAGGATTGACCTCCAGCCCCTGCTCGTAATGCATCCCAAGCAATTAAGGGTGCTTATGACCGCTGGATAAAGGCCAATGATAAGGCTCGCGTCTATATCCTAGCCAGCTTATCTAAAGTTTTGGCTAGAAGACATGAGGGGCAAGGTCACACCGAGTGAGATTATGAACTCTCTCCAGGAGATGTTTGGACAACCGTCCTACCAACTCCACCATGACGCTCTCAAATACGTTTATAGCTGCCGCATGAAAGAGGGCACGTCTGTTCGAGAACATGTCCTGGATATGGTGGTCCAATTCAACGTGGCAGAAGCAAACGGGGCGGTCATAGATGAGCGTAGTCAGGTTGCATTCATCTTAGAATCTCTTTCGAAAAGTTTTCTACAGTTTCGAAGCAATGCAATGATGAATAAAATAGTATTCAACCTGACTAGCCTCCTAAATGAGCTACAACTCTATCAGTCTCTTCTTAAGAACAAGGGACAGGTAGAAGGAGAGGCAAACGTTGTTCACTCTACAAGAAAGTTCGAGAAGGGTTCATCCTCTAGAACTAAATCTGTAGCTACTTCTTTGAAGAAGATTCAGAAGAAGAAAGGAAACAAAGGGAAAGCTCCGGTACTGCTACTAAAAACAAGGGAAAAGCCAAAGTTGCAGATGGACACTGGAAGAGAAACTGCCCAAAGTGCCTTGCTGAGAAAAAGAAGGAAAAGGAAGGTAAATTTGATTTACTAGTTTTAAAAACATGCCTAGTAGAACATGATGAGTTTACCTGGATACTTGATTCAAGAGCAACTAATCATGTTTGCTCTTCTTTTTAGGCAAATAATTCCTTTCGGCAGTTGAACGATGGGGAAATGACACTCAGGGTCGGAACTGGAGAAGCCATTTCAGCTAAAGCAGTGGGAGGTGCGAAGTTATTTTTTAGAAATAGATTCTTACTTTTAGAAAGTTTGTTAATTGTTCCCAAGATTAAGAGGAACTTAATTTCTATTTCATGTTTGATTAAACAATCATATACAGTTACTTTTAATATGAATGAAGCGTTCATTTATAAGAATGATGTACTTATTTGTTCAGCCAAATTAGAAAATAACTTGTATGTATTAAGACCAACCGAAAACAAAGCACTTTTTAAATCACGAATTAATTAAAACTGCTGAAACTCAAAGAAAAAGGCAAAGGATTTCAAAGCACTTTTTAAATCACGAATTATTTAAAACTGCTGAAACTCAAAGAAAAAGGCAAAGGATTTCTCCAACAAGTAACAATACTCATCTTTGGCATCTTAGACTTGGTCATATAAACATCGATAGAATCGGTCGTTTGGTAAAGAATGGACTTCTAAGCAAGTTAGAAGATGATTCACTACCACCTTGTGAATCTTGTCTCAAGGGCAAAATGACCAAAAGACCCTTACTGGAAAAGGTTACAGAGCCAAAGAACCCTTAGAGTTAATACATTCGGATCTCTGTGGTCTAATGAATGTAAAAGCTCGAGAAGGGTACGAATATTTCATCTCATTTATAGATGATTATTCAAGATATGGTTACTTGTACCTAATGGGACATAAGTCTGAAGCTCTTGAAAAGTTTAAAGAGTTTAAGGCTGAAGTTGAAAACCTATTAGGTAAATCAATTAAAATACTTCGATCTGATCGAGGAGGGGAGTATATGGATCAATGATTCCAGGATTATATGATAGAACATGGAATCCAATCCTAACTCTTAGCCCCTGGTACACCTCAACAAAATGGTGTATCAGAAGGGAGAAATAAAACCTTGTTAGACATGGTTCGATCAATGATGAGCTATGCTCAATTGCCTAGCTCGTTTTGGGGGTATGCAGTAGAGACTGCAGTACACATCTTGAACAATGTTCCCTCGAAAAGTGTTTCTGAAACACCTTTCGAATTATGGAAGGGGCGTAAAAATAGTTTGCATCACTTTCACATCTGGGGTTGTCCAGCACACGTGCTTGTGACAAATCTTAAGAAACTGGAACCTCGTTCAAAACTGTACCAATTTGTTGGTTACCCTAAAGAAACGAGAGGTGGTTATTGCTACAACCCACAAGAAAATAAGGTGATTGTATCGACAAACGCCACCTTCTTGGAGGAAGACCACATGAGGGATCATAAACCACGAAGAAAAATAATATTAGGAGAAGCTACTGAAGAATCACCAAGAGTTGTTGACGAAGCTGGACCTTCAACAAGGGTTGATGAAGGAACTAGTTCTTCAGATCCATCTCGTCCATCTCAAACGTTGAGAATGCCTCGACGCAGTGCGAGGGTTGTATCACAACCTGATCGCTACTTGGGTTTAACTGAAACTCAGGTTGTCATACCTAATGATGGCATTGAGGATCCATTGTCCTATCGACAGGCAATGAATGACGAAGATAAGGATCAATGGGTCAAAGCCGTGAACTTGGAAATGGAGTCAATGCCCTCCAATTCTGTATGGGAACTCACAAATCTACCAGATGGGGTACAACCCATAGGGTGCAAATGGATCTATAAGAGAAAAAGAGATGCAGCTGGGAAGGTACAGACCTTCAAAGCTAGACTAGTGGCAAAGGGTTATACCCAAAAGGAAAGGGTTGACTATGAAGAAACCTTTTCTCCTGAGGCCATGTTAAAGTCTATAAGAATTCTCTTGTCCACAGCCACATATTGTGACTATGAAATATGGCAAATGGACGTCAAGACTACCTTTCTGAATGGTAATCTTGAAGAGAATATCTTCATGTCTCAACCCGAAGGGTTCATAGCCCAGGGTCAGGAACAAAAGGTTTGTAAGCTCAATCGATCCATTTATGGATTGAAACAAGCATCCAGATCATGGAACATTAGATTTGATACTGCAATCAAATCTTTTGGTTTTGACCAAAACGTTGATGAGCCTTGTGTGTACAAGAAAGTCAACAAAAGGAAAGTAGCTTTTCTAATACTTTATGTAGACAATATCCTACTCATTGGGAATGATGTAGGATACCTCACTGACATTAAGAAATGGCTAGCAGCCCAATTCCAAATGAAAGATCTGGGAGAGGCTCAATATGTTCTGGGAATCCAAATCATTAGGGATCGTAAGAACAAAATGCTAGCACTGTCTCAAGCAACGTATATTGACAAAATGTTGTCTCGATATTCGATGCAAAACTCCAAGAAGGGACTATTACCCTTCAGATATTGGGTACACCTGTCTAAGAAACAGTCTCCTAAGACACGTCAAGAAATTGAGAACATGAGACACATTCCCTACGCCTCAGCTGTGGGCAGTTTAATGTATGCTATGCTCTGCACTAGGCCTGACATATGTTATGCAGTGAGAGTAATCAGTAAATATCAGTATAATCCAGGGTTGGACCACTGGGGAGCGGTTAAGAATATCTTCAAGTATCTTCGGAGAACGAGGGACTACATGCTTGTGTATGGAGCTAAGGATTTGATTCTTACTGGATACACTGACTCTGACTTTCAAGCTGATAAGGATTCAAGGAAATCCACATCAGGGTCAATATTCACCCTCAATGGAGGATGAGTAGTTTGGAGAAGCATCAAACAAGGATGCATAGCAGACTCAACCATGGAGGCTGAGTATGTAGCAGCTTGCGAAGCAGCTAAGGAGGCAGGCTGGCTTAGAAAGTTCTTGACTGATTTGGAAGTAGTTCCGAATATGAACGTGCCCATAACACTCTACTGTGACAACAGTGGGGCTGTAGCTAACTCAAAAGAACCTCGTAGCCACAAACGAGGTAAACACATCGAGAGGAAGTATCACCTGATACGGGAGATTGTGCAACGAGGAGATGTGATCGTCACTAGGATCACTTCAGAGCACAACATCGCTGATCCATTTACGAAGGCTCTCACGACTAAAGTGTTTGAGGGTCATCTAGAGGGTCTAGGTCTACGAGATATGTATGCCATCTAATCTAGGGCAAGTGGGAGAAATGTATAATGGGTATAAGGATGCCCTAGTTCATTGTATTATTTTAGTATACATGACATTTCCAGCTTTTGATTATTGCATTTACATCCCACTAACTAGTGTTTTAGTTCAAGTGGGAGTTTGTTGGGTTTTATGCCCTAAAACTCGTAGATAGTGAACGTAACCGTTGACCGGATATTAATGAAATAATATTGATATATTTTTCCATTAAATGTTATTAGTTATATTATATTTGTCTTTGCCTAAAATAACACTAATCCAATAAACTAGACATCCTAGGCTGTAATATGAGTCTTGAACTATATGTAGCGACATATGGGGATCATTGTTCAAGAAACAGCCTAAAGGGTCTATAGTATAGGGATAAGACTGGGTGCCTTATCCTGGTGACACTATGGATACGACCCACTTTGTATTTGATACAAACACTATGATCCAACGCGTTCGTGTAGGAGACATGCGAGTGGGGGTATCCTATGCAATGAGTTTTAAAAAGACCGGATCACGAAATAGTAACCACTTGTTATAACACCGTTAACTAGTTGGTTTTCTATTTAACTAGGACGACCTAGAAAACTTGGTCTTAATCCTGAGTTGATTATGGACTCCTACTCATGAGGGATTGTCCTTTGATTTGTATGGGTGAGAGTGGCCAATACGCCAACTCAATAAGCCTACCATTTTGGGGACAAGACCAAGTGGGGAGCTGGGAACATAATCGTACAAGATGGAATTCACTCCTTCCCGACTTTAGGGAAGCAGATGAATGTTCCCTTGAGTGGTCACTCCGAGTCTTGAACAAAGGGCCCTGGACCCTCTCAATGGCACGAGAGGGTTTTCTGTTTGATGGTTGGACCACAAATAGGTTGTTCATTAGAGGAGAACTGGTACTTAAGGAAATAGAAGTAACCCAGGGGTAAAACGGTAATTTGACCCAGCTGGTGTTACGGACACTCGTGAAGGACTAACTAGTCGATATTGTTTTATATCCGTGGACACAGAAAATATGTCTAGAGTGAGAAGAGTGCAATTGTGAGTCTATAGTGGAATGTACACACAGTTAACGAATATTGATTAATTTGGTTAATGAGTTTAACCAATTAATCTCACATCGTTGGAGCTTCTGATCTGTAGGTCCATTAGGTCCCACTGGTAGCTCATAAAGTAATTTGAGGCAACTAAGTAATAAATGTAAATTGAAAGTGTTCAATTTACTAAGGGAAACAATATGATATATATTGATATATTATTATGAGAGAAATTAATATTTGAAGAAATTCAAATATTAATATAAATTTGAGTCACAATAAATTTATGGAAGTTTGAAAGAGTTCAAATATGAATTAATTAATTTTAAGGCCTAAAGCGATGCCGAAAACGCTGCTGAACAGAGGCAAAAACGCGAAAGACGGGGCTTCGAACTACTGCCTGCGCAAGATCTAACCAAAGCAGCACAAGGGACTCTTAGATCGGGCCTTAATCAACCTATAATGAGAAAGAAAGCGGCTTACCCATGGGATAAAGGCTGAAAAATGCAAAAGAGAGGGAGATTCGAACCTCAAAACTCACCAAAACGAGCACAGAACCACGACTCGGACTGGCAGCGAAACGGCGGCATCGACACACCTGCTGCAATGACGGCGACGCGTCGAGGCGGCAGTGGCTAGACGGGTGGCGCGACTCGAGAGGGAGAGAGAGAGGGAGATCGCAACGAGAGAGAGAGGGAGATCGCAACGAGAGAGAGAAAGGAAACGACCCAAGAGAAGGAGACATGCGATAGGCGGCGACAACGCGATTTAGGCTAGGTGGCGGCGACGACTCAACTTCGACGAGGGCTGGACAACCTTCACGGCAAGAAGAAGAGGGAGATGGGGAATGGGTCTCACGACAAAAGCAAGAAGAGAGGGAGAGGGGGCTTGCCTTGCGTGAATGAGAGGGAAAGAAGGAAAACTAGGGCTTTTTTCTTAATTTCTTTTCTTTTCTGATAAACCCATAAAACCAGCCACCCAAAAATAGGATTACCAAGAATAGAACCCCAACTTAAATCCCTTTGATTAGCATAAACTTTTCAATGCTTCAACCTTATAACAACGGTAACTTGGAATTTAACGAGCTTTAGGAGGGAATTTAATTACTTTAACACTCATATTCCCTGAATAATTTCCCAATGCCTTGGTATTAAAATTTAAATCCCTAAGTTCAAGCCGAAATAGCAATTATATTCCTCTTGACTATATTCATGGAATTTAATTAACACCAGAAATGCACGGGACGTCACAATCTTTTTCCTGTCATGACATAGTTTATGGAAATCTCATTATTATCTTCAGACATTTCACCTTCCTCACTATTTATGTTATGAATTTCTTCATGGGTATTTACATCCTCAACCAAGTCTTTTTTACTATTAATTACTTTTTTTTTCGAGGATTTTTGTCTTTAGAACCCACTGGTCTACCACGCTTCTGGCGTGTTCCAGATTCATTAATGAAAACATGTTGTGTTGGGATATCAATTTTTTATGGGACATTTGCAGCTGATATATGTGACTTAGTCACTTTCTTTGCATCTATAATTGCATCTGGTAATTGATTTGCTATATTTTGCAAATGAATTATTTTCTGAACTTCAAGTTCACATTGATCTATATGGGGGTCTAAATGAGACAATAATGATGCATTCCATGTAATTTCTTTTTTCAACTTCGTAATTCCTCCCCCTAATGTTGGAAAATTTGTCTCGTTAGAATGACAATCAGCAAATCGTGCAGTAAAAACATCACCCGTCAGGGGTTCAAGATATTTAATAATTGATGGGAAATCATATCCAACATATATTCCTAACCTCCTTTGAGGACCCATCTTAGTACGTTGTGGTGGAGCAATTGGAACATATACTACGCATCCAAAAATTCACAGATGGGAAATATTTGGCTCATGGCCATAAGCTAATTGTAATGGCGAGTACTTATGATAAGCTACTGGCCTAATGCGTACAAGTGACGCTGCATGCAAAATAACATGTCCCCATATGTAGGCAGCTTAGCTCTCATAAGCAATGGTCTAGCAATTAATTGCAAATGCTTTATAAATGATTCTGCTAAACCATTTTGTGTATGAACATGAGCTACAGGATGTTCAACACTTATCCCAATGGACATACAATAATTATCAAAAGATTGGGATGTAAATTTACCAGCATTATCAAGACGAATGGTCTTAATTGTATAATCGGAAAATTGTGCTCTTAACTTAATTATTTGAGCAAGTAATCTTGCAAATGCAAGGTTTTGACTTGATAATAAGCATTGATAGCATGCATAAATGCTACTATTTTACCCTTGAATTTAATGGTTTTTGTTGTGCTTTAATGTTTTTTTATTGTACAAATTCTATTAATTGATTATTTTTTGTCCCTAGGAGTTTTATTGGAATTTTGGAGAAAAAGAGGAAAAAGAAGCCCAAATAATGGAGATTTGTCCATAGAGATTCAAGGTGGGTCAAGTGGGAGAAGTTCAAGACCCTAAATGGAAGAGAATTGGGCCAAAGAATGGAAGGAGAAGCCCAAAATCAGCCAAAGACGCAATCTAGAGTTTTCCAGCTGAAGGACAGCGTCGAGACGCTGTCCCATAACGTCTGTAACGCCTCGGGTTTCAGATTTAGTGGTACTTTGGAGCAATTTTAAGAAATTGGATTCAAGTGGTTGAAATTAAGTTCATTAAAATTTTGGGTTTGTGGGTGGAAGTTCATTTTATCAAAGCCCAAATTCTCAACTCCAAAGAGTCTCGCAAGTTTTAGATTTTAGAAGGGTAATTTGGGGTTTGATTGGAAAAGAGATTAAAGTTGGAATTAAAGAAACTCAAGTCTATTCCCTCCTTTTTAGTTTCTATTAGGCATTATTCTTTTTGTTAATAAAAAAAAAGAAAGAAAGAAACCCTAGCATCTCATTCCTTCTTTCGTTCCTCCCCCTCCTTCTCGTTTTCGCGTCGCCAGATCCCCCCCCCCTTTTTGAAATTCGTTATTCTTCTTCTCGCCCACTCAACAGACCCGTGAAGCTCGTCTCTCGTGCCAGCGTCTTCCTTTGATTTCTCTTCGTCGGCAAGCTCTCTCTCCATCTCCCTTCTTGCGCGCGAAGACCTACAAGCCACGACTTCCAGCTCCATTTGGTGTCTGTAGCAACCCACGAGCGGCGGGACCTCGACACTAGCCACAGTCAGTAGCGTCGACTTCCTTCGCGTGAACCTCAGGTGCGTTTTGTTATCTTGTGGCTTCAATTTGTAAGTTCTAGCGATACCCATTGGTTTTGGACCTTAAATCATTTTCGGTTCATGACCCACGCGGTTTCAGTGTGATTTCTTATCTCTAGCGGCCTTTCATATGTGAGCAACATTTTGTCTAGTGTGTTCAGCGTCATTCCAGCCCTCCATTTGGCTTCAATTCACGATTTCCATCCTAGCGAGACCGAGCCACGTGATTTGATTTGGGGTTCGTGAGTCCTTTGTGCAATTTGGGTTCCAGCGGCTACAGATTCGACATCTCGCATCTGTTCCAGCGTGTTTAATCTCGTTTGGTAAGATTAAGCTTTTACCCATAGTCCGTTTGGCTTTTAATCAAATTTCCCATATCCCGAATAGCATTGATATGAATTGCCCACTCTCTAATGACTCCAATTTGCAGGATTAGGCCTTTTGAATCGATTTCCAGCAAGCGGTTAGGTTCGAATCTGGTCTTTGACGTTTACCCATAGCCCGAAAGGTCTTATATCGGATTGCCCATAGTCCTGCAGCTTTAGACCGACGTTTTGGAGCTTTTCAGTCACTGTCCAGCAAGGATTCAAGTCTTTTGGGTAAGATTCAGCAATTTCCAGCATGCCTTAGACCTTTCTAACTAATTAAAAGTATTTTAAAGTTTGTTAGATCAATTGCTAACGCTTGGAAACTCATCGTTTATTGGATCTCACTCCTTTGAGCAGTTTCTAGCAAACGTTGAATACTTGTTAACTTAGGAAGTTTCATCTAGCTTCTAAAGTTGCCTTTGGGTAAAGTTTCCCCTCTTAAATACCTTTCTAGCTTCAACTAAGTTTTAGAATTGAGTTTAGCCTTGAATCTTGTATTCTGTATTGTAGGAGCTTGTTAGACTAATTTATGAACACCTTAGAACTATCTGTAAGTGGAATTCTACCTGTTCGGTCTGTTTGCTTGTGTGCTAGCATGTTGTGTGCTTTACTTGCTTGGTTTTATCTTATACTATACAAATATGTATGTGTTATGTGATCGTGATGAGTTTTGAATACGTTGGACTGCTGTGTTGAGCTTATATGTTGAAACTATTGTGCTAAGAATGTTGTTTCATAGTGATTGATTGAAAAACGTGGAGTTCATTTGACATGTTTTATGACTCAATGCATGGTTTAGAAACATATTTGGTATGTGCATTATGAGTTGCATGACATTGGCATGAAGTTGTTGGGTTTTATGCCCTAAAACTCGTAGATAGTGAATGTAACCGTTGACCGGATATTAATGAAATAATATTGATATATTTTTCCATTAAATGTTATTAGTTATTTTATATTTGTCTTTGCCTAAAATAACCCTAATCCAATAAACTAGACATCCTAGGCTGTAATATGAGTCTTGAACTATATGTAGCGACATATGAGGATCATTGTTCAAGAAACAGCCTAAAGAGTCTATACTATAGGGATAAGACTAGGTGCCTTATCCTAGTGACACTATGGATACGTCCCACTTTGTATTTGATACAAACGCTATGATCCAACGCGTTCGTGTAGGAGACATGCGAGTGGGGGTATCCTATGCAATGAGTTTGCATAAGACCAGACCGCGAAATAGTAACCACTTGTTATAACACCGTTAACTAGTTGGTTTTCTATTTCACTAGGACGACCTAGACAACTTGGTCTTAATCCTGAGTTGATTATGGACTCTTGCTCATGAGGGATTGTCCTTTGATTTGTATGGGTGAGAATGGCCAATACGCCGACTCAATAAGCCTACCATTTTGGGGACAAGACCGAGTGGGGAGCTGGGAACATAATTGCACAAGATGGAATTCACTCCTTCCCGACTTTAGGGAAGCAGATGAATGTTCCCTTAAGTGGTCACTCCGAGTCTTGAACAAAGGGCCCTACCCTCTCAATGACACGAGAGGGTTTTCTGTTTGATGGTTGGACCACAAACAGGTTGTTCATTAGAGGAGAACTGGTACTTAAGGAAATAAAAGTAACCCAGGGGTAAAACGGTAATTTGACCCAGCTGGTGTTACGGACACTCATGAAGGACTAACTAGTTAATATTGGTCTATATCCGTGGACACAGAAAATATGTCTGCAGTGAGAAGAGTGCAACTGTGAGTCTATAGTGGAATGTACACACAGTTAACGAATATTGATTAATTTGGTTAATGAGTTTGACCAATTAATCTCACATCGTTAGAGCTTCTGATCTGCAGGTCTATTAGGTCCCACTGGTAGCTCATAAAGTAATTTGAGGCATCTAAGTAATAAATGTAAATTGAAAGTGTTCAATTTACTAAGGGAAACAATATAATACATATTGATATATTATTATTAGAGATATTAATATTTGAAGAAATTCAAATATTAATATAAATATGAGTCACAATAAATTTATGGAAGTTTGAAAGAGTTCAAATATGAATTAATTAATTTTAAGGCCTAAAATCTATTTGGGCAAAATTAATTAATTCAAGGTCGAAAATTAAATATGTGATATTTAATTGGTGGTTAATTAATTAAAGAATTCATTAGCCGGGAATTAATCAATTATGAAAATAATTAATCACTTAAGGAAGTGATTAATCATTTATGGAAATGATCTAATCACTTATGGAAGTAATTAGTCATTTGTGGAAAAGATTAATCAATTATGGAATTGATTGATCTTGGATTGATTAAAAAAGAATAAAGATTGAATCAATTTTGGAAAAGATTGATTTAGTTGAATATTTTATTTATGGCCTCTCTTCTATAAATAGAACACTAGCCCTAATTGGTTCAGTACTCTTCTCTTGCTCTTAGACTCAAAAGACAAGACCCTAGAATTCTCTCTAGCCTCCCTCTTAGAGAAAGACTCCCACAAGTCTTTTGCCTCCTAGACTTAGAGACATATCGGTGTAACCTCTGTGGTTATTGTGTCTTTGAAGAAGAATTTTCCAGCGAAGAAACTAGAAGGAGGCTGCTGCGTTTTCGTTCGTTGAAGCGTCATTGGCGAAGAACGGTCAAGTCTACAACGAAGGTTTGTAACGGTTCTTTCTCGGTTCTTTAGAATAGCATGAAAATAAATTAGATTTAATTTTCAAGCATGTTTATAGCAATTTCTAACAACTTTAATGCATGTTTAAAGTTTATTTTGCCTTTTCGTAACGGTATTTTAATGTTAATTAATATACGGCGTAAGGTCCTTTCGATGCGCTTCCGCTGTGTAGGGACTTTTATTCCCTACAATCGGCATCAGAGCCATCGCTGTCCCTATTAATTAATATTAAAATTTGCGATAGGCTCTAATAGGTGGGATTTATGCATAATGTATGTTCGGTTTGCGTTGAACTGTTTAGGTTAATTTTATCGCCATAGATTTTATTTTTATGGGATTTTGATCATGTAAGGCCCGGTGTTTCGGGTATTTTATGTAAAATCGAGTCCTATGTAAGTCCGGGTCAAGATTAGGTGTTTATGAGATGAAAATCGGAGAAATCGCCGCTAAAATCGGAGCCAAAGCCGAAGAAATCGTGAGTTTCTGCCCAGATTCTGCCTCCAGACGCAACAGTGTCGGGACGCTACTCCAAAAGCGTCTCGACGCTGTCTCGATACCGCAGGCGCTCAGGTAAGGAAAGTGCACAGCGTCGGGACGCTGCGATGCAAGCGTCTCGACGCTGTCACGATGCGGCGCGCCCTAGGGCTTCAACAGTTCAAGCTGGTGGGCAGTCTGGTTCATCCAGTTCGACTGGGCTAGGACCAATTCGGTCCGATTCAGCTGAATTTCAGCTTGGTTCCTGATTTTGAAGACCGATTTGAGGTTGTTCGGGGCGGTTCGTGATGTCTAGACCAATTTTTGGAGCTGCAGGAGGATTTTAGGATAGAATTTAGCTAAAATTAATGTAAGTTAATGCTTTATTTTATCCTAGGGGCCAAAATTAACCGATTCAATTGCTATTTACATGCTTTATGGATGTCATATAGAATTTTAATCCCACCTTAGGTTATAAACATGCCCATGCATTTATTTATATATTATAAATTGTTATAATGTATGTTTTAAATGCATAGGATTGTTTTCATACTTTTAATATAAGTGTATATTGATTATATGACAAAATTAGAAAGCATGAAGCATGTCATTACTTAGATTAAGTATAAATAGTTATGTTTAATGTGATGAATGAAGCATGCTTGATTGATTTTCTTGATTGGCTTATAATTGTTATATTAATAAGGAAATCAATATTACATGAAGCATGAAACATCCATAGTTATTAATATAATTGTTATATTATTCATGCAATGCAATTAGTATGGTTTAATTATTTAATTTGAATGAGATTGTTGAATGAATTAAACCCTAGATTCTTGATTATAGGATTAATCATTAAAATTTGAAATAGTTCTTTAATATTAATGATTAGAAACCATCAATCTATAATCAAGAATTGCATGCAAACATAAGATCATATGATAAATTGGATTAATTTTAAATTGTTTATAATTAATTAGACCTAGATCAGTTTCTAATAGGATTAGAATTATTTCTTACTTAGAATTAAAATAGTTTTAATTGACTAAGTAGGAAAAATATTGTTATGATTATAAGGGAACTCCACCGGTAAATGTTCTGTCTAAGGCTGGAGGTATTTAAGTTGACGGTTTACGGAACACCTCCTACCTGGGAACTGACCCGGAATACCAGAGGTGAATTAATCATAGTTAAATGTTAGCATGCAATGTCACTAGGTTTGTTAAAAGTGTTTAATACACCTAGATCTTTAGAGTAAAGACCGTACATTACTGAGGTTATAAGGGAACTCTCTCGATAAAGTTCTGTCTAAGGTTGGGGGTATTTAAGCTGACGGTTTACGGAACACCTCCTACCTGGGAACTGACCCGAACCTTGAGTTGAATTAACCATAGTAATGTTGACTTGCAATGTTTGGTTTATTAAAAGAAGTTTAATTCACCTAAAACATTGCAGTTGAATCCTTTCCATAATTGTTATAATAGGATCAGACTTAGATAGATTGACTTAGCCGAATTTTATCTAAGTTAAACAACCCTAAATTAACCTTAGGACATTTTCAGTGGGAGGAAATTTTCAAAACGAGATTTAAATCAAGTTTTGCTCCTACGTCCCTGTATTCACAACGTGAGGTTCATGCTCGGCTTCGAGTCGTCTTAGGAGCGGCCTCCCTTCGGAAAGTGTTTGCATGAATCAATAACAAGGTGAATGGGAAAAATGTCTAGAGTAAGTGGGAGCGGGACACGTGTAAACATATCCCTCGGTCTCCCCCCGTAGGTCACACCGTGAGAGTCCTATGATCTGCCTGCAAGTTGTCCTGGCGCAACCATCCCTTCGGAGGGCCTGATCTTAGGATTCGAAACATCGTGAACTCCTGAATAGGATAGGTGTTGGGTTTTATGCCCTAAAATTCGTAGATAGTAAATGTACTTTTGACCGAACATTAATAAAGTGATGTATTATTCAATGTTTGTATTATATCTTGTCTTGTTAACCCTAATCCAATAAACTAAACATCCATGGCTAATAGAATGAGGCTTGAACTAGTATGTAGGGACATACGGGGATCAATGTTCAAGTTTTAGCCTAAAGGGTCTGTAGTATAGGGATAAGGCTGGGTACCTTATCCTGGTGACACTATGGATACGGCCCGCTTTGTACAAACGTAATGATCCAACGCGTTCATGTGGTTGACATGTGAGTGGGGGTATCCTGTGCAATGAGTTTGCACAAAGACCGGACCGCGAAATAGTTAACCACTAACTGTAACACCGTTAGTTAGTTTGGTTTCTATTTCACTAGGATGACCTAGGCAACTTGGCCTTAATCCTGAGTAGATTATGGACTCCTGTCCATGAGGGATTGTCCTTTGATTTGTACGGGTGAGAGTGGCCTGTTCGCCGACTCAATAAGCCTACCATTTTGGGGACAAGACCGAGTGGGGAGCTGGGAACGTAGTCTTACAAGATGGAATTCACTCCTTCCCGATATTAGGGTAAGTAGAGGTGTGTTCCCTTAAGTGGTGTCTCCGGGTCTTGAACAATGGGCCCTACCCTCTTCATGGCACGAGAGGGATTTCTGTTTGCTGGTTGGACCACAAACAGGTTGTTCATTAGAGGAGCACTGGTACTTAAGGACCAAGAGGTAGCCCAGGGGTAAAACGGTAATTTGACCTAGCTGGGGTACTAACACACGTGAAGGGCTAACTTGCTGTTAACGGTCGATATCCGTGGACACAGAAATATATCTGCAGTGAGAAGAGTGCAGCTATGGTTCTATAGTGGAGTGAACCACAGTTAACGAACATTGATTAATTTGGTTAATGAGTTTAGCCAATTAATCTCACATCGTTGGAGCTTCTGATCTGTAGGTCCATTAGGTCCCACCGGTAGCTCTATAAGGGCGTTGAGGTAAATTTCTAAGGGAGAATTGAATATTCGAAGTGGTTTGAATAGTAAAATAAAATATGAATTTGATTCATATTATAAAACTATAGGTTATAATTAATGCACATTAGATGTACATTAATACTATAGTTTATTTTTTAGAGGAATATAATTAAATATGAGATATTTAATTATGATATTAATTAATTAGAGAATTAATTAATTATTGTTTTAATTCAATTCAATTAAATTTAATTTAATTGAATTAGATTAAAACTTTAGGTTATGTGGGAATGTTATGTAAATATATGATTTACATTAATAATTAGTTAATTTAATTGTTAAATTAATTATATTATTATAAATTGGTTAATAATTTAGAATTATTAATTAATTTAATTATCAGTTAGTTGAACTGATAAGTGTGTACGTGTGAAGGGGAGTTAAATTAGGGAGTGGGAAGTTTCATCGGTAAAAATAACCACTCCCCAATTTAATCCCATTTTTTGTTGAGTAGGTCACGAAGCCCTCATTTACACGTGATTCTCTCCCTCTCCCTCTCTAGATCTCTCTGCAATTTCTCTCAAGGATACAGAGAAGAAAATTCTCCCAACCCTTTAGAAAATTTCGCTTCCACAAGCACTTTTCGCACATCCTTCAAGAGAATACCGGTGCAACCATTTTGGTGGTGTTCGTGAATATTTTCCAGTGGAGAACCAAGGAATTTTGGCGAAGCAATTCAAGAAATCTTCAAGGGTAAGTCATTCTTGAATTCTAGGATCATTAGGATCCACTTCTAGATTGGAATCTAGAGTTTTTTTGTTTAAGAGATGCATGTTTTATAATTAAAATTCAGTAGTTTTTATTTAATTATACTGCTGTATTTTGTTTGCCAAACGTATTGGTATTTTAATCCAAATTAAAAAACTGAGTTAAGGTTTCTGTAAGTTTCCGCTGCAAAAGGGCTATTATCCCTTCAATTGGTATCAGAGCCTTCTCTGTATTTTAATTTGTGAATTAAAATTTGCGTTGGTTTTAGGTGGGATTTAATTGCATTATGAATGTTAATTTGCTATGAACTGGAGATTAATTGGCCTTAGATTTACAATTTTTTTTGATGCGATCAAATGTAAAGGCCCCTGCGTTTTTGGGCAATTAAATTGTAAATCGAGTCTCTGAAGTCCAAGTCTAGTTTAGGCTGAAGAACGATGAAGATCGGGACCAAAATTGGCCAAAAGCGGCGGAAAACGGCGAAGAATTGCGGCTGGAACAGTGCAGGTTTTTCCAGAAATTTCGAAAAAAAAAAAAAAAAAAAACGAAAAATCAGACGAGGGCTGACGTCAGCATGAAGGACGCTGACGTCATGAGGCGCGGTCCAGGGAGCGGTCCAGTTTGCGTCGCCCGGTTCTTCGGATGCGCGCGGTTCACGCCTGGTTCGTTGACTGGCGTCCGGTTCGTTGACTGGTCCGCTTGGTTCGTTGACTGGTCCGCCTGGTTCGTTGACTGGGCGGTTTTTGACGCTGGTTTCGTGTTTTTCCGGTCCGGTTCGAGCGGTTTTGAGCTGGTTCGAGCGGTTTTGGCAATTTTAAAGCGGTTTTGGTCCGGTTCGGGGCTGCAGAAGGCTGTAATAGGATAGAATTTTGCTTTATTCTTGTAATTTAGCTTTAATTTTGCCCTAGAGGCCAATTAATCGGTTCATATGCTATTTTATATGCTTTATGGATGTCATATAATATTAGAAATCCCACCTTAGGTTATAAAGCATGCTCATGCATTTATGTATGTTATAATTAGATTATAATATATGATTGAAATGCATGGTTTGATTTTCATGACTTATTAATATATAGTTGAGTTATATTAAATTCATGAAAATGGAAAAGTATGATGCATACAATTAAATAGTTTTAATATAAGAGTTATATTAAAAATAATTTGTTTGCAGCATGCTAAGTTGATTTTCCATTTTTTGGCCATAATAAAATTGTTTATTTTTTAAATGGAAATCAAATTGCATTGAGCATGATACATCCATAGATTAATATAAGGGTTATATTGATTATCATGCAATGCAAAATACTATAGTTTGAATTTCATTAACTTGAATATGATTGTTAATTGTTTTAAAAACTATAGTATGCATGATTATAGGGCTAATCATTAAAATTTTGAAATAGTTTAAAATTTTATGATTAGAAACCGTCAATCTATAATCAAGATGTGCATGTTCACATAGGATCATTAGGTTAAATTGAATTAATTTTAATGGGTTAAAATTAATTAGACCTAAGATCATTCTCTAATAGGATTAGAATATCTTACTTAGTTTTAAAATAGTTTTAATGAACTAAGTAGGACGAACATTCCTAAGATTATAAGGGAACTCTACCAGTGAAGTTCTGTCTAAGGATTGGAGGTATTTAAGTTGACGGTAAACGGAACACCTCCTACCTGGGAACGGATCTGGAACACCGGAGTTGAATTAATCTCAGGTTAATGTTAGAATAATGTCGCTAGGTTAATTAAATTGGTTTAATATACCTAGACATTAGGTCTTATTATAATAGTTATAATAGGACTAGACTTAGATAAATGACTTAGCCGGATTTATCTAGGTTTAATCAAACCCTAAAATTAATAATAGGTTACTTTAGTGGGAGGAAAATTACAAAACTTGATTTAAATCGAGTTTTGCTCCTGCGTCCCTGTGATGTTCACACCGTGAGATCCATGCTCGGCTTTGTGTCGTTTTAGCGCGGCCTCCCTTCGGAGAGTGTTTGCATGGGTCAATACCAAGGTGAATGGGGAAAGTGACTATAGTAAGTGGGAGCAGGACACGTGTCAACGTATCCTTCGGTCTCCGCCCCTAGGTCACAACGTGAGATTCCTATGATCCGCCTGCGTGTTGTCTCGGCGCAACCATCCCTTCGGAGGGCCTGATCATAGGATTCGGAACACCGTGAACTCCTGAATAGGATAGGGTCACTTAGGCTAATTACCAACAGTTGTCTTTCCTAACGGTAGCCTGTTGGTGCGTGCCTCTGGGATCTAAAAGTGGGAGGGTTACACTTACGGGGAGGAGTTAATTTGTTAACAAATCCTTGACCGAACAACGGTGGTTAATATCTAATGGAATATGAGTTATTCTGGTATTAGAAATTGACTGAGATGAGTCTCATTTTAGAGGAGGAACAACTGATCATCCTTCGGTGGCTGTTCTTCTAAACCTCTAAAGTATCGTTGCGAAACACAATCATAGTTTTATTAGGGTTCTTTGATTGTTTGTTTGCAAAATTGATTGGATGTATGCAATTGTTTGTATTGCTTGTGTGATGGGTTAAGGCAAAGATAACTAATACGGTCACTTGTTTGTTTTTCAGCAATGTCTTCCTCTATAATTTCCCTGCTTAAAAATGAACAACTTACCGGCGAGAATTTTCCACAATGGAAATCTAACCTCAATACAATACTCGTGGTTGAGGACTTAAGGTTCGTCTTAACGGAGGAATGTCCTCCCGTTCCCCCTCGCACTGCCACTCAGGCAGTTAAGGACGCCTACGAACGCTGGACCAAGGCCAATGAAAAGGTCAAAGTCTATATTTTGGTCAGCTTGTCTGAAGTGTTGGCCAAGCGTTACGAGAACGTGGCAACTGCCAGGGAAATTATGAATTCCCTGCAGGAGATGTTTGGACTTCCGTCCTACCAGCTCCACCACGACGCCTTGAAGAACGTCTTCAATGCCAAGATGCCGGAAGGTCAATCTGTTCGGGAACACGTCCTGGACATGATTAACCAATTCAACATAGCTGAGGCAAATGGCGGGGTTGTCTGCGAGCGCAGTCAGGTTGCGTTCATCCTTCACTCGCTCCCAGCGAGCTATCTGTCTTTCAGGACGAACGCGAGCATGAATAAGATTCAGTTCAACCTGACTACCCTCCTCTCGGAGTTACAGATTTATGAGTCCTTGCAAAAGAGCAAGGGAAAAAATGTGGTTAAAGGAGAGGCCAATGTGGCCCATTCCAAGAAGAAGTTCCTGAAGGGTTCATCCTCAGGGACTAAATCTGTACCCCAGGCTTCTTCATTGAAGCAGATCCAAAAAAGGAAGCGAGACAAGGGGAAGGCTCCTGCACAGGCTGTGCAAGGAAAGGGGAAGGCCAAGGTCGTGGCCGACAAAGGCAGATGCTTCCACTGTAATGCAGATGGTCACTGGAAGCGCAACTGTCCCCGCTACCTTGCTGAGAAGAGAAGAGAAAAAGAAGGTAAATTCGATTTACTTGTGTTAGAGACTTGTCTCGTTGAACATGATGAGTTTGCCTGGATACTGGATTCGGGAGCCACTAATCATGTTTGTTCTTCTTTTCAGGGAAATAATTTCCAGCAGCTGGCAGAGGGTGAAATGTCGCTCAAGGTCGGAACAGGAGACGTCGTTTCAGCTCGTGCAGTGGGAGCTGCAAAATTATTCTTTAGAAATAGGTTTTTAATTTTAGAGGACTTGTACTTGGTTCCTAGAATTAAAAGGAACCTTATTTCTGTTTCAGCTTTGTTAGAACAATGTTATTCAGTTTCCTTCTTGCTTAATGAAGCTTTAATTTCAAAGAATGGAGTTTACATTTGTTCAGCTAAGCGTGAGAATAATTTATTTGTGTTAAGACCAAATGATGCTAAGGCTATTTTAAGTCATGAAATGTTTAAAACGGCCGAAACGCAAAACAAAAGGCAAAAAGTTTCTCCTTTAAGTAACAACACGTATCTTTGGCATCTTCGTCTTGGTCATATTAACATCGATCGGATCGATCGTTTGGTTAAAAATGGACTTCTAAGTGACATAGAAGATACATCTTTACCACCCTGTGAATCGTGTCTCGAGGGTAAAATGACCAAGAGGCCTTTTACCGGAAAAGGTTATAGGGCCAAAGAACCACTTGAACTGATACATTCGGATCTTTGTGGTCCAATGAATGTAAAGGCTCGAGGTGGTTTTGAATACTTTATCTCTTTCATAGATGATTATTCACGATACGGTTACTTGTACCTAATGGGCCATAAGTCTGAGGCTCTTGAAAAGTTCAAGGAGTTTAAGGCTGAGGTAGAAAATCTATTAGGTAAAACAATTAAGATGCTTCGATCAGATCGAGGTGGAGAGTATTTGGATCAAAGATTCCAAGACTATATGATAGAACATGGAATCCAATCACAACTCTCAGCACCTGGTACACCCCAGCAAAATGGTGTATCAGAAAGGAGAAACAGAACCTTGTTAGACATGGTTCGATCAATGATGAGCTATGCTCAGTTGCCTAGCTCGTTTTGGGGGTATGCAGTAGAGACTGCAGTACATATTCTTAACAGTGTTCCCTCAAAAAGTGTTTCTGAAACTCCTTTTGAGTTATGGAGGGGGCGTAAACCTAGTTTGCGTTACTTTCGTATTTGGGGTTGTCCTGCACATGTGTTAGTGACAAATCCTAAGAAATTGGAACCACGTACGAGAATATGCCAATTTGTTGGGTACCCGAAAGAAACGAGAGGTGGTCTTTTCTATGACCCTCAAGATAATAAAGTATTTGTATCGACAAATGCAACTTTCTTGGAGGAAGACCACATACGAGATCATCGACCACGAAGTAAGTTAGTATTAGGAGAAGCTACAGAAGGATCAACAAGGGTTGTTGATGAACCTGGTCCTTCAACAAGAGTTGTTGGAGAATGCAGTTCTTCTCGTCAATCTAGTCCTCCTCACGTAGTGGGAGAGCTTCGACGCAGTGGGAGGGTTGTGACACAACCTAACCGCTACTTGGGTTTAACAGAAACACAAGTAGTCATACCTGATGACGGCGTAGAAGATCCATTGTCTTATCGTCAGGCAATGAATGATGTAGATAAGGACGAGTGGGCCAAAGCCATGGACCTTGAGATGGAGTCAATGTACTTCAATCAAGTTTGGGAACTTGTAGATCTACCTGAGGGGGTCAAACCCATTGGGTGTAAATGGATCTATAAGAGAAAAAGAGATGCTGCTGGGAAAGTACAGACTTTCAAAGCAAGACTTGTAGCAAAGGGTTATACCCAACGAGAAGGAGTGGACTATGAAGAAACTTTTTCTCCAGTTGCTATGCTAAAGTCCATAAGAATCCTCTTATCCATTGCCACATTTTATGATTATGAAATTTGGCAAATGGATGTCAAGACAGCTTTTCTGAATGGCAATCTTGACGAGAGTATTTTTATGTCTCAACCCGAAGGGTTCATATCCCAAGGTCATGAGCAAAAAGTTTGCAAACTGAATCGATCCATTTATGGGTTGAAACAGGCTTCTCGATCTTGGAATATTAGATTTGATACTGCGATCAAATCTTTTGGTTTTGACCAGAATGTTGATGAGCCTTGTGTATACAAGAAGATCGACAAGAATAAAGTAGCTTTCCTCGTACTTTATGTAGACGACATCCTACTCATTGGGAATGATATAGGGTATCTGTCTGACGTAAAAGAATGGCTAGCAGCTCAATTCCAAATGAAAGATTTGGGTGAGGCCCAGTATGTTCTTGGCATCCAGATTATTCGGGATAGAAAGAACAAATCGCTAGCTCTGTCTCAGGCAACGTATATCGACAAGATGTTGGCTCGATATTCGATGCAGAACTCCAAGAAGGGCTTGTTGCCTTTCAGGCATGGGGTTCACTTGTCTAAGGAACAGTCTCCTAAGACACCTCAAGAGGTTGAGGATATGAGACGGATTCCCTACGCATCTGCCGTGGGTAGCTTAATGTATGCCATGCTATGCACGAGGCCTGACATTTGTTATGCTGTAGGGATTGTCAGCAGATATCAACCGAATCCAGGGTTAGACCATTGGACCGCCGTTAAAGGAATCCTCAAGTATCTTAGGAGAACGAGAGATTACATGTTGGTGTTTGGGGCTAAGGAGTTAGTTCTCACGGGTTACACCGACTCTGACTTCCAAACTGACAAGGATTCAAGGAAATCTACGTCAGGGTCAGTTTTCACCCTTAACGGGGGAGCTGTAGTTTGGAGGAGTATAAAGCAAGGATGCATAGCAGACTCCACAATGGAGGCTGAGTATGTAGCTGCTTGTGAAGCAGCTAAGGAAGCTGTTTGGCTAAGGAAGTTCTTGACAGATTTGGAAGTTGTTCCAAATATGAACTTGCCCATTACGTTATACTGTGACAACAGTGGGGCTGTAGCCAATTCAAAGGAACCTCGTAGCCACAAAAGAGGTAAACACATAGAAAGGAAGTATCATCTGATTCGTGAAATTGTGCAAAGAGGAGATGTGGTCGTGACCAAGATCGCTTCCGAGCACAACATTGCTGATCCGTTTACGAAGGCCCTCTCGGCTAAAGTGTTCGAGGGTCATCTAGAGAGTCTAGGTCTGCGAGACATGTATATAGCGTAATCTAGGGCAAGTGGGAGATGTGTAATGGGTGTAAGGATGCCCTAGTTTATTGTATTTTGTATATTTACTTTTTATGTAATGTACAACATACATGTACCGTTTCCAGCTTTGGATTATATTGTATATACTTTCCCTGTAACTTGAGTTTTAGTTCAAGTGGGAGTTTGTTGGGTTTTATGCCCTAAAACTCGTAGATAGTAAATGTACTTTTGACCGAACATTAATAAAGTGATGTATTATTCAATGTTTGTATTATATCTTGTCTTGTTAACCCTAATCCAATAAACTAAACATCCATGGCTAATAGAATGAGGCTTGAACTAGTATGTAGGGACATACGGGGATCAATGTTCAAGTTTTAGCCTAAAGGGTCTGTAGTATAGGGATAAGGCTGGGTACCTTATCCTGATGACACTATGGATACGGCCCGCTTTGTACAAACGTAATGATCCAACGCGTTCATGTGGTTGACATGTGAGTGGGGGTATCCTGTGCAATGAGTTTGCACAAAGACCGGACCGCGAAATAGTTAACCACTAACTGTAACACCGTTAGTTAGTTTGGTTTCTATTTCACTAGACTTAGAGACATACTGGTGTAACCTCTGTGGTTATTGTGTCTTTGAAGAAGAATTTTCCAGCGAAGAAACTAGAAGGAGGCTGCTGCGTTTTCGTTCGTTGAAGCGTCGTTGGCGAAGAACGGTCAAGTCTACAACGAAGGTTTGTAACGGTTCTTTCTCGTTTCTTTAGAAAAGCATGAAAATAAATTAGATTTAATTTTCAAGCATGTTTATAGCAATTTCCAGCAACTTTAAAGCATGTTTAAAGTTTATTTTGCCTTTTCGTAACGGTATTTTAATGTTAATTACTATACGGCGTAAAGTCCTTTCGATGCGCTTCCGCTGCGTGGGGACTTTTATTCCCTACAGAAGCACGGTCTAGAAGCATGATGAGTAGGATTCATGCATTCTAGTGAGAGTATGAGGTCAGAGGACCTTGTGTGTCTAAAAGGAAAGTTAGGTGAATATCAGGTGCCTCGGGTAAAAATGGTCGAGGGGTGGTATGTCACCAATGGATTAAGAGGAGCATCGAGTGCCTTGGGTAATATGGCCAAGGGGCGATGCGATGAGTCTATACGTTGTGAAAGTCATCGGGTGCCTTGGGTATTATGGTCAAGAGGCAATGTACAGTTTGATCGTGAAGTCATCGGGTGCCTTGGGTAATATGGCTAAGTGGCGATGCACAGTTTGAGTCCTTGGGTAATATGGTCAAGGGTCGAACGCTGAGCGCCGTAGAGAAATGTCGAGGCCCTAGGTAATATGGTCAGGGGTCGGCATGACTCGAAGGAGTCAGTCTTAGAGAGCTTTGTGAGGGCTATGAGTGTTGAGCGAGCTCGTGGAGCTTGAGAGAAAATCGAGTGTGCATGGCATGATGCGGAATTCATGTGTTGTGAGTATGCATGGCATGATGCGGAATTCATGTGTTTTGAATGTGCATGACATGGTGCGGAAATTCATGTGTTAGGTGCATGGTTGCATTAGTTGAATATGCTTCTCTGTGTTGATTGTTCACCTCGTATATAAGGCATGTTAATGTAATTGAAAAACATGATGTTTGTCCTGTATGTTGTATGTTGTTTGATGGCTCTTCAAGTGTGAGCCACTTACTCAGTACCGTGGTTTTGTACTGACCCACCACCAGATTTTGCAGGTGATGAGGAATACTACAAGCCTGGTGTTGCTGAGGAGAAGGCCTGAGAAACAATGAGACATTAGATAAATTTTAATACTTTGTAGTTGGTTTTTGTCTTCTTACGGTCTTGTTTTCTTCCATTCTATGTTGCATGTCTTAAGGCTTAAAGTTGAGTTGAATTGTGTTGTAGTTGTTGTTCTGTTTCGAAATGTAAGTGAGCAATGGTTGGTGATATTTGAAGTTAGTGTTGTTTGAAAGTTGAGAGTTCGTTTTAGGATTTCTACTTTTACTCTGTAGTTGTTAAAGTTTGTATAGTTGGGAGTTTGTGGATGTTATGTTGTGCCTGATGTGAAATCGAGATGCTGGTTGATTATTTAGAACTATAAGAGTGTATAAATCTTGTTTTCAGGTAATAACTAAAATTTGGGATAGTTATAGTTACGTTGTTATGCTGCCAAAATTTTCGGAGCATCAAGTTGTCATGAGAGTAAATATTTAGTATCGTTGCCTTAGGTTAAATTTTTGGGGCGTTACAGCGTCTCGACGCTGGGCTGCCTTAGAGAAGAAGTTGAATATGTCACAGCGTCACGACGCTGTCCAACCTGAAGGCCTATTTAAAGCGCGACTTTTCCCCCATTTTGATCATCAAGCAATACATTCTCCTAGTCTTTTCAAGGCTCTTTGAGCCATCTTTGAGGGTCGGGTTGAGAGGAGAGTGAAATTCTTGCATTGGCCATTTTTTGGAGTGCTTGGGAGCTAGTAATGAGGAGGATCCAAGGCGCAAGCAAGGGGTTCTTCGACGGTTCATCTCCTAACTCCTTTATTTGTTCATTTATTATTTTACATCATGTATAGACGGGAAATTTTGGCACTTATAGTATACATGTATACCTAAATCCCGACTTGCGGGTCTTGAATGAAAGAATATAGTTAATGTTATTTTGATTGCCTATCTTTGTGTCCACTTTACTGATTATTTGTCTAGGTGTTCGTAATGCTCTATAGATTCTGGGCAAATTTGTAGTGATTAGATACTTAGTGGAAACTCGACGGAGAGAAACTAAGTCAAGTCATAACCCACTCAACTAGGCTTAACTGCTCGTAGTGATAGCGAGAGTAGTTGGTTAGGCTTAGAGATCGATAATGAATCAAGACTCATTTATTAACCCGTTTAATAACGCTAAGGACACTTAGGTTATTAACATGAGTTAGTTATAATTAGGGGAAACCGACAGGAGAACCTATGTAATGAACGAAGATTCTAGATCTATAATTAGTCGGACACAAGATTAGGTAATTTGAATAACTAATAAGCTATATTTTGGATTTCAAGACCCTGCCTTTCATTCGACTCTATCATCCTCATTGCCAAGTTGCTTGATCAATTGTTAATTGCTTTGTTTAAATTTTGATTGCATCTTTCATCATGTCTAGGTCCCTAAATAATAATCAATCTCAATATTTTTAGTGATTAGTTTATTATCTTGTCTAAGTACACTTCTCCCTGTGGAATCGATACTTGGTACTCTACCATTTTATATTACTTGTGGCAACCGTACGCTTGCGGTAATCGCTCCAACAAGCATACATGTGACCATCTGCTGGATGCGTCTATTAATACCATAAAATATTTAAATGGTCCACTTGGTGGGTTAATAGGTCCACATATATCACCATGAATTCTTTCCAAAAATGCAGGTGATTCAATTCCCACTTTAGATGGTGATGGTCTAATTATTAATTTTCCTTGAGAGCAAGCATCACATGATAATTCATTAGATTGAAGAATCTTCTGGTTCTTCAATGGATATCCATCTGAATTCTCAATAATTCTTCTCATCATTATAGACCCTGGATGACCCAATTGGTCATTCCTAATTGTAAATATGTCTGGATTCATGAACTTCTGGTTCATCGTTGCATATGTTTCAATTACACGTATATGAGTATAATACAATCCAGAAGATAAAGCAGGCAACTTTTCTAATATATGATTTTCATTTGAGTCGGTAGAGATAATATAAAAATATTCCACATTATTCTTACCATCAGTCTCAATGTGATAACCATTGCAACGTATATCTTTAAAACTTTGTAGATTTCGATCTTTGATTGACTAGAGAACAATGCATTATATTGTCAATTGTAAATTTTGTTCCTCTAAGCAAAATAATATTTGCTTTTCCAAATCCTTCAATTAGGTTTGCAGAACCTGGTATCGTATTTGAAGGTGTTCATATAACACATGCGGAAGCAATTTTAGGATCGGAGGCACTTAACTACATCAATTTTAGAAAATGAAAACATGTTGTCCAAATACCATAAACAGAGAGCATAATTTGTACCAACCTTTTTGGAGAACGAGTCAACAACTCCCTCTGATTCCTCTGATCACGAACGGTGTGTGGACCACCTCTAGTGTCTTCCCTACTATTCTTCGGGCCAAGAACGACTTGTGGGAGTCTATAGAGATAGGAAATGGGAAGGGAATGCTTGAAGGTTCAAGCACTAGAGAGATATATGGAGATGAGTGAGTTTGAGACCAAAATCCAGCAGCATAACAATATGGAAATGGCTCTCTTGCCTTTGAATCTGATTCATACTCTATTTATAGAGATATTCCATGCAAGGAGAATCCTCATGACACAAGACACATGGTAGAATTGCAACTCAAATTGGATTCTAGGTGTTCAATTCACAACACATGCAACTAGTGCATGAATGTGTTGTTTTCCACTTTGTATCAACATGCAAGAGTGGGAATCCAACTAAATCCACTAACTTGAATTCATGATCTGAATTTTTAGCTTGCAATTAACCTTAATTTAAATTCTAAATTGAAATTGATTTCTTGGTAATTAATATGGGACATTTCCAATTAATTTGATATGATTAATCCAATTAATCATTGTCACCTTGTGCAATCCATTATATATGATTTCTAATACATATATATTGTATTTAAAACAATTTTAAATTCTTTATCTCTCATTTTCTAATTTAATTCATAATTAAATAATTGTGTCAAACACAATTTACGATAATACCCTATTTCCCGATTTTGAACGATTCAAAGAATCCTATCAATTTGTTCTAGGCTTTATTCCGATATGAGCTAGTAGGGGGACCTAATGGACCTATAGATCATGGGCTCCAACGATTCGAGGCTAACCGACTAATCTCATTATCCAAGCTAGCAAACATTCGTTAACTACCGGGACACTCCATTATAGCCCGGTAGTAGTTGCACTCCCCTCACTATAGATATATTTTAATCCACTTGATTTAACCATGTTTAGTAAGTCGATCCTTCACAGGTTGTTCGTAGCTATAGCTAGGTTAAATGACCGTTTTACCCCTATAGTACTTCTAGTTCCTTAAGCCCCACTGATCCTCTAATGAACAATTGGTTTATGGTCCAACCAATAAACCGAGTCCCTCTCAGGCCAATGAGAGGGCGGGATCCCTTTGTTCAAGCCCCGGAGTCAGCACTTAAGGGAACAACCTCTCTACTATCCCTAATTTGGGTAGGAGTGAATTCCTTCTCGCACGACTATGTCCCCAGCTATCTACTTGTTCCTATCCTTGAAATGGGAGGCTTATTGAGTCGGCGATACTGAGCCACTCTCACCTATGCAGATCTAAGGATAAGCCCGAATAAACAGGAGTTCATAGTTAGCTCAGGATTAAGATCGAGTTACCTAGGTCATCACACGAAATAGTCAGTAAACGGTGTTATAATGCGAGAGCGACTTATTTCTCGGTCCTGGTCTTATGCGAACTCATTGCATAGGATGCCCCCACTCGCATGTCTCTACATGGACGATTTAGGATCACATCGTCTATACTATCTATAAAGTGGGTCGCGTCTCATAGTGTCCCCAGAATAAGGTACCCAGCCCTATCCCTATACTATAGACCGTTTTGGCTATTACTCGAGCTTGATCCACTTTTATGTCTCTACATAAAGCTCAAGTGTTCATCCTATAGCCATGGATCTTAGTTTATTGGATTTGGGTTATCTAATGTGCAATTTACTTATTCAGTAATGACTTTACTGAATTAATCTCGATAACTACTTTATCGAACAAGTATATAATTTTGTTTAACATTCACTATCTACGAGTTTTAGGGCACCAATCCCAACAATATTGACTTTTGCTTCCAACATTGTCAGTTTGGAAAAATATTTTCTACTTATAAGTATTGTGTGCGTAGTTGCACTGTCTGCCAGACATAGATCTTCTTTGTTCATTTTTTAATCACCCAACATATGAAAACGTTCCATGTTTCTTCATTAAAAGAGAATAATTACAAAAAGAAAACAACACTTGAAATATACAAAAGTTAACATTTACTAAAGAAAACAACATGAAGATAAAAACAACAACATTAGATATTCTCAAAGTCAAAAGAAACGCTTGAGGTTCCACCAACTGTGCCAATCTTCTCTTCAGGAGATTCAAAAAAATCTGCCACATCCAAATTTGTCATATTGGATGGGTCAAATATATCATTATCCTGATATACAAGATTTGTTTCCACATCTTTTCCTTTTTCCTTCAGGGAGGTTTGATAGAGATCAACTAAGTGTTTTGATGTACGACAGGTATGTGACCAATGCCCAGTCATTCCACATTGGAAACATTTATTTTCAACACTTTTTGAATTCTTATCTTTTGGAGCTTTTCCTTTGTGATCATCATTTTGGGTGGTTCTTTTAAAATTAGAACAACCACCATAAGAATAATAATTATTTCTTCCTCTGCCACGACCACGACCACGACCTCGGCCACGATTATTATTAAAATTCACAACATTCACTTCAGGGAATAGTGTTGATCCAGTTGGTCAAGATTTGTGGTTTTTCATCAATAACTCATTATTTTGTTCGACCACGAGAAGATATGAAATTAGTTCAGAATATTGTTTAAAACCTTTCTCTCGATATTGTTGTTGTAGGAGCATATTCGAGACATGAAATGTAGAAAATGTCTTCTCTAACATATCAGTAATTTTCTCTCTGCATAACAACAATTTCAAACTAATTTTAAATAATGCGGAATTGTAATCACTTACTGATTTAAAATCTTGTAGCCTCAAATGCATCCACTCATAACGAGCTTTAGGAAGAATAACTGTTTTTTTATGATCGTACCTTTCTTTCAAATTTTTCCACAAGATACGGGGATCTTTTATTGTAAGATATTCCATTTTCAATCCCTCGTGGAGATGATGGCGAAGGAAAATCATAGCTTTTGCTTTATCTTGCCTAGATGTCGTATTTTCTTCTTTAATTGTTTCTCCAAGGTTCATAGCATCCAGGTGGATTTCAGCATCAAGCACCAATGACAAATAATTATTGCCATTAATGTCAAGGGCTGAGAATTCTAATTTCCTAAGGTTTGTCATGGTAACACTATTACAAAATATTGTATTTATATTAGAAATTTAATATGTACTAAACATGCAAAATAACATTTAATTTATTAATTATAAAGAACCGACCTACCTTTAGAACCTACCTTCAGTGAGAGAAACGACAGGAGCTCGTGCTGATAACGTGTTGTGAAATTGAGCAGCACAACGGGAACACGGAAATGGATAAAATATAATAATATAATAATAGTTATAATATAATTATAATATATAAATAAAAAAAATAAAACAAATGAACTAAAACAACAAAATAACAACAAAATAGCAAAGTGGGAGCTTATGGAAAGTGGCAATTTTCACCCATGGCTTGTCATTTTAACTCCACCTAAAGCCACTATTTATAGGCAATTGAAAGAAGAATGTGACTTGGTCACCAAGTATTTACAAGTCATATGGTCAATATGTTGGTTGACACATGGACATCTATTTTTCTAATATGGGAAAAGTACATAGATAGCCCAAATTTGAACCCTATATTTCATAAATGTCCAAGTTTCCCATTTTTTTTTACAGAAAAGGCCTAATGACCCAACTTTTTTTCATAAAAATCATGACCCTTTTACGATTCAGCCCTCATATCCACTACTAACTATTTAAAAAAATAAAATAAATAAAATAAAACCAAAAATGGAAACACAAACCGTGGGTGAGAGATAGTGAACAGAAAAGGAAAGAGATTTTTTAATTACTTTCCAATTTTGAAAGATCTCTAAAATCACTCCCAATTTTTCAAAAAAAAAAAAAAATCCCTAAAACCACTCACTATTTTTCCCAATTCACACACAGTTTCTTCCTCCCTTCATGCCTCCCTCATGATCTTTCTCCCTCATGGTCTCTCGACCTCTCCTTCCCTCTTCATCTTCGATCCTTTTCTTGCCGCCGACAACCAACCACCACAGGAAGCGTCGCTGCCGTCCAACCATTGCCATTGCAAACTCGAATAAGCAGCACCCATGCATCAATGGATACCACCAGCCCAGTTATTGCCCTCAAATTGTCGTTGTTTTATCGTGGGTATCGATGAATTTCATCACCGATGTGGTATATTTAATATATACATATGTATATATTATTTAAAAAATAAGGTTTTTTTTATAGTTATATACAGGCTTTTTTTCCCAATATCTATATTTCTCCTAAATGCATTGGTATATTTAATATACATACATACATGTATATATATAATATATATTGGCAAATAACTAAATATACAAGTGTATATTTAATACTATAGTAATGAGACAAGAAAAAAACTCGATATACGTGGCTACAATAATGAGTAAAAAAAGGAAAACTTATGTACATAGTATATATAAGCTGGTATATATGAAGTTATATATGAATATAAATGTTTTTCTGTAAAATGAAAAAATCTAAAAAAAAAAGGTACGTAAACTATGGGACATATATACTAAACTATTATATATTGAATATTAACCAGAATATATAATAATCAATGCAATATATGCATAGATTATAAACGGTATATTACTGGGAATATATATATATATATATATATATATAATAACTGAAATAGTTATGTCAGTAAAATGAATATTAATCGAAATATATACACATTTTTTAGATATTCCAGCGAATATGTTATATATACTGCTGTCGGGACGAAAAAAACGGGAAGAAAAAAATCAATTAGCTTTTGTTCGGTTAATGAAGAAAATAGAAAACTGCTGCCACGAAGAAAAAAACGTGAAGGAATAAATCGATAAAGAAGGAAAAAAAAAAGAGAAAAAAATGGATCAACCGAAAATTAAAGAAAAAATAGATCAACCGAAAATTACCAAACAAGAGAACGAAAATGGATGAAAATGGTAAGTAATTGAATGAAATAAAAGGAAAGTACGTTGGAATAATTATGGCAAGAAATAAAATCTTAAGAATCATATTTTCAAAATATTAAGGATTTAGTTAAGCTAATATCTTATAAAATCTTATAAAATATGACAAGAAGGGTAAAATGGTAAGGAAAAAATGCTGGAAATCTAATATTGGAAATCTACAAAACTATGGACATTTATGAAAATATGTATATAAAACAGCCTATCTACCAAAATTTCTCTTCTAATATTTATAATATAATATATGAAAAACAAAAAAAAATGAGAACATTGTAATTGATGGATTTTGTCTAAGAGACTCAGTTCAATTTATTTTTCATTTGAATTAAGACCTTTGTAATTTTTTCTTATTTTCTTTTTTACAATAATGATGACATTTGTAAATTTTAATTTAATAAGTTGATTTGTTTTAATTAATGATGTGTTTTCATAGTTATATGTGTTTTTTATATTGTTATTTGATATTAAATATTTTTTATTAATTAAAATAATTTCCTGCAAAATTCATTCGCCAAACGGAGCATTAAAAAAAACCAAGTTTCAATAAAATTTAATTTTGTCAATTAATTTTTTTTTGTTTTACCTTTAATGTCAACAGGAAAGATTTCAATTTTGTTAATTTTTTTTTTTAAAGAATCATGTTTTATTAAACATTTATTTTTTGGGAAAAATACACTTTTAGTCCATGAGGTTTGGGTTAGGTTTCATTTTGATCCCTGAGTTTTCAAACTCAACAATTTAGTCATTGAGGTTTGGTTTTAGTTTCATTTTGGTCCCTCCATCCATTTTTCCGTTAAAAACTAATGGCTTGCTGATGTGGCGATACTTTTTTATTAAAAAAATTATTTTTTAATTTTTTAAAATAAAAATATATTTGAACAATAAAAATATTATTATTTTTAAACTTTTTATTATTTCTTTCTCTCTCCCTTTCTTCTTCTTCTTCACATGGTCGGCCACCCTTCTTCTTCACATGGTCGGCGGACGGCCAATAGCCGACGACCATTGCTCGTCGGCGGCAAACCGCCGCCAGCAACTTTTTTTTTCCTTCTCTTCTTTTCTTCTTCTTATCTTTTCTCTTTTTCTCCAACTTTTCTTTTTTTTTCTTAAAAAAAAAAAAACCCAGCTACCGAATCCCTCTCCAAAAAGCCCTTTTCAATTTCTTCTCCAAAACTCTCGCCGTCGCCGACACTGCAAAGTCACCAAAAGTCGTCGCTCTTCTTTTTCTGTTTCAATCTGCAGTAGAAATCAAAGATTGGCCCAAGAACATGCTCGGTTCTTTGAAGCTATTGTTGCTTTCTTGGTGATTTTTTTTTTTTTTTTTGTCAATTTCAGCTCTGATTCCTGTCGTTTTTTGAGAATTTTTTTTGTGTATAAATTGAAGGATCTGGATTCTGGGCTTCTACGTTTTGACCCTTTGATTTTTCTTCTTTGTGGGACTGGCGTCGATATTTCATGTCTTTGGCTTGACTTTTCTATAGAGAATTTCAATTTCGAGTTCATTTTCTAACATTCGATGGGAACTATTTGTGTTCGATGGCTTTAATTAGTTGAATTCGAGGAGTTGGGGTTTTGGATTTGTAGTCGAATTGTCCTGTAATCCTTTCCACTTCTTGTATTTTAGAAGTGGGTTTCTCTGATCTACCTTTTGGGGGTCTAGGGTTTGGAACTGAATGATATGCTTTTTCCAATTCTTTTTCAAGTTTTATGGGCTAGGAACCCCCCTCTGTTGTTATTCCTATTCCAAATTTTTGCTTCTTAATTTCTCTGGGTTTTTCCTTTTGAAAACGAGCTTAAATGTATCTTTCACCATGGGAAAATATGTCTCATCACACTACTGCTCTATTAATGGACAAGAAGAGATGGGTTTGCCAGTGGATATGAATCCAAGAAAAACTCATAAATTATTCGAAAATTGCAAGAAAACAAGCTCAAAGAAGCTCTTGAAGAAGCATCGGAAAATGGGTCTCTCTTCAAATCGCAAGATATTGACAAATCCAACTCAATTGAGGACGACGGCGCCGACTTGGGCCGGTTGTGTTTGCTTGCCAGACTCCACGCACAGCGGGAATTTCTTCTACCTCTTTTCTTCTATTTTTTAAGAAAAAAATAAAGAAAAAAGGAAAAAAAAAATTTGGTCGCCGGAAAGTCACCGGAAAGTTGTCGGCGATGGTCGCCGGAAAAGCCACTGACGGTGACCGGTGGTCGGAGGTCGACGGTAGCGTAGGTGGTCAGTAACAATGGTGGCATTGGTGAAGAAGAAGATGAGAAGGAGGAGAAGGGGAGGAAGAAGGAGAGAAAATAAAAAAATAAAAAAATAATTTTTTATTATTATTTTAATATTTTTTAAATTTTAAAAGATTTAAAAACAATTTTTTAATAAAAAAAATTAGTGCCACGTCAGCAATTCTTTAGTTATTAACGGAAAATTGGATAGAAGGACCAAAATGAAACGAAATCCAAACCTCAGGGACTAAATTGTTGAGTTTGAAAACTCAGGGACCAAAATGAAACCTAATTCAAACCTCAGGGACCAAAAGTGTATTTTTCCCTTATTTTTTCACATTTTGTGCCTACGGGGAAGGATTTCGATTTTCTCAATTTTATTTCTTAAAAAAAATCAAGTTTCATTAAAAGTTTATTTTGTTAATTTAATTTCTTATTTTCATGTTTTCTGTTTGGTAATGATTTCGATTTTGTCAGATTTCTTTTTTTTAAAAAAAAAAAATCAAGTTTGCTTAAAATTTGATTTTATCAATTTGATTAATTTTTTTTTTTTAAAAAAATCAAGTTTGCTTAAAATTTCATTTTGTAAATTTGATTTTTTTTTTTTAAAAAAAAAGGTCAGGTTTCATTAAAATTTGATTTTGTCAATTTTTTTTGTTTCACGTTTTGTGTCTATGCGAAAGTTGTTTTTTGTTTCACGTATTGTGTCTATGTGGAAAAAGTTTGATTTTGTCAATTTTTTTTTCAAAAATCAAGTTCATTAGATTTTGATTTTGTCAATTTTTTTTGTTTCACATTTTCTGTCTACTCATGAGGATTTCAATTGTCAGTTTTTTTTATAAAAAAAATCAAGTTTCATTAAAAAAATTGCTTTTGTCAATTAAAATTTTGTTTTGTTTCACATTTTGTATCAACTTGAAAGATTTTTATTTTTTCAAATTTCTATTTTTTTTAAATCATGTTTCATTAAAGTTTTCTTTTGTCAATTAATTTTTTTTCCATGTTTTGTGCTTAATGGGAAGGACTCCAATTTTGTTAATTTGTTTTTTAAAAAAATCAAATTTCCTTAAAAGTTTATTTTGTCCATTTGAATTTTTTTCAATGTCTATTGGGTAGGATTTCGATTTTTTTCAATTTTCTTTTTTTTTTTAAAAAAAAAAAAACCAAGTTTCCTTAAAATTTGATTTGGTCAATTTAATTTTTTTTTTTTTTTGTTCACGTTTTGTGTCTACTAGGGAGGACATTTATTTTGTCCATTTTCTTTGTTTTTTTTTTTTAAAAAAAATCAACTTTCATTAAAATATGATTTTTTCAATTTTTTTTTGTTCAGATTTTTGTGTCTACTTGAAAGGATTTTAATTTTGTCTGTTCTCTGTTTAAAAAAAAATCAAGTTTCGTTAAAACATGTCATGTCAGCAATCAATTAAATATTAACAGAAAAATGGATGGAGGGACCAAAATGAAACTAAAACCAAACCTTAGGGGTTAAATTGTTGAGTTTGAAAATTCAAGGACCAAAATGAAACCTAACCTAAACCTCTGGGACCAAAAATGTATTTTTCCCTTTTTGTTTCACGTTTTGTGTTTATTGGAAAAAGGAAAATCTTGGGACAAAAGGAAAATCAAAAGTTTCTACACTCAAGCCCCTCCTAGATTAGAATTTTAGATTTTAGATTTTAGATTAGAAAGAATATAGTATAGTTTTTCAAAAAAAAAAAAAAAAAAAGAAAGAATATAGTATAGATTTGGGGCCTATTTTCTCATGGAACCCTAAATGAATGAGGAAGTATTTAAAAAAAGAAAAAAAAGGAAAGAGAAAAATATTTTAATCTTCTCCTTCAGCCGGCTCACGCAGGCCCCCCTCGTTCTTCCTCTGCTCTCTCTCTCGGGTTTTCTCCTCCAACAGTCTCCTCTGCTCTCTCTCTCTCTTGGTAAACTCTCTCTCTCTTGCGCGCCGCGACCCAGCACCCGCCGACGACCCGAAGCTTCGCTGCTGCGTCCGTCCGCCTGCGACCCGCGAAGAACCGACCAGCCACCCACCTTCAACCTCGATTCCAGTCGCCGTCGTCGTGTAGCACCGTCGTTGCTCTCGTTTTCTGTTGTAGCAGCCGAGTTCCTGTATTTTGGGTGTCAAGTTAGGTGAGTTTCAGTTAACTTCTTGGTTCGAATCTAAGTTTTAAGTCGTTTTCGTAGGATGTGAGATTAACCCATATGTTTCTCGAACCAATTTCAACTTCCCTGTTTTTCTCCGGTGATTTAGTTCGAGCTTTAAAGCTATTTAAGTTACTGTTCATCAAGAGATTTGTTAATTTGGTGAGTTTTCATTCTCTAATTGAGCCTAGATTATCAATCATCTTAGTGTTAGGATTGACCCATAATGTCTCTGGCTTATTGTAGGTTACCCACTCAATTTCGGCATTATTCTAGTGGGTTTTTCATCAAGTTGGAGTGCTGTACAGCCACTGTTTGGACATTTTTAGGTAAGTTCCGAGGGGTCAAAGAGCCTCCCTAAAGCTTGTTATTGTAAATTTTAGTATTGACTGCATGGGTTATGATGTCTTGACAAGGGATTTTGTTTGAAAGTTTAGCTGTTTGGTTACTTTGATTGAACTTACTACTTGAACAATTAGGCTTGAACAATTAGGCTAGGTTGGGACCTGCGTGCTGATAACATATCTTGTGTGATTTTTTTTAGGTATGTGATCTATGTTAAAAGAAATCATGATGTGCCTGGGAACATATGAATTTATTGAAGAAAACCTATGTTATTATGGTTTTTTTTTTTTTTTTTTTTTTTTTTTTGCATGAATGAGGATAATGTGCATGAGAGGAAAATGATTTATGATACATTCATGAACGTATGATGAATTGTAGTGGGACCTCATGCATATATATGTTTCAATGAAACCATATGACAATTACTCTTAGAGGGAATCGATGTACATCTAGAACAACCTAAAGAAATATATATATTTTTTAAAAGAAAAAAATAATAAATTTTAATATATAATTTTGGAAAAGATTTTGAAATATATTAAAACGGCAGATTGGGGAAAAAGAATCTTACTCTGGAAAATTGGATTAAAGTGGCAGATTTTGTACCTGTGTGTAAAAAAAAATGGTTTAGTTTAAAAGAAGGAAAATAGAGTTGAGGTTTGGAAAGCCATTGAAGAAATCAGGACTTGAATTGGCGATGGTGTCAAACGGGAGCGGGAATCGGGTGGAGAAAAACGCTGGAAAAAGAAGAGGTAAAGGAAAACTTAGAAAAGTTGCATCTACTTCTTATAAGATGCAGTTCAAAGACCGAGGAATAGCCTTACATGATAGTTTTACAAGGAGACATTACTATATGAGAAGTTGGGGATACCGAGTACATGATGCAGAATTAGGGTATGTTTGGTTTAACTTTTGAACTGTAATCAACAATTTTTTTTTGAAACGATGTAACCAACAATTTCTATACATTCATTTTCTGTATTATTTTAAAATTGGCCCAGATACCACATTATCAGGAAGAAACCGAAGAAGATGGACGAAATCTATTTTAAAGAGTTAAGATTTAGTAGTATTGATGAATATAATCTTCATCTAGGCCGCCGCAGTTGCATCCATTGCAACCATTGCCGCCAAGTAGAAATACTAGAAAGAAAGTTGTTTGGTATGAGCTATGGAGTAGCATGCAACATTCTTTTATACGGTGGAGTAGTCCAAATGTTTCATGCTTTCGAGTTGGGTCAAACGAAAAGGGAGAGGATGAGGAGGAGCAAGACCAAGAAACATTTATATTGATACCAAATTTATTTATTTATTATTATTATTTCACTTATTTGTTAGTTTTGTTTTCTTTTTTTCCCATTAATTCCTTTCTTCTCATCTTATTTTAACTTATGTGATGAATGACAGTTATATATTCAATTCTATTTACAACAGTTTCCATTAATTGTAATCTGCTCTGTTCTAAATGGAAGTTCAATTCACTGGTATCAGCTGGGTTCTATTTGATATAAAATTGTTAATCAATCAATCCAGTTAGTTGAATATTTGGTTAAATCAATAATCCCAACACTTGCAACTGTCAGTCTCAGTGATTCATATAACATTGATGCTTAAACCCGTCTTAAACTTAGGGTATGTTTAGAGTGATTTTTTAAGTGCTTAAAAAAGTTCTTCAAGTGTTATAAAGGTGTTTTTAAGTGCTTAGAAAGTCATTTCAGACCGATCATATGTGATTGATAGAAGATTCTAGTTTCTATGACTATGGGAAACTTATTCTTATGAATCCTAACAGTTTGGTTCACTTTGATCTACTTGCAAACCTTCTTCAGATTACATAAAAAAAAACATGCATTTGTTGTTGAATCAGACCGGATGATGGCTTAGATCCTAAAAGAACTCAACTACAGTGAAAAATAGGTGTGAGATAGAAGGGCAATATCTCATAGTTTTGTTTGACCTCTAATTATTATACTTATATGATTGCTGGTTGTTTTTCTGTTGTGCCTTTACTGAGGTTAGCCATGGGGTAAATAAGATAAAGAAAAATATATTCTAAAAAAAAAAAATTGGAAAACAAGATACTTTTGAAAAAAATTGGAGAAAACAAGTGATTTTTTTGCCTTATTATGATCCGTGTGTTCGAACACACCACAACGTAGTCACGGATTCACCACAAATCACGGGTCACTTTGGCCAGTAAAAAAGAATAGTTTGAATCCGTGGCTTGTAGCCACAGCTTCAACATTCTAATTTTATTTTTTAAAAAAACTAATGTCACATCATGTGACTTTGTTTCGGTGACCAAAATTTTAAAACTGATGTCATATCACCTTTTTTTTATTACATAAAATTAAAATAATTAATAGTTTATTAAGAAGAACAAAAAAATGATTAATAGTTTTTAAGAGATCATCATAATCAGAGGAGGAAAAAAAAATATTAAGAACAATATTCAATTTAAAATATATTAAGAACAATATATATTTTTTTAAAAAAATATATTTAATTTAAATGAATTACTCTTTATGAGAAAAAAATATTAGTTTTGATTTTGGTACAATAAATATGGAGATTGGAAATTGAATTTCAACATCTAGAAAACAAGTAGATGCTTTAATGCATGTTTGGGAGTGACTTTAAAATGGTTAAAATCACTTTTGTCATATTCAAAATCACTTCGAAATATGTCTTGAATCATTTAAAATTAATTTTGATGGTACGAAAATCACATTTAAAAGTAAATCAAATATGAAATTGATTTTTAATAATTAAATATATGTTTCGGGGTAATTTCGAACATGACAAAAGTGATTTGTCACTCAAACATGCACTTAACCGATGAGCTATACTTGCTGGAAAAAAGAAAAATTAGTTAAACTTCTTTGTTCAAATTTATTTTTATTTTTATTATTTTTTTTAGTGCAAATGGTCAAATTTAAATTTTTATAAACATGGAAAATTATTAATTTAATCTAAGGTGACATGAAACTTCTCAAATTTATAGTGCTTGTAACGCCCCGCGTTTCGAAATTGAGCCGTTTTGGAATTGTTTGGACGTTCTTATTCTAATTTGGAAAATTAGAATTTAAGCTTAGCCTCGGGTCATTAAATTAAATTTCCTAAAGTTTGGAAGTTTAATATTCGATATTTATTTTAAATATCAAAAGACCCAAACCCTTTACCAATCGGGTTATTTTCTCTCCCAAATATTTTAAGAACTAAGTTTGGGTTTTTGAATAAAATCCTAGATAAGACCTTATTCCTAATTAAATTGGGATTTCTACTCTTAGGTTCTTTTTAAAAGAAAAGAATAAGGAAATAAGGGAAGAAGAAACCCTAAAGCAAAAAAAAATAATCTCTTTCTCCCTCATTCTTTTCGTGTGTGTTTCTTCTCCAACCGCCAGCCGTAGTAACCATTCTCCCTCTCTTGCCTGTGTGTTGCGCCGCCGCCAGCCGCTGACCCGCGTCCCTCTTCATCTCTTCCTCCCTTGTGTTGTCAGCCGCCATCTCCTTCTCTCTTTCCCCGTTTTCTCGTCTTCCCCTGGTGAGCATCCGCACGCGTGTGTAGCAAGTCCGGCAGCGAAACCCATCTCCGTCTTCTCTTTCTCTCGTTCTCCCTCGTGCTCGCCGACTCTCTCTCTCACCCGTGTGCCGTCGCTGCCAGCAGCAGTCCGTGCCGCCCTGCAGTCCGTTCCGTCTCCTTCCTCGCGACGTAAGGTTCCTTTTTCCCCTGTGTTTGTTCGTTTTCAATAGCCCGACCTTAATCGATCTCTCTTCCTCTTGTGTTCGGCCAAATTAGGGAGTAATAGGCTGAATCTTTGTTGTTCTGGCGTTTCGGACGTGATTAGGCTGGTTTAAGTTCTGTTCTGGCGTGTTCGGGCTCTCTTGGTAAGTTTTCATTGTTGTCCATGCTTTGTTAAACTCAAATTCAGCTTACCCACTCTTGTTCGGCCTTAGAATTTAGTTTCGTGATTGATATCTTGTTTTTCCAGCGCAGCACAGAGCCGTCTTGGGTTCGAAATCATCTTTGTTTTGTGACCCATCGTCCGTTGAGCCTTAAACTCGAACACCCATTGTCTAAGGACTTTAAGCAAGTGGTTTCAAATCACTTGGTTCGTTGGACAGCAAGTGTTTGGGGCCATTTGGACTCTGAACGGTAAATTCCAGCACCTTTCGTTTCCTTTATTAAGTGTATTAGGTGCTTTAAATTATTTCCTAACCCTTAGGAGTTGCTGGTTGTAGTTCGGGCTCCTTAGGCTCTTCCGGTTCGTCCTGTTGGTTTGTAGGTTCGCTTAGGAGCGCTTCATTTGTAAGTAGTTCTTACTTGCTGAAGTCTGTTTGACTGTGTGATGCATGCTGAATGTTTACTTGCTTTATAACGACTCTCATGATTATTGCTTCTCTGAATATATGTATATATATATGATTTCGTTGGAAAGCATGACTGTTGTTGCGTGTTGATTTGATGTAAAGAATGTTGGCTCTGTTTTGCATACGTGAGTCAAGCATGAGTTGAGAGATGTGGTCACATGTATAATGCTTAGTGGGCATGATTCATGAGTCTAGAAGCATGTTGCAGGGCATATGCATTCTAGTAGATGTGAGATATAGGTCAGGGACCTAAAGTGTGAAAGAAAGGAAAGTTGGGTGAGTGTCAGTGCACCTCGGGTACAAATGGTCGAGGGGTGGCACGTCACCATTGGTTTAAGAGGAGCATCGAGGCCTTGAGTACAAATGGTCAAGGGTCGGTGTGATGAGTCTAGAAAGCAAGTGTTGGGCGCGTGGGGAAGGGCCAATACTTTGCTAAGTCATCGGTGCACCTTGGGTACAAATGGTCAAGGGGCGATGCATAGTTCGGGGCCTTGGGTACAAATGGTCAAGGGTCGAACGCCGAGCTCCGTAGAGAGCATTGTGGCCCTGGGTACAAATGGTCAGGGGACAGTGCGACTCGAAGGATCAGTCTTGGAGAGCCATGTGAGGGCTAAATAAGAGTGTTGAGTGAGCTCGTGGAGCTTGAGTGGTTGGCGAGTTGTATAGAGAGATGCATGAGATATGGCTTAGGAGAGTCATTTGTTTTACTAGCTTTTGAGCATGACGTTGTGTTTACCGCTTTTAAAAGCATGTTGTTTGCGCATGAAGAGCATGTTGTTTGCTTGTTTGCTGCTTGATGGCTTCTCAAGTAGGGGCTGCTTACCAGTACCTTAGTGTATTGACCCTCTACCCTCTCTCTCCCCCCAACTACCAGATTTTGCAGGTTATGAGGACTGCGTGGACCATGGTGATGCGGAGGAGGCATACGAGGAAGGACCTTAGCTAGTTGCGTTGTTTCCATTTACTTTCATGTCAGATAGCTCGTTGTTTGTCTTGGTTAGGATAGTATTGATTTCATTGGTTGGGCAGTTGTCCTAATTGTTTTAGTTTCGAATTCATTCTTGTGAGACTCTAGGACTAGTTGTCTTTGTTCTAAAGATCTCGATCTATTCATTTAGTTTTTAATTACTAAGTTGTTTTGAATGAATCGACGTTTTAAGATTTTGTTAAAGTTGTGTTTTGGTTTAGTTAGTAGTTGCTTATGCGAGGCCTGGCTGGCTGTTGGTTCTGTGAATGTTCTGCTGGGATGTAGTATGGTGGAGCCATTGGATAATGTTATATAGAAGTGTCTTATGCTTAGCAGGTTAAAGAAAAAATTTTGGGTTAGTCCTATGTATGCCGTTATGCTGCCGAAATTTTCGGTGCACACGGTTAGTTTCGGGATAAGAGTTGGTAATGTCGCTAGGATAGCTATTAAAATCCTGGGGCGTTACAGTGCTAAAGTAAATTTGAATTGTCACCTTGGGTATCTTGATCAATTTACTTTTTTTTTTAATTTACTTTAGCACTTGAGAAGTTTCATGTCACCTCGGATTAAATTAATAATTTTTCATGCTTGAAAAAATTTAAATTTGACCATTTGAACTAAAAAAAAATAAAAAAAATAAAAAATAAAAAAATAAAAAAATAAAATTGAACAAAGAAGTTTCAACTATTTTTTTTCCTAAGTATAGCTGGTTAAGTGCATGTTTCAGTGACTGTTCAAAATCACCCTGAAACATACGTTTAATTATTGAACTAAGAACAAACATACATTTAACTATTCAAAATCAATTTCATATTTGATTTTACACTTTTAAATGTGATTTTCATACCATCAAAATTAATTTTGAATTATTTAAGGGATATTTCAGAGTGATTTTGAAAATGACAAAATGATTTTGACCATTTTAAAATCACTCTCAAACATGCATTAAAGTATCTACTTGTTTTTTAGATGTTGAAATTCAATTTCCTATCTCCATATTTATTGTACTAAAATTACAACTAATATTTTTTCCCCAAAAAGAATAATTAATTTTAGGGAAAAATACACTTTTAGTCCCTAAGGTTTGGATTAGGTTTCATTTTGGTCCCTGAGTTTTCAAACTCAACAATTTAGCCCTTGAGGTTTGGTTTTAGTTTCATTTTAGTCTCTCCATTTATTTTTCTGTTAAAAACTAAGGGTGAGTTGACGTGACACTGTTTTTTATTAAAAAAAAATATTTTTGAATTTTTTAAAATATAAATATATTAAAAATAATAAAATATTATTATTTTTTAAATTTTTATTATTTCTTTCTCTCTTCTTCTTCTTTTTCTTCTTATTCTTCTACTTCTCCTTCAACTCCGGTGGCCGGCCGCCGCCGACGAAGTTTTTTTTTTTTTTTTTTCTTTCTTTCTCTCTTTTCTTCCCTTTCTCTATCTTTTTTTTTTATGTTAATAAAAAAGAGGGAGAGGGAGGAGGTGATGCACGATTTGCTTACCGCAAGTGTACGAGTCAAGTAATAATATAGTGTTTTCGTGTAAAACGAGTGTCATTCTCTGGATTGGTTTTCTAGCAAATTAAGTACCGTGAATAATCTTATCCAATTTTATTTAGGGAGCAAAACTTACTGATAAAAGATAAATCTAAAGACAAGAAGCATAAAATAAAGGTGGAGACTCAAATGGAAAGACTCTTAGGGAATTGATTTCATTGTTGAGATTGAAGATTAATTAATGGAATGAAGTTCACATGCAATTATTCTACCAAGTCTAGGAACCCTTTATCACAACTATCTCTCCCGAGCATAATTGATTCCCATGCATGCAACTAACTTGATATCTCCATCTAAGTTCATTAACATGCAAGACTTTGGGTTTAGTTCTTCTAACAACTTCTAAAGTAATTCTAAATTCTGTCACGATCTTATAAATTCTACTTTAGTCATGCAATTAGTAAATTAAGTCTTAGGCTAAATCCTCTCTCCCGAGTTTGATTCAACACTTACATCATTCAATTAGTGATCAAGTAATTGAAAGAATTTAATCATAATTGCATAGGTAAAACAAAAGCACATTCATACCAAAAATCAATCCAACAAACTAAACAACTACATACAAACAACTAGCAACTCATAATCTTGCAACTACAAACACTAATTGAAAGAAAAGCCATAAAAACAAGAGGTAAGGGAAAGAAAAGGAAAACTCTTGAATCCGTTGAAACCGACACGTCCCTGATGTTGGGTTATATGCCCTAAAACTCGTAGATAGTGAATGTAACCGTTGACTGAATATTAATGAAATAATATTGATATATTTTTTTCATTAAATGTTATTAGTTATTTTATATTTGTCTTTGCCTAAAAAACCCTAATCCAATAAACTAGACATCCTAGGATGTAATATGAGTCTTGAACTATATGTAGCGACATATGAGGATCACTGTTCAAGAAACAACCTAAAGGGTCTATAGTATAGGGATAAGAATGGGTGCCTTATCCTGGTGACACTATGGATACGACCCACTTTGTATTTGATACAAATGCTATGATCCAATGCGTTCGTGTAGGAGACATGCGAGTGGGGGTATCCTATGCAATGAGTTTGCATAAGACCGGACCGCGAAATAGTAACCACTGGTTATAACACCGTTAACTAGTTGGTTTTCTATTTCACTAGGACGACCTAGACAACTTGGTCTTAATCTTGAGTTGATTATGGACTCCTGCTCATGAGGGATTGTCCTTTGATTTGTATGGGTGAGAGTGACCAATATGCCGACTCAATAAGCCTACCATTTTGGGGACAAGACCGAGTGAGAAGCTGGGAACATAATCGTACAAGATGGAATTCACTCCTTCCCGACTTTAGGGAAGCAGATGACTGTTCCCTTAAGTGGTGACTCCGAGTCTTGAACAAAGGGCCCTACCCTCTCAATGACACGAGAGGGTTTTCTGTTTGATGGTTGGACCACAAACAGGTTGTTCATTAGAGGAGAACTGGTACTTAAGGAAATAGAAGTAACCCAAGGGTAAAACGGTAATTTGACCCAACTGGTGTTACGGACACTCGTGAAGGACTAACTAGTCGTTATTGGTCTATATCCGTGGACACAGAAAATATGTTTGTAGTGAGAAGAGTGCAACTGTGAGTCTATAGTGGAATGTACACACAATTAATGAATATTGATTAATTTGGTTAATGAGTTTGACCAATTAATCTCATATCATTGGAACTTCTGATCTGCAGGTCCATTAGGTCCCACTGGTAACTCATAAAGTAATTTGAGGCAACTAAGTAATAAATGTAAATTGAAAGTGTTCAATTTACTAAGGGAAACAATATAATATATATTGATATATTGTTATGAGAGAAATTAATATTTGAAGAAATTCAGATATTAATATAAATTTGAGTCACATTAAATTTGTGGAAGTTTGAAAGAGTTCAAATATGAATTAATTAATTTTAAGACCTAAAATCTATTTGGGCAATTAATTAATTCAAGGCCGGAAATTAAATATGTGATATTTAATTGGTGGTTAATTAATTAAAGAATTAATTATTAATTGGGAATTAATCAATTGTGGAAATAATTAATCACTTAAGGAAGTGATTAATCATTTATGGAAATGATCTAATCACTTATGAAAATGATCTAATCACTTATGGAAGTAATTAGTCATTTGTGGAAAAGATTAATCAATTATGGAATTGATTGATCTTGGATTGATTAAATAAGGAATAAGATTAAATCAATTTTGGAAAAGATTGATTTAATTGAATATTTTATTCATGGCCACTCTTCTATAAATAGAACACTAGACCTAATTGGTTTAGAAGCCCTTGCTCTTAGACCCACAAGACAAGACCCTAGAATTCTCTCTAGCCTCCCTCTTAGAGAAAGACTCCCACAAGTCTTTTGCCTCCTAGACTTAGAGACATACCGGTGTAACTTCTGTGGTTATTGTGTCTTTGAAGAAAAATTTCCAGCGAAGAAATCAAGAAAGGGTCGCTGCGTTTTCGTTCGTTGGAGCTTCGTTGGCGAAGAACGGTCAAGTCTACAACGAAGGTTTGTAACGGTTCTTTCCCCTTTTCTTTAGAAAAGCATGAGAATAAAAATAGTTTTATTTTCAATCTTTTTTCAGAATGTTTATAGCGTTTTCAGCGGCTTTAAAGTGTGTTTAAAGTTTTATTTTGCCTTTTCGTAACGGTATTTTAATGTTAATTAATATACGACGCAAGGTCCTTTCGATGCGCTTCCGCTGCGCCGGGGCTTTCATCCCCTTCAATCGGCATCAGAGCCATCGCTGTCCCTATTAATTGATATTAAAATATGCGATAGGCTATAATAGGTGGGATTTATGCATAATGTATGTTCGGTTTGCATTGAACTGTTTGGGTTAATTTTATGGTCATAGATTTTATTTTTATGTGATTTTGATCATGTAAGGGCCCGGTGTTTCGGGTTATTTATGTAAAATCGAGTCCTTTGTAAGTTCGGGTCTAGATTAAGCTTTTATGAGATAAAAATTGAAGAAACCGCGACTAAAATCGAAGAAGAAAACCGAGAACAAGCTGCTGTTTTGCCCAGAAAATCGTTCCAGACGTAACAGCGTCGAGACGCTTTTAGCAAAGCGTCTCGACGCTGTCCCGATTCGCAGACGAGGGAGACCAGTTCAAGGCGCAGCGTCGAGACGCTGTATTGATAGCGTCTCGACGCTGTAACGATTGAAGGTGTACATATTACACATGCGGAAGCAATTGAAGATCGAAAGCACTTAAGACATTCAATTTTACTCCTAAAGCATGCATGTTCTAGAAAAGACAGAATAGAGAGTTTAGAAAACACCAACCTTTGTAGCTCACTTATGTTGAACTCCTTGTGGTGTTTGCCTCTCCTATGCTCCTTGGACAACCTCTAGAGTCTTCCCTACTATACTCCGGGCCAAGAACGACTTGTGGGAGTCTATATAAGATAGGGAATGGGAAGGGAATGCTTGAAGCATCAAGCAATGGAGAAGAATGAGAGATGAGAGAACTTTGAGTCCAAATTCTAGCAGCATAACATTAAGGAAAATGGCTCTCTTATGTTTGAATCTGATTCAAACTCCTTTTAAAGACATTCTCCATGCAAAGCCAAGCCTCAAGACACAAGACACATGGTGTATTTGCAAGCTCAAGTGGATTCTAGGTGTACATTACACAAGACATGCAACAATGCATGAATGAGTTGTCTTTCCACTTTGAATGATCATGCATTAAATGGATTTCCAACTAAATCCACTAAATTCAAATTGAAATCAAATTTCAAGCTTGCAAATTATCCCTAATTTCAATTCTAAATTGAAATTGATTGCTTGGTAATTAATTTGAAAATTTTCAAATTAATTTTGATATGATTAATCTAATTAATCTTTGTTATCTTGTGCAATTCCATATATATGATTCCTAATACATATATATAGTATTCAAAACACTTTTAAATACTTCATCTCTCAATTTCTAATTTAATTCATAATTAAATTATTGTGTCAAACACAATTTATGATAATACCCTTTTTTTTTCCCGATTTTGAACGATTCAAAGCTTCCTATCTTTTGTTCTAGGCTTAATTCCGATATGAGCTAGTAGGGGGACCTAATGGACCTATAGATCATGGGCTCCAACGATTCGAGGCTAACCGACTAATCTCATTGCCAAGCTAGCCAACATTCGTTAACTATCGGGACACTCCACTATAGCCCGATAGTTGCACTCCCCTCACTATAGATATATTTCCGTCCACTTGATTTAACCATGATTAGTAAGTCGATCCTTCACAGGTTGTTCGTAGCTATAGCTAGGTCAATAAGCCGTTTTACCCCTATAGTACTTCTAGTTCCTTAAGTCCCACTGATCCTCTAATGAACAATTGGTTTATGGTCCAACCAATAAACCGAGTCCCTCTCGGGCCAATGAGAGGGCAAGATCCCTTTGTTCAAGCCCCGGAGTCAGCACTTAAGGGAACAACCTCTCTACTATCCCTAATTCGGGTAGGAGTGAATTCCTTCTTGCACGACTATGTCCCCAGCTATCTACCCGTTCCTATCCCTGAAATGGGAGGCTTATTGAGTCGGCGATACTGAGCCACTCTCACCCTTGCAGATCTAAGGATAAGCCCGAATAAACAGGAGTTCATAGTTAGCTCAGGATTAAGATCGAGTTACCTAGGTCATCATATGAAATAGTCAGTCTCGTCAGTAAACGGTGTTATAAAGCGAGAGTGACTTATTTCTTGGTCCTGGTCTTATGCAAACTCATTGCATAGGACGCCCCCACTCGCATGTCTCTACATGGACGATTTAGGATCAAGAATAAGGTACCCAACCCTATTCCTATACTATAGACCGTTTTGGCTATTACTCAAGCTTGATCCACTTTTATGTCTCTACATAAAGCTCAAGAGTTCATCCTATAGCCATGGATCTTAGTTTATTGGATTTGGGTAATTATATGTGCAATTTACTTTATTCAGTAATAACTTTACTGAATTAGTCTCGATAACGCCTTTATCGAATAAGTATAAAATTCGTTTATCATTCACTATCTACGAGTTTTAGGACACCTATCCCAACAACGATGTTGCGTGAACTATGGTTTCAAGAAGGTGCGGTTCAAGTAGTTTTGGGTGGTTCGATTCGTGGATTGGACCGATTCGGCTAGGCTGGGACCTATTTGGTCCGGTTCAATTAGTTTTTGGCTTGGTTCGTGATTTTGGAGGCCAGTTCGAGGTTGTTCGGGACGGTTCGTGCTGTCTAGACCAATTTTTGGAGCTGCAGAAGGATTATAGGATAGAATTTAGCTAAAATTAATGTAATTTAATGCTTTATTTTATAATAGGGGCCAAAATTAACTGGTTCAATTGCTATTTATATGCTTTATGGGTGTCATATAGAATTTTTAATCCCACCTTAGGTTATAAACATGTTCATGCATTTATTTATATATTATAAATTGTTACAATGTATGTTTCAAATGCATGGAATTGTTTTCATATATTTTTTTAATACAAGTGTATATTAATTATATGAAAATAATAAAGCATGAAGCATGTCATTACTTAGATTAAATATAAATAGTTATGCTTAATATGATGAATGCAGCATGCTTGATTGATTTTCTTGATTGGCTTATAATTGTTATATTAAAAGAAAATCAATATTGCATGGAGCATGAAACATCCATAGTTATTAATATAATTGTTATATTATTCATGCGATGCAATTAGTATGATTTAATTATTTAATTTGAATGAGATTGTGGAATGAATTAAACCCTAGATTCTTGATTATAGGATTAATCATTAAAATTTGAAATAGTTCTTTAATATTAATGATTAGAAACCGTCAATCTATAATCAAGAATTGCATGCAAACAAAAGATCATAGGATAAATTGGATTAATTTTAAATTGTTTAAAATTAATTAGACCTAGATCAGTTTCTAATAGGATTAGAATTATTTCTTACTTAGGATTAAAAATAGTTTTAATTGACTAAGTAGGAAAAACATTGCTATGATTATAAGGGCACTCCACCGGTAAAGTTCTGTCTAAGGCTGAGGGTATTTAAGTTGACGGTTTACGGAACACCTCCTACCTGGGAATTGACCCGGAATACCGGAGTTGAATTAATCATAGTTAAATGTTAGCATGCAATGTCACTAGGTTTGTTAAAAGTGTTTAATACACCAAGATCTTTAGAGTAAAGACCTTACATTATTGTGGTTATAAGGGAACTCTCTCGGTAAAGTTCTGTCTAAGGTTGGGGGTACTTAAGATGACGGTTTACGGAACACCTCCTACCTGGGAACTGACCCGAACCTTGAGTTGAATTAACCATAGTAATGTTGACTTGCAATGTTGGGTTTATTAAAAGAAGTTTAATTCACCTAAAACATTGCGGTTGAATTCTTTCCATAATTGTTATAATAGGATCAGACTTAGATAGATTGACTTAGCCGAATTTTATCTAAGTTAAACAACCCTAAATTAACCTTAGGACATTTTCAGTGGGAGGAAAATTACAAAATGAGATTTAAATCAAGTTTTTCTCCTACGTCCCTATATTCACAACGTGAGGTTCATGCTGGGCTTCGTGTCGCCTTAGGAGCAGCCTCCCTTCGGAAAGTGTTTGCATGAATCAATAACAAAGTGAATGGGAAAAATGTCTAGAGTAAGTGGGAGCGGGACACATGTCAACGTATCCCTCGGTCTTCGCCCCTAGTTCGCACCGTGAGAGTCCTATGATCCTCCTGTAGGTTGTCCTGGCGCAACCATCCCTTCGAAGGGCCTGATCATATGATTCGGAACATCGTGAACTCCTGAATAGGATAGGAACTCTTAGGCTAATTACCAACAATTTTCTTTCTCTTCGGTAGCCTGTTGGTGCGTGTCTCTGAGATCTGAAAGTGGGAGGGTTACACTTACGAGGATGAGTTAAAAGTGTTAACAAATCCTTGACCGAACAACGGTGACTAATGTCTATAGGAATATGAGTTATTCTGGAATTAGAATTAGCTGAGAAATGTCTCATTTCAGAGGAGGAGTGCCTGATCACCCTTCGGTGGCTGATATTCTAAACCTCTAAAACATCGTTGCAAAACTAAATCAATAGTTTTAGGGTTCTGTGATTGCTTGTTTTGCTAAATTGATTGGATTGTGCGCAATTGTTTGCTTGTATGATGGGTTAAGGCAAAGATAACTAATACGATCATTGTTTGTTTAAATTTCAGCAATGTCTTCCTCAATAGTCTCTCTGCTTAAAAATGAGAAATTAACCGGCGAAAATTATGCTACGTGGAAGTCGAACCTGAATACGATTCTTGTTGTCGATGATCTGCAGTTCATCTTAACGGAGGATTGTCCTCCCGCCCCTGCCCGTAATGCATCCCAAGCGATTCAGGATGTTTATGACCGCTTGACAAAGGCCAATGATAAGGCTCGCGTCTATATCCTAGCCAGCTTATCTGAAGTTTTGGCTAAAAGGCATGAAGGCATGGTCACAGCGAGGGAGATTATGAACTCTCTCAAAGAGATGTTTGGACAACCGTCCTACCAACTCCACCATGACGCTCTCAAATTCGTTTATAGTTGCCGCATGAAAGAGGGCACATCTGTTCGGGAACATGTCCTGGATATGATGGTCCAATTCAACGTGGCAGAAGCAAACGGGGCGGTCATAGATGAGTGTAGTTAGGTTGCATTCATCTTAGAATCTCTTCCGAAGAGTTTTCTACAGTTTCGAAGCAATGCAATAAGGAATAAAATTGTATTCAACCTGACTAGCCTCCTGAATGAGCTACAACTCTATCAGTCTCTTCTTAAGAACAAGGGACAAGTAGAAGGAGAGGCAAACGTTGTTCACTCTAAAGGAAAGTTCGAGAAGGGCTCATCCTCTGGAACTAAATCTGTAGCCACTTCTTCGAAGAAGATTCAGAAGAAGAAAGGAAACAAGGGGAAGGCTCCCGCTACTGCTGCTAAAAACAAGGCAAAATCCAAAGTTGTGGCGGACAAGGGCAAGTGTTTCCACTACAATGTAGATGGACACTGGAAGAGAAACTGCCCAAAGTACCTTGCTGAGAGAAAGAAGGAAAAGGAAGGTAAATTTGATTTACTAGTTTTAGAAACATGCCTAGTAGAACATGATGAGTTTACCTGGATACTTGATTCAGGAGCAACTAATCATGTTTGCTCTTCTTTTCAGGAAAATAATTCATTTCGGCAGTTGAACGATGGGGAAATGATGCTCAGGGTCGTAATTGGAGAAGTCATTTCAGCTAAAGTAGTGGGAGCTGCGAAGTTATTTTTTAGAAATAGATTCTTACTTTTAGAAAGTTTGTTAATTGTTCCCAAGATTAAGAGGAACTTAATTTCTATTTCATGTTTGATTGAACAATCGTATACAATTACTTTTAATATGAATGAAGCGTTCATTTATAAGAATGGTGTACTTATTTGTTCAGCCAAATTAGAAAATAACTTGTATGTATTAAGACCAACCGAAAACAAAACACTTTTAAATCACGAATTATTTAAAACTGCTGAAACTCAAAGAAAAAGGCAAAGGATTTCTCCAACAAGTAACAATACTCATCTTTGGCATCTTAGACTTGGTCATATAAACATCGATATAATCGGTCGTTTGGTAAAGAATGGACTTCTAAGCAAGTTAGAAGATGATTCACTGCCACCTTGTGAATCTTGTCTCGAGGGCAAAATGACCAAAAGACCCTTTACTGGAAAAGGTTACAGAGCCAAAGAACCCTTAGAGTTAATACATTCGGATCTCTGTGGTCCAATGAATGTAAAAGCTCGAGGAGGGTACGAATATTTCATCTCATTTATAGATGATTATTCAAGGTATGGATACTTGTACCTAATGGGACATAAGTCTGAAGCCCTTGAAAAGTTTAAGGAGTTTAAGGCTGAAGTTGAAAACCTATTAGGTAAATCAATTAAAGTACTTCGATCTGATCGAGGAGGGGAGTATATGGATCAAAGATTCCAGGATTATATGATAGAACATGGAATCCGATCCCAACTCTCAGCCCCTGGTACAGCTCAACAAAATGGTGTATCAGAAAGGAGAAATAGAACCTCGTTAGACATTGTTCAATCAATGATGAGCTATGCTCAATTGCCTAGCTCGTTTTGGGGGTATGTAGTAGAGACTGCAGTACACACCTTGAACAATGTTCCCTCGAAAAGTGTTTCTGAAACACCTTTCGAATTATGGAAGGGGCGTAAACCTAGTTTGCATCACTTTCGCATCTGGGGTTGTCCAGCACACGTACTTGTGACAAATCCTAAGAAATTGGAATCTCATTCAAAACTGTGTCAATTTGTTGGTTACCCTAAAGAAACGAGAGGTGGTTATTTCTACGACCCACAAGAAAATATGGTGATTGTATCGACAAACGCCACCTTCTTGGACGAAGACCACATGAGGGATCATAAACCACGTAGCAAAATAGTATTAGGAGAAGCTACTGAAGAATCACCAAGAGTTGTTGATAACTCTCCAAAAGGGAGTTATTTAGGCCTTAGTTCTATAGTATTTTGTGTGTCATTTGTGTTAAATAGGGTGGCTTTTAGATGAATGTTATATGTTTTAACCCATTTGGAAGAATGGAGGCTTTGGAAGTTATTTTGTGCAGAAAATATTGCTGAGCGACTTGAGGGAGCAATTTCCATGATCCAGCAAAACTGGGAGCAAAACTGCCACGTCACAGCTCGTTATCCATTTTAATAAAGTGGCTTTAGCTGAATTATTTTCGGATCTAGGAAGCTTGGAAAGCCCTCCACGTGTCCAAATTAACCTAATTAGGTTAAACCTCATCTTATAAAAGGAGGGAGCCGTCAAAGATAAATTCATTCACGACTTGGAGACAAAAACAATCGGTCGGAGGCTGAATTGACGGCAGAATGGAGATCTAAGAAGACCATTTGCTATTCCACTCAAGAAGATGAAGTTCTTCCATGTTCTTGGTGGTTTGGAGCAGCCGTTTCATCCCCATTTGCTGAAAAGGATTAGTATTTCTTGTGTATTTCGTATTATGGATGTGCTTATCGAGATTGTAACTTGTTTTATGTTTTCAATCATGGACTAATTACTTTGTAGGCATGGGTTAAGAATTATGTGATTGTTATATTTATAAAATCTGGAAATTCTATTTGATTATGTCATCTTGAATTATTTATTGTTATTTAATTTCATTATGTGCCCGCCTAGCTAGCCGGTATGTATAGCTTCTCCTAGTTTCAAGGATGATTTAGGAGTTGTGTGGCCATAATTCACGCTAGATCATTGTGTATTGGTGAACGCCAGTGACTGAGTTAGGGATAGCCAGTTGCCTAGTGCTTGATCAGTGGAGCTTCATTGGAGTTGAAACATATTCTAAAAAATATGGAGTTCCGAGAGGATCCCGCTGATAATACTGCATGAGATTGACGGATCAAAAGAATTGCTGGAGCATCTTTATAAACAATTACAGAAGTCTTAACCTGTGTCTGTTTCCATTCTGTTTTCTCTGGTCGTAATCATTTACTGCTTTTGTATTTCTTTTGTTTCAGCATTTTAAAAACCCAATCAATTTAACCAACCTTTTGAAATCACTAAAAAGGAAAATTAAATCAATAGAGGTAGGCATTTCAAGACCTTGTGGATACGATAAATACTTATCACTTGCTGCTAGATTGTGTATACTTGCACAGTATTCTGGAGTTAATTTTTCTCATATTTTTAACCACTTTAGAATTGCAACAGTTGTTGACGAAGCTGGACCTTCAACAAGGGTTGATGAAGGAACTAATTCTTCAGATCCATCTCGTACTTCTCAAACGTTGAGAATGATGGCATTGAGGATCCATTGTCCTATCGACTTGGGTTGTATTACAACCTGATCGCGACTTGGGTTTAACTGAAACTCAGGTTGTCATACCTAATGATGGCATTGAGGATCCATTGTCCTATCGACAGAAAATGAATGACAAAGATAAGGATGAATGGTTCAAAGCCATGGACCTAGAAATGGAGTCTATGTACTCCAATTCTATATGGGAACTCGCACATCTACCAGATGGGGTAAAACCCATAGGGTGCAAATGGATCTATAAGAGAAAAAGAGATGCAGCTGGCAAGGTACAGACCTTCAAAGCTAGACTAGTGGCAATGAGTTATACCTAAAAGGAAGGGGTTGACTATGAGGAAACCTTTTCTCCTGTAGCCATGTTAAAGTCCATAAGAATTCTCTTGTCCATAGCCACATATTATGACTATGAAGTATGAAAAATGGACGTCAAGACTGCCTTTCTGAATGGTAATCTTGAAGAGAATATCTTTATGTCTCAACCCGAAGGGTTCATAGCCCAAGGTCAGGAACAAAAGGTTTGTAAGCTCAATCGATCCATTTATAGATTAAAACAAGCATCCAGATCTTGGAACATTAGATTTGATACTGCGATCAAATCTTTTGGTTTTGACCAAAACGTTGATGAGCCTTGTGTGTACAAGAAAATCAACAAAAGGAAAGTAGCTTTTCTAATACTTTATGTAGACAATATCCTACTCATTGGGAATGATGTAGGATACCTCACTGACATTAAAAACTGGCTAGCAGCCCAATTCCAAATGAAAGATCTGGGAGAGGCTCAATATGTTCTTGGAATCCAAATCATTAGGGATCGTAAGAACAAAACACTAGCACTGTCTCAAGCAACGTATATTGACAAAATGTTGTCTCGATATTCGATGCAAAACTCCAAGAAGGGATTATTACCCTTTAGACATGGGGTACACCTGATTCTTACTGGATACACTGACTCTGACTTTCAAGCTGATAAGGATTCAAGGAAATCCACATCAGGGTCAGTATTCACCCTCAATGGAGGAGCAGTAGTTTGGAGAAGCATCAAACAAGAATGCATAGCAGACTCAACCATGGAGGCTGAGTATGTAGCAGCTTGTGAAGTAGCTAAGGAAGCAGTCTGGTTTAGAAAGTTCTTGACTGATTTGGAAGTTGTTCCAAATATGAACGTGCCCATAACACTATACTGTGACAACAGTGGGGCTGTAGCCAACTCAAAAGAACCTCGAAGCCACAAACGAGGTAAACACATCGAGAGGAAGTATCACCTGATACGGGAGATTGTGCAACGAGGAGATGTGATCGTCACTAAGACCGCTACAGAGCACAACATCGCTGATCCATTTACGAAGGCTCTCACGGCTAAAGTTTTTGAGGGCCATGTAGAGGGTCTACATCTATGAGATATGTATGCCGTCTAATCTAGGGCAAGTGGGAGAAATGTATAATGGGTATAAGGATGCCCTAGTTCATTGTATTATACATGACATTTCCAGCTTTAGATTATTGCATTTACATCCCACTAACTAGTGTTTTAGTTCAAGTGGGCGTTTGTTGGGTTTTATGCAATAAAACTCGTAGATAGTGAATGTAACTGTTGACCAAATATTAATGAAATAATATTGATATATTTTTTCCATTAAATGTTATTAGTTATTTTATATTTGGCTTTGCCTAAAAAACCCTAATCCAATAAACTAGACATCCTAGGATGTAATATGAGTCTTGAACTATATGTAGCGACATATGGGAATCACTGTTCAAGAAACAGCCTAAAGGGTCTATAGTATAGGGATAAGACTGGGTGCCTTATCCTGGTGACACTATGGATACGACCCACTTTGTATTTGATACAAACGCTATGATCCAATGCGTTCGTGTAGGAGACATGCGAGTGGGGGTATCCTATGCAATGAGTTTGCATAAGACCGGACCGCGAAATAGTAACCATTGGTTATAACACCGTTAACTAGTTGGTTTTCTATTTCACTAGGACGACGAAGAAGAATTGGTCTTAATCCTGAGTTGATTATGGACTCTTGCTCATGAGGGATTGTCCTTTGATTTGTATGGGTGAGAGTGGCCAATACGCCGACTCAATAAGCCTACCATTTTGGGGACAAGACCGAGTGGGGAGCTAGGAACATAATTGTACAAGATGAAATTCACTCCTTCCCAACTTTAGGGAAGCAGACGAGTGTTCCCTTAAGTGGTGACTCCGAGTCTCGAACAAAGGGCCCTACCCTCTCAATGGCACGAGAGGGTTTTTTGTTTGATGGTTGGACCACAAACAGATTGTTCATTAGAGGAGAACTGGTACTTAAGGAAATAGAAGTAACCCAGGAGTAAAACGGTAATTTGACCCAGCTGGTGTTACGGACACTCGTGAAGGACTAACTAGTCGTCATTGGTCTATATCCGTGGACACAGAAAATATGTCTACAGTGAGAAGACTGCAACTGTTAGTCTATAGTGGAATGTACACACAATTAATGAATATTGATTAATTTGGTTAATGAGTTTGACCAATTAATCTCACATCATTGGAGCTTCTGATTTGCAGGTCCATTAGGTCCCACTGGTAGCTCATAAAGTAATTAGAGGCAACTAAGTAATAAATGTAAATTGAAAGTGTTCAATTTACTAAGGGAAACAATATAATATATATTGATATATTGTTATGAGAGAAATTAATATTTGAAGAAATTCAAATATTAATATAAATTTGAGTCACATTAAATTTATGGAAGTTTGAAAGAGTTCAAATATGAATTAATTAATTTTAAGACCTAAAATTTATTTGGGCAATTAATTAATTCAAGACCGGAAATTAAATATTTGATATTTAATTGGTGGTTAATTAATTAAAGAATTAATTAATCGGGAATTAATCAATTGTGGAAATAATTAATCACTTAAGGAAGTGATTAATCATTTATGGAAACGATCTAATCACTTATGGAAGTAATTAGTCATTTGTGGAAAAGATTAATCAATTATGGAATTGATTGATCTTGGATTGATTAAATAAGGAATAAGATTGAATCAATTGTGGAAAAGATTAATTTAATTGAATATTTTATTCATGGCCACTCTTCTATAAATAGAACACTAGACCTAATTGGTTTAGAAGCCCTCTTGCTCTTAGACTCACAAGCCACTCTTCTACAACGAAGGTTTGTAACGGTTTTTTCCCATTTTCTTTAGAAAAGGATGAGAATAAAAATAGTTTTATTTTCAAACATTTTTCAGCATGTTTATAGCGGTTTCAGTGGCTTTAAAGTGTGTTTAAAGTTTTATTTTGCCTTTTCGTAGCAGTATTTTAATATTAATTAATATACGGCGCAAGGTCCTTTTGATGCGCTTCCGCTGCGCCAGGGCTTTCATCCCCCTCACCTGATAGGACCAAAATAGTCCTATTTTATCACCTCTAATCTAAACTTGTTAGAGGAATTTTATTTTTTATTTGTTTTACTTATAGGTGCTTTGAGCTTAGGCGATGTGTAACGCCCCAGGTTTTCATAATTACTAACCTAACGACATTACTAATTCTCACAACAAACTAACCGACTACTTCGAAAATTTCGGCAGCATAACAGCATATAACGGACTAAACCAAAATTTTTCTTTAACCTGCTAAGCATAAAGCACTTCTAAATAATATTTTTCAATGACTCCACCATACTACTGAAGGGTTAAAATCCCTTTGGCAGCGGAAGCAACCAAGACCAATCTCGAATTAATTTTCAATTTTAGAAAAAACCGGTACGTTGGCAACAAGAATTACAGAAACTAATTTCTATAAAAATGATTAAGCATGCTATTAAAATCTAAAACTATTTTAGATATCGAAACCTTACTTGAATTTGGAGCAAACTACGCTATGCTCCCAAATGATGTTCTTGATCTTCCAATGGACACCACCACACGAATTCACCCACTATATCTCTTGGATCTATGAGGTTGACTTGTGGGAACCCAAAATTCGTCTTGGAAGGGAAAAATTCCAGCAAGTTACTTGCTGTTTTTCTTTTTGGTAGAGAGAATCTGAGAGTTCAGAGAGAGTAAAACTTCCCTGTGTTCTAGCGTGAATTGAGAGAATGGGAGGTTAGTTGGTTACCCCTCTCCACTTCACGATAAGTGGGGAGGGAGTTAAAACCCTACAAGATCTCAACCATTGGATCTAAGCCAAATGATCTGGACCCTTTAATTATTATCAAATAATAGTTAATAAATTAAATACTTAATAATTATTTAAATAATAATTAATTATCTAATTAATTATAATTAATTTAATTAAACCAACTTTAATTAAATCAATTATAACATATAGTTTTAATTCAATTAAATCATATTCAATTGAATTAAATAGGTCATTCAATTAATTTAAATTAATTGATCCCACATTAATTAAATATAATATCTAATTAATTTTATAATTGGATCATATTCAATTTTATCTCTCTCATTTAACCTATAGTTCTAATGTGCATCATAATGTACATTAATATAAACTATAGTATTAATTTGATTAAATCACATTTAACCAAATTAAAATTAATTAATTCCCCAATTAATTAGTTCATGAATTAATCAAATATCACATATTTAATTAAATTCATAATTCTCTCATTAATTAATTTTGAATCATATCCAAAATTAATTTTATTATAAAGTTTAATTCATTAATTAAACTTATGCTATAATGTATCTCCATACATTATATTAATTGCATCAAAATACAATTAACTTAAATTTCCTTTTAATATTCAAGACTATATTACCTCAGAACCCGTTATGAGCTAGCAGGTGGACCTAATGGACCTACAGATCAGAAGCTCCAACGATACGAGATTGATCAGCTAAACTCATTAATCGAGTCAATCAACATTCGTTAACTGTGGGTCACTCCACTAAAGACCCACAGCTGCACTCTTCTCACTGTAGAATGTTTCTGTGTCCACGGATATCGACCAATGCAGTAAGTCAATCCTTCACGTGTGTTCGTAACACCAACTGGGTCAAATTACCGTTTTACCCCTGGGTTACCTCTGGATCCTTAAGTACCACTGATCCCTCTAATGAACAATTTGTTTAGGGTCCAACCTCTAAACAAGAGTTCCTCTCGGGCCAGGAGAGGATGGCGCGCCTTTGTTCAAGACCCGGAATCAGCCCTTAAGGGAACACACATCTACTTGCCCCAATAGGGGAAGGAGTGAATTCCATCTTGTATTGTCATGTCCCCAGCCCCCCACTCGGTCTTGTCCCCAAGAAGGTAGGCTTATTGAGTCGGCGTGCTGGCCACTCTCACCCGTACTAATCAAAGGACAATCCCTCGTGAGAAGGAGTTCATGACACACTCAGGATTAAGATCGAGTTACCTAGGTCATCCTATTGAAACAGTAACCTAACTAGTCAACGGTGTTACATCTAGTGGTTTACTATTTCGTGGTCCGGTCTTATGCAAACTCATTGCATAGGATACCCCCGCTCGCATGTCTCCTACATGGACGCCTCGGATCAATACGTCTGTATCGAATACAAAGCGGGCCGTATCACATAGTGTTACCAGGATAAGGTACCCAGCCTTATCCCTGTACTATAGACCTTTTAGGTTGTTACTTGAACACTGATCCTCGTATGTCCCCACATACAAGTTCAAGTTACATGTAAACAACCTAGGATCTTAGTTTATTGGATTTGGGTCATATTGTGCAATTCTAGACTTAATATGACAATAACACTTTATTGCATAAACCTCAATAATACTTTATTGATACAAGTGTATAATTCGTTAATCATTCACTATCTACGAGTTTTAGGACATAAAACCCAACAAACTCCCACTTGGACTAAAAATCTAGTTTAGTGGGAATGTACAATAATCTATCCCAGCAGTGGGTGTATAAATACATGTATAATACATAAAACGTATTTACAATGTACAAATACAATAAACTAGGGCATCACTATACCCATTACATAATGGTATCATTATACCCCATTACACTTCCCCCAGTTGCCCTAGATTACATCTTTGTACATAACTCGTAGACCTAGACCATCTAGATGACCCTCATACACTTTAGCCGAGAGAGCCTTTGTGAATGAATCAGCAATATATTCTTTAGATTCAATGTGCTTGCTTGTCTTGCAATAGGCTAGTTCATATTTGGAACACCTTCCAAATTAGTCTTGAACTTCCTAAGTCATACAGTCTCTATTGGTGCTTCATAAGCAACTACTTATTGGCCTATATGGTCGAGACTGCAGATAACTCGTACTATAGCTCCTCCATTAAGAGTGAAGACAGACACTGATATAGATTTCATCAAATCCTTAGCGCCATACACGAGCATATAGAACCTCGTTCTCCTAAGATACTGGAGGATGTACGTAACGACACTCCAGAGATCAAATCCTGGATTTGATTGATACTTACTGACAACCCTATTGCATAGGGCATATGTCTCATGTCCTCAACTTCTTGAGGTGTCTGAGGACACAGTTCCTTAGACAAAAGAATTCCATTCCTGAAAAGGTAGTAAACCCTTATTGGAATTCTGCATCTTATATCTAACTAACATCTTGTAGACATAAGACACTTGAGACAAGGCTAGCTCAGCTTCTCCCAGATTTTCATTTGGAAATGAGCTGCTAGCCTCTTTTGATGTCAGTAAAATAACCTACATCATTCCCAATGATTAGGATATCAATCATATACAACACTAAGTGAGCTACTGAATTATTGGTGATTACTTGTAAACACAAGACTCATCAATGTTCTGATTAAAGCCAAAAGATTTGATCACCGCATCAAATCTTACATGCCAAGACCGAAATGCTTAGGTCAATCGATGAATGGACCACTTAAGCTTACAAACCCTTTTGCTTTAGATCTTGCTCAATGGATCTTTCTGGTTGAGACCTTAAATGTCTCATTTCCTCTTGTATATCCACTTGTAACCAATAGGTGTTACCCATCAAGTAGATGGACAAGATCCCAGATGGAATTGAAATACAAAGATTTCACTTCCAAGTCCATGGCTTTAAACCATTTGTCTTTGTCAACATCATTCATTTTCTTTCTAAAAGATAATGAATCCTCTATGTCATCATCAAGAATGACGACTTGAGCTTCAAATAAGCCCATGTAATGGTCAAGTTATAAAACAACCCTCCCACTACATCAAGGCATTCTCAACTCTTGAGATGGATGTGACTGATCAAAAGCACTGGCCTTATCAACAACTCTTGTTGAATAACCAGTCTTATCAACAACTTTTGTTGATTCATCAACAACTCTTGTTAATGTTTCCGTAGCTTTATTAGTTAATTCACCTAAACCGACCTTACTTTATGGCTTATGATTTCTCATATGTTCTTCTTCTAAGAAGGAAGCATTTGTCGATACAAATTCTTTATTCTCTTATGGATTGAAGAAGTATCTTCTCGTTTCTTTTGGGATTACCTACAATTAGGCATAATTTCGAACGGTATTCCAATTTGTTTTGGATTAGTCACAAGCACAAGTGCTGGACACCCCAAAACATTAAAGGAGCGTAAACAATCTTTACGTCCAATCCACAACATAGAAGGTGTTTCAGAAACACTTTTGATGGAACGTTGTTCAAAATACACACTGCAGTCACACTGCATGACCCCAAAACGAGTCAGGCAATTGAGCATAGCTATGGATTGAACCATATCCAATAGGGTTCTGTTACTCCTAACTGAGATTTAGGATGTGATTCTATGAACTATCAAATAGCCTTAGAATCTCAAGTCCCTATACTCAACACATTGATCAGATCAAAGTGGTTTTATTATCTCTCCTAACAAGTTTTCAACTTCAGTCTTAAGCCCCTTCGAATATCTCAAGAGCTTCAGACTGAAATTGCATTAGGTAGAGATACTCATACCTTTGAATAATTATCTATAAACAAGATTAATTATTCATACCTTCCCACTGCTTTAACATACTAGACCACAAGGATCCAAATGTATAAGCTTTAAGGGTTCTTTGGCTCTTTTAACTCTTTTCTAGTAAAAGATCTATCAGTCATATCGCCTATAAGGCATGACTTAATTGGTATTAAAGAGTTTTCTTCTAACTAACTTAGAAGTATACTCTAGACTAAGCTCCCAACCATATTGAGATCAAAAATAGCCTAACACCTTAAGAACCAAAGAAAGGTATTTCCTTTAGGAGATATCCTTTGCCTTTATTTCTACGAGTATAAGCAATCTTAAACAACTCAGTGCTCATGACTTGCTTTACTCTCGATTAGTCTTAAAACACATAAGTTATTTCCAATAATGTTGAACTAATGTCAACTCCCTTTCTTATAATAAAACTGCGTTAGCAGAGAAAGGTATAGTAACATTGTTCTAGCATATGCGATATAGAAATCAAATTTCTGTTAATCTTCGGGAAATTCATACACATTATCCCATAATGTGTATTTTCTCCCACTGGATAAAATAACTTAATGTTCTCTCTGCCAAAGCCGAGACATACTCCCAGATCAAAATCTGAGAATCATCTCACTTATTTGCAACAGTTGCCATGAGCTTATTCCTTAAAAGGAAAAACAAACGTGATAAGTGGCACCTGAATTAAAAATTCAGGCTGTATCCTCATTTTCCACTATGCACGTTTCAATGACCAATAAATCATATTAATTGTCATTGGTATTGGCTAGGCAGTTAATGTAATAGTCATCATGAACAATTCAAGATAAACTAGACATTTGAGCCTGAGGACATTCCTCACTAAAGACTAATCTAAAATCATTTACCACAAGTTTCGTTTAAGCTAGTTGTATCTTAAACCGTTATTAATAAAATGGGGTAAGACAATGCACATAAAGTTTTATATAATTGCTGAAGTAACAAATTACTTGTATTATTAATCGCACTAACCCATTACAAATAATCCAATCAAATTCTGCAAAAACAAACAAGCAATCAAAGAAACCCTATAAAACTATTGATTTAGTTTTTGCAACGATACTTCAGAGGTTTAGAATAACAGCCACCGAAAGGGTGGTCAGCTACTCCTCCTCTGAATTGAGACAATCTCAACCAAACCCTAACACCAGAATAACTCATATTCCATTAGCATTTAGTTACCGTTGTTCGGTCAAGGATTAGTTAACACACTTAACTCATCCCCGTAAGTGTAACCCTCCCACTTTCAGATCCCAGAGGTACGGACCAACAGGCTACCAAAAGGAAAGACAACTGTTGGTAATTAACCTAAGTGACCCTATCCATTTCTGGAGTTTGCGGTGTTCCGAAACCTATGATCAGGCCCTCCGAAGGGATGGTCGCTCCAGGACGACACGCAGGCGGATCATAAGAATCTCACGGTGCGACCTAGGGGTGGAGACCGTAGGATACGTTGACACGTGTCCTGCTCCCACTTACTATAGACATTCTCCCCATTCACCTTGGTATTGACCCATGCAAACACTTTCCGAAGGGAGGCCGCTCTACGACGACACGAAGCCGAGCATGGATCTCACGGTGTGAACACAGGGGGACGTGAGAGTAAAAACTCGATATGAAAAATCTTGTTTTTATATTTTTCCTCCCACTGAAATGTCCTACTGTATTTTAGGGTTATTAAACTTAGATAAACCCGGCTAAGTCAATCTATCTAAGTCTATGCCTATTATAACTCTTATAAATAGGGCTTTACTCTAATGTCTAGGTGAATTAAACCATTTTAATTACCTAGTGACATTGCATGCTAACATTAGACTATGATTAATTCAACTCAGGTTCCGGGTCAGTTCCCAGATAGGAGGTGTTTCGTAACCGTCAACTTAAGTACCCCCAGCCTAGACAGAACTTCACCGGGAGAGTTCCCTTATAACCATAGTAATGTTTTTCCTACTTAGTTCATTAAAACTATTTTAATCCTAAGTAAGAAAATAATTCTAATCCTATTAGAATTAAAAAGAGCTTAGGTCTAATTAATTTTAAACATTTTAAAATTAATTCAATTTAAACCTAAGGTCCTATGTTTGCATGCAACTCTTTGTTATAGGTTGACGGTTTCTAATCAATTTTATAACTATTATAAAATTTTAATAATTAGCCCTATAACATGCTTCTATGGTGTTGGAAAAATAACAATCAAATTCCAGTTATTAAACACCATATAATTATGACGCCAATATCGATAATATAACGATTATATATATCTAAGGTGGTGTCATGCTTCATGCAATTTCAATTTCATTTAATTAATATCGATCATATTAATTAATCATCAACGAAATTAAATCACATGAAATTAGACATTAATATAATATAACTCTTATATTAATCTAATTAATGTCATGCTCAATGCTATTCCATTTTCATTAAATTAATATAACTTTTTATATTAAATCATACATGAAAACAAGCATTGAAATTTATTTCCATTCATAATATAACTATTATATTAATACTCATGAAAATAAATCTAAGCATGCATGCTACATTAATAAAATATAACATTTTATATTTGTCTAATTAATGTCATGCATCATGCTTTTCCAATTTCATATATTTAATATAACAATTATACTAAATAACTCATGAAATTTAAATGCATGCATAATTATCATATATTATAACATTTATAACATAAAAATGCATGAAAACATGCTTAACCTATGGTGGGATCTAGCTAAATGACATTCATAAAGCAATAAATAGCTGAAAAAACGGTATATTGGCCCCTAGGATAATTAAAATAAACAAAAATTACAATAATTTCAATTTAATTATCCTTCTGAGTCTTGAACCGCTCCAGAACCGGCCCGAACCAGCTTGAACCGCAGACCTCACGCGTGCTAGGCAGGAGCGCATACCATCTCGTCCAGCACCCAAGTTCGAATCTTAGTGCACGCGAAAAATTAATATCCTGTAACTGTCAAATAACCACCCCACGTTCCGCACGACGCGTTCAACGCTCCGGATATTCGAAAACTTCCGTCAGCGTCGAGACGCTGTAGACAAAGCGTCTCGACGCTGCCCCGATTTTTTCCAGCCCTTGTTCTTCAGCGTCGCGACTCCGTTGAGCAGGGTCGCGACGCTACGCCTCTGGACAGCGTACTGACCTTCGTTTCCAGCACTGATTTCGATCAAATTTTCGCCCGAATTCATCACGATCTTTATCATAACGAATCCTAATCTAGACACGGACTTTACAAGACTCGATTTACTGATTTAATTGCCCAAAAACGCAGGGGCCTTTACAATTTTGATCAAATCAAAACACAGTAAATCTAAGGCCAAATACCAAAACAATTTTTCAGCAAACCAACATTCATAATGCAGAATAAATCCCACCAAGAACCAACGAAATTTTCATAAAATTGAAATCAATTAACGAGATGGCTCTGATACCAATTGAAGGGTTAAAATCCCTTTGGCAGCGGAAGCAAACAAGACCAATCTCGAATTAATTTTCAATTTTAGAAAAAACCGGTACGTTGGCAACAAGAATTACAGAAACTAATTTCTATAAAAATGATTAAGCATGCTATTAAAATCTAAAACTATTTTAGATATCGAAACCTTACTTGAATTTGGAGCAAACTACGCTATGCTCCCAAATGATGTTCTTGATCTTCCAATGGACACCACCACACGAATTCACCCACTATATCTCTTGGATCTATGAGGTTGGCTTGTGGGAACCCAAAATTCGTCTTGGAAGGGAAAAATTCCAGCAAGTTACTTGCTGTTTTTCTTTTTGGTAGAGAGAATCTGAGAGTTCAGAGAGAGTAAAACTTCCCTGTGTTCTAGTGTGAATTGAGAGAATGGGAGGTTAGTTGGTTACCCCATTCCACTTCACGATAAGTGGGGAGGGAGTTAAAACCCTACAAGATCTCAACCATTGGATCTAAGCCAAATGATCTGGACCCTTTAATTATTATCAAATAATAATTAATAAATTAAATAATTAATAATTATTTAAATAATAATTAATTATCTAATTAATTATAATTAATTTAATTAAACCAACTTTAATTAAATCAATTATAACATATAGTTTTAATTCAATTAAATCATATTCAATTGAATTAAATAGGTCATTCAATTAATTTAAATTAATTGATCCCACATTAATTAAATATCAAATATCTAATTAATTTTATAATTGAATCATATTCAATTTTATCTCTCTCATTTAACCTATAGTTCTAATGTGCATCATAATGTACATTAATATAAACTATAGTATTAATTTGATTAAATCACATTTAACCAAATTAAAATTAATTAATTCCCCAATTAATTAATTCATGAATTAATCAAATATCACATATTTAATTAAATTCATAATTCTTTCATTAATTAATTTTGAATCATATCCAAAATTAATTTTATTATAAAGTTTAATTCATTAATTAAACTTATGCTATAATGTATCTCCATACATTATATTAATTGCATCAAAATACAATTAACTTAAATTCCCTTTTAATATTCAAGACTATATTACCTCAGAACCCGTTATGAGCTAGCAGGTGGACCTAATGGACCTACAGATCAGAAGCTCCAACGATACGAGATTGATCAGCTAAACTCATTAATCGAGTCAATCAACATTCGTTAACTGTGGGTCACTCCACTAAAGACCCACAGCTGCACTCTTCTCACTGTAGAATGTTTCTATGTCCACGGATATCGACCAATGCAGTAAGTCAATCCTTCACGTGTGTTCGTAACACCAGCTGGGTCAAATTACCGTTTTACCCCTGGGTTACCTCTGGATCCTTAAGTACCACTGATCCCTCTAATGAACAATTTGTTTAGGGTCCAACCTCTAAACAAGAGTTCCTCTCGGGCCAGAAGAGGACGACGCGCCTTTGTTCAAGACCCGGAATCAGCCCTTAAGGGAACACACATCTACTTGCCCCAATAGGGGAAGGAGTGAATTCCATCTTGTATTGTCATGTCCCCAGCCCCCCACTCGGTCTTGTCCCCAAGAAGGTAGGCTTATTGAGTCGGCGTGCTGGCCACTCTCACCCGTACTAATCAAAGGACAATCCCTCGTGAGAAGGAGTTCATGACACACTCAGGATTAAGATCGAGTTACCTAGGTCATCCTATTGAAACAGTAACCTAACTAGTCAACGGTGTTACATCTAGTGGTTTACTATTTCGTGGTCCGGTCTTATGCAAACTCATTGCATAGGATACCCCCGCTCGCATGTCTCCTACATGGACGCCTCGGATCAATACGTCTGTATCGAATACAAAGCGGGCCGTATCACATAGTGTTACCAGGATAAGGTACCCAGCCTTATCCCTGTACTATAGACCTTTTAGGTTGTTACTTGAACACTGATCCCCGTATGTCCCCACATACTAGTTCAAGTTACATGTAAACAACCTAGGATCTTAGTTTATTGGATTTGGGTCATATTGTGCAATTCTAGACTTAATATGACAATAACACTTTATTGCATAAACCTCAATAACACTTTATTAATACAAGTGTATAATTCGTTAATCATTCACTATCTACGAGTTTTAGGACATAAAACCCAACAAACTCCCACTTGGACTAAAAATCTAGTTTAGTGGGAATGTACAATAATCTATCCCAGCAGTGGGTGTATAAATACATGTATAATACATAAAACGTATTTACAATGTACAAATACAATAAACTAGGGCATCACTATACCCATTACATAATGGTATCATTATACCCCATTACACTTCCCCCACTTGCCCTAGATTACATCTTTGTACATAACTCGTAGACCTAGACCATCTAGATGACCCTCATACACTTTAGCCGAGAGAGCCTTTGTGAATGAATCAGCAATATATTCTTTAGATTCAATGTGCTTGCTTGTCTTGCAATAGGCTAGTTCATATTTGGAACACCTTCCAAATTAGTCTTGAACTTCCTAAGTCATACAGTCTCTATTGGTGCTTCATAAGCAACTACTTATTGGCCTATATGGTCGAGACTGCAGATAACTCGTACTATAGCTCCTCCATTAAGAGTGAAGACAGACACTGATATAGATTTCATCAAATCCTTATCAGTTAAAACATCTGTGTCAGTGTATCCTGTAAGAATCAAATCCTTAGCGCCATACACGAGCATATAGAACCACGTTCTCCTAAGATACTGGAGGATGTACGTAACGACACTCCAGAGATCAAATCCTGGATTTGATTGATACTTACTGACAACCCTACTGCATAGGGCATATGTCTCATGTCCTCAACTTCTTGAGGTGTCTGAGGACACAGTTCCTTAGACAAAAGAATTCCATTCCTGAAAAGGTAGTAAACCCTTATTGGAATTCTGCATCTTATATCTAACTAACATCTTGTAGACATAAGACACTTGAGACAAGGCTAGCTCAGCTTCTCCCAGATTTTCATTTGGAAATGAGCTGCTAGCCTCTTTTGATGTCAGTAAAATAACCTACATCATTCCCAATGATTAGGATATTTCTCATATACAACACTAAGTGAGCTACTGAATTATTGGTGATTACTTGTAAACACAAGACTCATCAATGTTCTGATTAAAGCCAAAAGATTTGATCACCGCATCAAATCTTACATGCCAAGACCGAAATGCTTAGGTCAATCCATGAATGGACCACTTAAGCTTACAAACCCTTTTGCTTTAGATCTTGCTCAATGGATCTTTCTGGTTGAGACCTTAAATGTCTCATTTCCTCTTGTATATCCACTTGTAACCAATAGGTGTTACCCATCAAGTAGATGGACAAGATCCCAGATGGAATTGAAATACAAAGATTTCACTTCCAAGTCCATGGCTTTAAACCATTGGTCTTTGTCAACATCATTCATTTTCTTTCTAAAAGATAATGAATCCTCTATGTCATCATCAAGAATGACGACTTGAGCTTCAAATAAGCCCATGTAATGGTCAGGTTATAAAACAACCCTCCCACTACATCAAGGCATTCTCAACTCTTGAGATGGATGTGACTGATCAAAAGCACTGGCCTTATCAACAACCCTTGTTGAATAACCAGTCTTATCAACAACTTTTGTTGATTCATCAACAACTCTTGTTAATGTTTCCGTAGCTTTATTAGTTAATTCACTTAAACCGACCTTACTTTATGGCTTATGATTTCTCATATGTTCTTCTTCTAAGAAGGAAGCATTTGTCGATACAAATTCTTTATTCTCTACCTGAAAAGCCACCAAACAACAACCAAGCAAACAACATGCTTTTCATGCGCAAACAACATACTTCTTAAAGTGGTAAACACAACAACATACTCGAAAGCCAATACAATGAATGACTCTCCTAAGTCATAACTCATGCATCTCTTTATGCAAAACACAAATCACTCGAGCTCCACGAGCTCACTCAACACTCATGTTTAGCCTTCACATGGCTCTCCAAGACTGATCCTTCGAGCCGCACTGTCCCTTGACCATTTGAACCCAAGGCCACAATGCTCTCTACGGAGCTCGGCATTCGATCCTTGACCATTTGTACCGAAGGCCTTGAACTGTGCATCGCCCCTTGGCCATTTGTACCTAAGGTGCACCGATGACTTCCAACACTCATAGCCCTCACAAAGCTCTCCAAGACTGACCCTTTTAGTCGCACTGTCCCCTGACCTTTTGTACCCAGGGCCATAATGTAAGGATAAAAGCCCCACGCAGCGGAAAGTATTACCTAACCTACTCAGAGTCTTAGATTCTAATTGAAATACCAATACAATTTGCAAAATATTACAGCAATAAATCTATATTTAATTGGTTGTACATAGGCTATAAAAATGCTAAAAGATCAACTAGATTGATCCTAGTGATCAAGGATTTCATAGAAAACTTACTTTTGTAGAAAGCCTTGATCAATTCGCCTTTTCTTGCCAATAAGATTGAAAACGTAGCAACCCTCTTGTGCGAACACCACCAATCGGCCACACCGGTATATCTCTAAGACTTCTTGAAGCAGGAGACTTGTGGGAGTCTTTTGGGAGAGATCTCTGAGAGAATGAGAGACAATGGGATACCTTTCACTCCACCCCAGGGGTCCTATATATAGGTAAAGGCCAAGACCTTTTCCTAATAGGAAAAGGTCTAGGAATAAGTTCAAATCTATTATTTGAACAATATCTAATTTTAATAAATAACTAATTAATTCCATAATTAATTAATTACCCAATTAAATATCACATATTTAATGTTAGGGATTTTATTAAAATTAAAATTAATATGAATCCAATTCATATTAAATTTATTTGAACTTTTCAAATATTTTCTCTCATGAATTAATTTTTGAAATTAATTCAATCATTATATTATAAAGTTTCATAAACTTTATATTATAATGCATCAATATACATTATATGATTCCCCAAATAAATTGAACACTTTCAATTTACAATTTATATTTATTTGTTTCAAGTCTTTTTACGAGCTACAAGTGGGACCTAATGGACCTACAGATCAGAAGCTCCAACGATACGAGACTAATCGGCTTAAACTCATTAACCAAGTTAGTCTCCATTCGTTAACTGTGGGTCACTCCACTAAAGACCCACAACTGCACTCTTCTCACTGCAGAATATTTCTGTGTCCACGGATATCGACCAATACTACAAGTCAGTCCTTCACGTGTGTTCGTATCCCAGCTGGGTCAAATTACCGTTTTACCCCTGGTCTACATCTTTGTCCATAAGTCCCCAGTGCTCCTCTAAAGAACAACCTGTTTGAGGTCCAACCAGCAAACAAAAGTCTCTCTCGTGCCATAGAGAGGGTTGGGCCCATTGTTCAAGTCCCGGAGACACCACTTAAGGGAACACACCTCTACTTACCCTAGAGTAGGGAAGGAGTGAATTTCATCTTGTGTGATTATGTTCCCAGCTCCCCACTCGGTATTGTCCCCAAAATGATAGGCTTATTGAGTCGGCGTGTTGGCCACTCTCACCCATACAAATCAAAGGACAACCCCTCGTGAACAAGAGTCCATAATCCACTAGGATTGAGACTGAGTTGTCTAGGTCATCCTAGTGAAATAGAAACCAAGCCAACTAACGGTGTTACAGTTAGTGGTTAACTATTTCGCGGTCCAGTCTTATGCAAACTCATTGCATAGGATACCCCCACTCGCATGTCAACTACATGAACGCGTTGGATCATTACGTTTGTATCATAATACAAAGCGGGCCGTATCCATAGTGTCACCAGGATAAGGTACCCAGCCTTATCCCTATACTATAGACCCTCTAGGCTGAATCTTGAACATTGATCCCCGTATGTCCCTACATACTAGTTCAAGCCTCATACTATCAACCTAGGATGTTTAGTTTATTGGATTAGGGTTAATAAGACAAGATCTACTAAATACAAACAAAATAAACTATTTTATTAATGTTCGGTAAAATGTTACATATACTATCTATGAGTTTTAGGGCATAAAACCCAACAAACTCCCACTTGAACTAAAACTCAAGATAATGGGAAAGAACATGTACAAATAATCTAAAGTTGGAAATGGTAAATACAATAAACTAGGGCATCCTCATACCCTATTACACATCTCCCACTTGCCCTAGATTACACAATGTACATATCTCGTAGACCTAGACACTCTAGATGACCCTTAAACACTTTAGCCGGGAGAGCCTTCGAAAAAGGATCAGCAATGTTGTGCTCCAAAGCGATCTTAGTGACAATCACATCTCCTCGTTGCACAATCTCTCGTATCAGGTGATACTTCCTTTCTATGTGTTTTCCTTGTTTGTGGCTTCGAGGTTCTCTAGAATTGGCTACAGCCCCACTGTTGTCACAGTATAATGTAATGGGCAAGTCCATATTTGGAACTACTTCCAAATCTGTCAGGAACTTTCTTAGCCAAACCGCTTCCTTGGCTGCTTCACAAGCCGCTACATACTCAGCCTCCATGGTTGAGTCCGCTATGCATCCTTGCTTGATGCTTCTCCAAACTACAGCTCCCCCGTTAAGGGTAAACACTGACCCCGACGTGGATTTCCTAGAATCCTTGTCAGACTGGAAGTCAGAGTCGGTGTATCCAGTGAGAACTAACTCTTTAGCCCCAAACACCAGCATGTAGTCCCTCTTTCTCCGAATATACTTGAGGATTCCTTTAACGGTAGCCCAGTGGTCTAACCCCGGATTTGACTGATATCTGCTGACTATCCCTACAGCATAACAAATGTCAGGCCTTGTGCAGAGCATCGCATACATTAAGCTGCCCACTACTGAGGCGTAGGGAATCCTTCTCATATCCTCAACTTCTTGAGGTGTCTTAGGACACTGTTCCTTAGACAAGTGAACCCCATGCCTGAAAGGCAACAAGCCCTTCTTGGAGTTCTGCATCGAATATCGGGACAACATTTTGTCGATATACGTTGCTTGAGACAGGGCTAGCGTTTTGTTCTTTCGATCCCGAATGATCTGGATTCCCAGAACATATTGGTCCTCTCCTAAATCTTTCATTTGGAATTGGGCCGCTAGCCATTCTTTTACGTTAGAAAGATATCCTACATCATTCCCAATGAGTAGGATGTCATCAACATAAAGTACTATGAAAGCTACTTTGTTGTTGTTGATTTTCTTGTATACACAAGGCTCATCAACATTTTGGTCAAAGCCAAAAGATTTGATCGCAGTATCAAATCTAATGTTCCAAGATCTGGAAGCCTGTTTCAACCTATAAATGGATCGATTCAGTTTACAAACTTTTTGTTCCTGACCTTGGGTTATGTAGTAGACATGCGAGCGGGGGTATACTACGCAATGAGTTTGCATAAGACCAGACCATGAAATGGTAAACCACTAGATATAACATCGTTAACTAGTTAGGTTACTGTTTCAATAGGATGACCTAGGTAACTAAGTCTTAATCCTGAGTGTGTCATGAACTCCTTCTCATGAGGGATTGTCCTTTGATTAGCATGGGTGAGAGTGGTCAATACGCCGACTCAATTTGCCTTCCTTTTTGGGGACAAGACCGAGTGGGAGGCTGGGGACAGGACAACACAAGAAGGAATTCACTCCTTCCCACTTCTAGGAGAAGTAGATGAGTGTTCCCTTAAGTGGTGACTCCGGGACTTGAACAAAGGGATCCACCCTCTCACTGGCCCGAGAAGGACTTTCTGTTTAATGGTTGGACCATAAACAGGTTGTTCATTAGAGGAGCGCTGGTACTTAAGGAGACAGATGTAACACAGGGGTAAAACGGTAATTTGACCCAGATGTGATTACAGACACTCGTGAAAGATTGACTTACCGGTATAGGTCTACATCCGTGGACACAGAAATGTTCTACAGTGAGAAGAGTTCAGCTGTGGGTCTTTAGTGGAATGACCCACAGTTAATGAATATTTGTTAATTTGATTAATGAGTTCAATCAGTTAACCTCATATCATTGGAGCTTCTGATCTGTAGGTCCATTAGGTTCCCCTGCTAGCTCGTAAAGAGTAATTAGAAACAATTATATCTTGAGAGAATTTGAATAGTTCAAATTCATATTGGAAATTAAGTTAATTGTATGAGATACATATTAATATAATGTATAGTGATACATTAAAATGTAAAGTCTAATTTGAAATTAAACTTTATTATTATGAGAGAAATAAATATTTGAAGAAGTTCAAATTTTGATTCATACTAAATTTATAGGATATAGGAGAAGTTGAAGGAGTTCAAATTTTAATATGAATTTGATTCATATTATAGAATTAATTAATTGAAGACCTGAAATTAAATATATGATATTTGATATGACAATTAATTAATTAACTAATAGAAGGTCTGAAATTAAATATATGATATTTAATTGGTGATTAATTAATTAAAGAATTAATTAATTGGAAAATAATCAATTATGAAAATGATTAATCACTCACTACAACAATTCTGGGCTACGATAACGGTTTACATTTTTACAACAATGACGGATTGACTCAAAGATAACAGTTTACTAAAAAGATGCCATTTTTAAAAAAAAAACGGAAATTTTTGGAAATTTGGCCTATGATAACGGTTTAGGCCCGTTATGAAAGAACACCCTTTCATGTCGGTTTACAACCGTCATTATAGGTGTTTTAAAATTTGGCGCGAAAAAAATTATCAACAATCACGGTGTAAAACCGTCATGAAAGAGGTTCCGTAATGACGGTCTTTGCCCGTCATGTAAGGTATTTTACAAAAGGCGTCGTGTTTTTTGCGGTTTGACGGAAACTTTTCTGAAAAAAGGTTATCAACGATCACGGTTTCAAACCGTTATGAAAGAGGATCCGTAATGACGGTTTGTGCCCGTCATCTAAGGTATTTTAAAAAAGGCGCCGTGTTTTTCGCAGTTTAACGGAAACTTTTCGGAAAAAAGGTTATCAACGATCACGATTTCAAACCGTTATGAAAGAGGTTCAGTAATGACGGTTTGTGCCCGTCATCTAAGGTATTTTAAATTTTGACTTTCCATGTCGGTTTTGGCCCGTCATGAAAATGATGGCTTCAATGTCGGTTATGGGCCGTAGAAAATTGCGAGTTAGATGACGGGTGCGGCCCGTTATTAAATGGTTGCTTCGATCACGGTTTCGGCCCGTTATAAAAGAGGTGGCTTCAATGTCGGTTATGGGCTGTGTAGAATGGTGGGTTAGATGACGGGTTGGGCCCGTCATGAAATAGTCGCTTCAATAACGGTTGAAAACCGACATTGAAGCCTTTTATTTTTTATTTAAACGACGGCGTTTTTATTAGTAAGGGAATTAAGACGTGCAAGCCCTAGTACAAAACGACGTCGTTTTGCTTAATTACATCAAAACGACGTCGTTTTGTTATTCTTTTTGGTTTTGGATTTGCAACGTCTTTTAGGGCTTGATAACGGCTGACATCGACAACGAATTACTCTTCGTCATCTTAACATCCTTCGCTTGAAGCGTTCTGGCGGCTGGTTTTTTTGCTCGGAATTAATCGAAGGCGGCAACGACAATGGATTGAAGCAGTCGGCGGCGGTCTGAAGCTATCGGCGGCGGTCTGAAGCAGTCGACGGCGATTGTGTACATCAGGCCTTCGACAGTGGTTGGATAGCGGTGGGACTGAAGTGTTCGACGACGATAACGGTGATAGGCGGCGGTAACGGCGATAGACGGTGACAAGAATATTTTTTCTAAACGACTGACTCAGGTACTATTATTGTTTTCATTATTTTTATTTCTTGAGTTTTGGTCTAGAGTAGTTCATGTTTGGTTTTATTTTCAATTTTACGTGTGCTATGTTCCTGATCTGGCTAATGTCTGCCATGGATGGAAGTTGTTAGGCTCAACTACATTTGATTCTTGTGGCAAACAGTTGAGAATACTCTAATATACTTTAATTCTACATATTAATATACTCTAATTCTGCATATTCAATCCACATAAACTTCAGATAAAAAGAATACTCTCAAACATGGTGAAATAACAAAATGATAAGAACTTGGGGAGGCTCATAATGAAAAATAAATAATTACTATGAAATCCTAGTATATTCTGCAACATTTCTGCATAACTTGCCTTACAGCTAAACAAATTAGTGACTCTTTACATATAAGCAAGGAATAGAAAAGAGAGTAACAGAGAAAACACAAGATTGAAGAAATGGCTATCTTTAAATTGTAAAAGGCATTGATATATATATATGTATATTATGGAGCTTATTTGGAATCCACTTTGAACCATTTAGGCCGCTGCCATCAAAATCCTATTGGATTTTCTCTAAGTTTATTCTTTATAATTAAATATATGAGAGTCCAGTGCTGCCCCACTTCAAAGTTGGTTCAATTTTTTGGTAGTGTAGATCCACACCCAACCCTTCAAACTAATCCCGAATTCTTCACCGATTAATCTTAAAGAATGTTACTTCAGGAGTGTGGTTTTTGAGAATGGTTGTTTGAGGGAGACTTAAAAATGTATTGTTCCCTTATTTTTCGAGCTATATCGAACAAGACAATCAACATTCAAAACTAGGATTTTAGTAATTGGTGTGTTATGATTCGTTTTATGTTTTTTTTTTGGAGGAAATTTTGTAGCCTTTGGGATAGGGTAGGTTGATTTGGTGCGTTGAAGTGGGGACTGGTTTAGTTGTGAAAATGATCTTTTTAGTTTTTTTTTTTTTTTGTTTATCTATCACCCTGTTGATGGTCTTTGACTTACATTTAAGGTTTATTTATAATTATGGTTAGATCCATGTGTTTAGCTCGATTACTTTATCAATCAATGGACAAAATGTTAAGTTTTGTAGTACAATGTAATGTAATATAATTTCACACTTGAGAACAATATGTCGATATTAAAGTATTTGATTTACTTTTAATAAGATATTGTTAAACTAGTAGCAGATCGAACACTCTATGCTTATAGGACATGTGCTTGGCAAAGGTATCACTAAATAAATATATTTGTTGGAGATATTACTCTATGTTAATGTGATGGTCTGTGAAGTTGTGTTGTTTTTTCTGAAGTGTTGTGGAGTTTGTGGTGGTAAATTTGGGAGTGTAGTTTTTCTGTTTTTCAGGTAAATTTTTTTGGGTAGCTATAACTATGCCGTTATGCTGACGAAATTTTCGGAGCATTAAGGTGTTTCACTCAAGTAATGTTTCTAGATTAGTTTATAATTTGGAAGCGTTACAGTTCATTATGTAAACATAAATAGCACTCTAGACACCATATTCTCAAAGAACTAGCACAATAAAAAACAAAGTTTTAAAAGGTCACTTTTAAAGATTTTTTTAGACGAAGAAGGTTACTTTTGATAAATTATTAAGTTGGTTGCAAACAAATTTCTGATTGGTGTGCATTTCTCAATTGTTGTTTTTGTAGATAACATTTTTATAAAATATCTTCCAATGGATAAGTCATGGATGAGCAAAGATAGGTTGTCAGATGAATATAGCATAGGTGTAGAGAACTTCATTGAAAATGGACTACGTCATGCAAAAGGGTCGAAGTTCATGTGGTGTCCATGCTTAAGCTGTGGAAATGCACTCAAACAAGATGTTAACATAGTTAGAGACCACATGTATATCCATGGCATTGATAAGAGTTATAAGATATGGATTTGGGATGGTGAAGAATTACCTATCAGGGATAAGGATGAAAACGACCCTACTTGTGGTGATGAGGACTTTACTGAAAGTGATGATATAAGAAACACCGCTAAATTGTTTGAAGCTACACAAGACTATTTTACAGATAAAGATGACAATTTTGACAAACTATTAAGTGATGCACAAAAGCCTCTATACTCAGGTTGTCAAAATTTTTCTAAAATATCTGCATTACTAAAATTATATAACTTGAAAGCCAAATACGGATGGAGTGATAAAAGTTTCATCGACTTGCTAACATTAGTTCATGATCTCCTACCAAATCCGAATGAGATTCCAACTTCTGTGTATGAAGCAAAAAAGGTCTTGTCTACTCTAGGAATGGATTATCAAAAGATTCATGCATGTGTCAACGATTGTGTCCTTTTTAGGAAAGGACTATCTGATGCAAATTCATGCCCAGTTTGTAAAACATCTAGATGGAAGCTTCGTAAGAACTCAACTGAAGTCAAGAAAGGTATTCCGGCAAAGGTTATGTGGTAGTTTTCTCCAATCCCTCGATTCCAACGCATGTTTCAACGTGCAGAGATGTCGAAATTGTTAACTTGGCATACTAAAGGAAGGAAAAAAGATGGATTTTTGCGACATCCAGCAGATTCGCCATCTTGGAAATTAGTAGACGACATGTGGCCGGAATTTGGTTCTGAGTCAAGAAATCTTCGTTTAGCTATCTCAACTGATGGAATCAATCCTCATGGTGACCTTAGTAGTAGATATAGTTGTTGGCCAGTTATAATAGTGATTTATAACCTCCCACCCTGGTTGTGCATGAAACGAAAGTTTATGATGCTGACTACATTAATATCTGGTCCCAAACAACCTGGAAATGACATTGACGTATACTTAAGTCCATTAATTGATGACTTGAAAAAGCTATGGTCTGATGGGGTTGCATGTTACGATGCATATAGAGGTCAATCTTTTGTCTTGAAAGCTGTTTTACTGTGGACCATAAACGATTTTCCAGCATACGAAAATCTATGCGGCTGCACTGTGAAAGGTTATCATGCATGTCCAATTTGTGGGGAACAGACGTCCTCCATTCGACTGACGCATGGAAAAAAGATGGCATACCTTGGACATCGACGGTTTTTACCTCGACATCATCCATATAGAAGGGAGAAAAAGACGCTTAATGGACAACAAGAGTTTGAACTAGCACCAAATGCATTGTCTGGAGAGGAAATCTTGGCAAAAATGAATAAAATCAACAATATTTTGGGTAAACAAGCTGGAAAACGAAACCGGTCAGAAGAACTTTCAAGTAGTTACTGGAAGAAAAAGTCTATTTTTTTTTAGTTAGACTATTGGAAACGTCTTCAGGTGAGACATTGTCTAGATGTAATGCACATCGAGAAAAACGTGTGCACTAATATCATTGGCACCTTACTTGATATTCCTGGAAAAACTAGAGATGGATTAAAAACCCGAGAGGATTTAGTTGATTTAAATATTAGGACAGAATTTAGTTGATCCATTCATTTTGGCAACTCAAGCAACTCAGGTGTTTTATGTTAATGATCCTATGAATCCTAATTGGTCTGTTGTGTTGTCTCCACCTCAACGAGATCACGAAGACGAGTGAAACGATGATGAATTGGGAGACACTGCTCTTGATTGTTATGGTTTATTGAAATCAATGCCTAATATTACCACACTCAATGATATGAATGAAGACTCAACGTTGTTTACCAGAGCCGACTGTGACGGTACATGGATTGACAAAAATTAACATTTTCAATAAATGTATGTGGTTAAGACTATATTGTGTATTCTTCGTTTGTTTTTTACGCACTTTTTTTTATTATTCATATTACTTTCATACTTCTGAATATGATTGTTGTTTTTTTATGTATAGATTATATCATGGACTCCTCTGGCAGAAGCAGTAGCGATGAAGGAGATCAGCCTGATAGGAGGTTCGTTCCTAAAGGTGCTACGACCATGCGCCATCTAACACGCATTAGGGATGGGGGAGAGAGACTTGTCATTAGATATAATGACGAAGGGCAACCTGTTGGAGCGAACGCCACAACATTGCAAAGTCATCTCGGGGTTCTTGTGCGAAATCAAATTCCCATCACGTACGATCATTGGAGACACGTGCCACATGATCTGAAGAACAGAATATTTGAATGCATTGAGGTATGTGAATAATAAAATTGGTTTGTGAATAATAGATCTGTTCTGTTTTTCTAAGTTTTGTTTGATGCGAGATCTGACTCGCTTTGTTGTGGGATTTGTAGTTGAGTGGTCTTGAATATAGAAGTGTGTTTCCCATTCTTAACAGGTTATGAAAAAATGTTGAGTTAGCTATACGGACGTCGTTATGCTACCGAAATTTTTAGTTCAGATAGTTAAAGTCAAGATCTAGGGTGTTATAGTAGATTATTTTGGATATATGTGTTTTGTTGGATTAATTTTGTTACATTTACTATGAGTGTAGATGGCATTTGTCGTCGATCCCCGCTCGAAACACAGTTTATTGCAATCAGCGGGAACGAAGTGGAGAACATTCAAGAGTATGTTGACCCGAAAGTTTGTCATCCCATTTAAAGACCAACCATCTTGTTTGGCTCATCCTCCACAGAAGTATAATCACATTCCACAGGCTGATTGGGATGCATTTATTCGAGCCAGGTTATCTGAAGAATTTCAGGTAATGTGATATAGATTTACATAACATTGTATTATGGGATATTTCATTTATGACATATGTTTTTTTTTAATTATTTCTAGAAACTTAGAAATGATCAGCAAGAGCGAAGAGCGATGAATAAATATAATCACCATTTATCGCGTAAAGGATATGCGAAGTTGGCGGATGAGATGGTAAGTGTTTATAACAATACGAAATGTACTATTTAGATGGTATAAATATTCATAAAATAATATTTGAATGCAGACATCTGCTAGGGAGGTAGTCAATCGTGGGACTTTATGGAAAGCCGCAAGATTGAACAAAAAGACAAAGGATTATGATAATGATTCCACACGTGAGATGGCATGTAGAATTGTGAGTATACACCTCCCTAATATAAATTATGTGTGGTTATTGTAAATACTAAATTTCATACCATTTATTTACCTGTGATAGGATGAATTACAACAAAGCAACCCAGACAAAGATATTTTGACTGAAGCACTCGGGACACCTGAACACGCTGGCCGTGTCAGAGGAGTGGGGGATTTTGTGTCGCCATATTCGTACTTCAATGTTGTGCGATCTAAATCGAAGTTGGCGAATGATTCATCAAAGCCGGTTCAAAGTACTCAATTAACGAAGATTGAAGACAAAGAAATCTCACATGTGAGTGATCAAAAGACTGAAGAAGTGAAAGAGATCTCACATGTCAGTACTCAAAAGACTGAACAGGTCAAGGAGATTTCATCGGTGAGTACTCAAGTCGTTCAAAAAAGTGACAAAGGAAATCAGCAAGAAAAAAACAAAATCGTCGTGCCTGAGCCAGAGTCTCCAAAGGTAAATTTGTTTGATATTATATTATATATTTACATTTTGCCTCCAGATTCTTCTGATAGGTTAGAGTCTTACATTCAGTTGTTAGCTCTGTTGGGATGCTTATGATTTAAAGTTGTGTTTATGTCCTAGATTTAATAAACACTTGGTGAAGTAGTTTGTGCTTAATGAGATCTGTCTCGCTTATGTTGTGAAGTTTGGGGCTTGTTGAGTTGTCTATGGTGTTGTAGCGGTGTGTGGTTGAGTTTGGTGATCTTAGAAGTGTGTTTTCTCATTGAACAGGTGTTATAAAAAAAATTGGTTTAGTCCTATGTATGTCGTTATGCTGCCGAAATTTTCGGAACACTGAATAGTCTTAATGAATCATGGGACGTTATAGTTGGAATACTTTTATTTTTTCATTATACTAATCACTTTCTTGATTTTGTGTGAAGGGAAAACCATGTAAATTAGCTGTAGGCTCGATATCTCACATTGTTGCAATGGGCACAATGCTCGAAAGTGAGGCGAGTGAGATGGTCAATGGAGTTCTCCTAGGAAAACACAATGCCAAAGTTTTTGTTGACATGATCATTGTCGGACAAGAGAACCCTCGCATACCAATTCCAGTGAAAGGTGAGATAGAGTTTCTCTCCCAATCTATAGGTGTTGCAGTTGCCTGGCCTCGTGCTTTGGTTGCTCTATGTAAAGATAAGGTATGTTTCTCTCGAACATATATTTAATTTCAATTGTGTGTCAATGCCCTATATATATCACATTTCAAATATATTGTGTTTTAATTTTTTTTTATAGGACTCGAAACATAAAACAGTGATAAAACACTCATTTCCTAATTCGGCAACCACACCTCCATCTACCAAATTTCTGTATCGCTATGCCGAAAAGCTAGGCAAGGATGATTCGATGCGAGTGCCCATCAGCGATAGGATATTTGGAGCAGACAAAACATTATATCTCATGCCCGATGATATAATGCAATTTTGTAGCATGGTCGAGATATCAAATACTTGTGTATTAGTCTATATTGCGTAAGTATACTATTTTAATAATATTATAATTTCATTTACATTTATTTAATAGTATATAGTCTTATATAAGTATGCTACAGGTTCCTTTGGACGCATTTTAAGGAGACTGGAAGACTAGACAAGTTTAAGATCGTTGACTCAAACGACATTGCACCGGTCTTTGGGACCAAGGAAAGCCGTGCAAAAAGTTTAACTACCGTATTTTCTTCAATACAACCGGGGCAATTGGTACTCCTTCCATATAATCCTGGGTAAGAGTAAATATATATATCAATGTTTGTTAGATTTAAACAAGTTTTGATAGTTGGTAATTATTGAATTGTATTTCTTTGGTTTTGATATAGAAATCACTGGGTATTGTGTGTTGTGAATGTAAGTGACAATACCGTTTATATATTGGACTCCTTACATCCTAGTCTCTTGGATGACATCAAACATGTTATAAACACGTAAGTTTATTTGTTAAGCTAGTATATATGCACTCGTATAGTTTGTTCATTACTTAAATATTTCTTTTGTATGTTTAATTTCTTTTTAACTTTATATATAGAGCATTGAGGGTTTGTATGGCACAAAGTACATCAAAGCAACAACGAAAGACTTCTTGGATACCTGTAAAGGTAAGTAGTAAAATTTTTAATACTATGCAAATGGGTTTTTGAATATATTTTAAATACTGTTATGAGTTTTTTTTTTTTTTTTTAAAGTGTCCTCGCCAACAAGGTTGCGTTGAATGTGGGTACTACGTGATGAAGTTTATGAGAGAAATTCTACATAATCCAGGGAAGCCCATCACTGCTCTCGTAAGTTTTGGATATTTTAAACTTAGATTTGTGTATTATATATACGGTTAGACACTTTTCCTTAAATATAATAGTAGTATCTATCTTCTTTTTTTTTTATACAGTTTAATACTAAGAATCCCTTCACACAAGAACAGCTGGACGAGATGCGAGTTGAATGGGCTTCACATGTGTCAAACTTCACGTGAAGTGTATTCATCATTGTGGTACCTATTTGTTTCCTTTTAGACGATATGGGTAGGGTTTTCAAGACATATATATGGGTAGGGTTTTCAAGACATATATATGTGGTAGTTTGAATGGACAACAAGGCGATTGTGCTTACATTTTATTCTTTTTGTAAATCTCTTAGTTTACTATATAGTTTAGAAAAATTTAGTGGTTTTGGATATTGTATTGTGACGTTTGGAGTTTTTTGGATCGAATGAAATAAAGTATTTGATGTTTTCTCAATTGTTGTGGTTGAATTGAATATTATTCTCAAATGTTCGTTTTAAATATCTGTAGATTATTAGATCAATTAAAATATTTTGCATTGCAATAATAGGTATTCAGGATGTGAGATTTGAATTATGGCAATAAATATGTTGCAGGTGGTATATGAGGAAAGATGTCATTTTAAAACCGTCATTAATGTAGTCCTATATGTCGGTTGTAAACTGTCATTGTTGTAATCTGTGATCGTAGGGGTCTGGGTAAGATGTCGGTTTTAAACTGTCATTGTTGTCATCCGTGATCGTACATGAAAGATCACGGAGGCGTGTGATGACGTTTTCAAACCGTTATTGTTGTAATCCGTGATCGTACATGAAAGATCACGGAGGCGTTTGATGATGGTTTTAAACCGTGATTGTTGTAATCCGTGATCGTAGGGGTTCGATCACACCCAGAACAACCACGGTTTAAAACCGTTATTGTTGTAATCCGTGATCGTAGGGGTTAGATCACACCCAGAACAACCACGGTTGTAAACCGTGATTGTTGTAATCTGTGATTATACATGAAAGATCACGGATGCGTTTGATAACGGTTTTAAACCGTTATTGTTGTAATCTGTGATCGTAGGGGTTAGATCACACCCAGAACAACAACGGATTCAAATCTGTGATCATAGGGGTTTGATAACGGTGCAAAACTGACATCTAAGCCCAAATTTGTTGTAGTGACTTATGGAAGTAATTAATCATTTATGGAAATGATTTAATCACTTATGGAAGTAATCAATCATATATGAAAAAGATTAATCGATTATGGAATTGATTGGTTATGAAATTGATTAATTATGGAAACGATTAAATCAGTTATGGAAATAATTGATTTTAAATGAATATTTTTTTCATGGCCTTTCTCCTATAAATAGAACACTAAACCTAGGGTTTAGGTACTACAACATATGGCCACCATAAGGTCATTCTTGCCTCCCTCTCATATTCTCTCAACCCAAGAACTCTAGGGAGAATTTTCTCTCTTGAGTTTTTCCCATTCAAGATTAGGTAGTCCCACAACTACGTTCCTAATCTCAGAGTCATGGTGGGGAAGATCAATTGGTGGTGTCTCAATTGTTGACGCTTGTTCCCTGTGAAATCAAGAAAGGCGTTCTTGATATTTTAGAGTCGACAACGACGGTATGTTTGCTTCTCCCCTTTAGAATTAGTTCTAAGGTTGTATGCTTAGCCTTAATAATTGATTTAGAATAGTTCTCTAAATTTTTGCCAATGTATTGGTATTTTAGTGAAAACAAAATTAACTACGAAACAGTCCAATTGCGCTTCCGCTAACGGAATTTGGGAATTCCAATCCTCCAATTGCAGCCTTCCTTAGATAGTTCTAGAGTCATATCTAGATGGTCTGAGGGGAGGCCTTTGAATAAAAAATCATCCCTGAAAGTGTGGTTCCTAGAATCTCCAATACATAATAAAACGTCGAGTCATAATCCAGAATCGACACTAGGTCGTCAAATTATTGAGGGTAAAGCTCGCTGGAGTTCGTTGTTTAAAATCCATGGAGAATTAAGTTACACTCACCATTATTGGGAATGGTTGGAAATTGTAGTAGCTCGCAATGAGCTGACACTTAAGAAGACTCGTCTGTTTGATGCTATGATAGCTTCCTTATACACCTATGATCGTAACACCGATATAACCTATTGTGGGGCGTGGTGTCCTTCAACAAATACTCTTCATACGTCATCTGGAGGATTGTCTATCTCTTTATGGGACATGTGGAGATTAGGGGGCCTTTCCATTAAAGGAAAGTTCTACGATGAAGTTATTCCTTGCTGTAAGGAATTATTAGCGTCATTTGATCAAAACTATGAAGGCCTCCCGAAAAGTTGTAAGTATCTTTTTGCTGCTTACATTCATATCGCCTCTCAGAAGTGTGATCATTCTCATATTTCCATTAGTTCATGGATTTCCTTTTGGTTTAAAAGAGATTTAAAGTATGAGAAACCTCCTCCTCGAAAAGTAAAGAAAGCTAGTCATCCTAGTTCGACTCATAACCCGGATGGAGTTCCTATCAAGTGTTCGGATTGGTCTGAGAGAGAACTTGAGTTCTTTCGTGAGCTAGGTGTTGAAGATGAATTGATAGAAAATACCTACTTGGCTGCTTTTCTTTCTTGTTGGTTATGTGTATTTATGTTTCCCAACAAGCAGATTTCTCTTCGTTTAGAGGTTTTCAAAGTTGCAAGTCTTATGGCAGAAGGTTATGTTTTTAGTCTTGTTATTCCAGTTTTGGCTAATATCTATCATGGATTGGGCCAGATTTATAAAGCGTCTCCTTCGGCAGGACGTTCAGAGGCTTGTTTTCTAGTGCATTATGTTTACCTTTGGCTTGCTTATTATTTTAACACGCATTATGTAGTTCCAGAAAGAGTTAAGGGCCCAATGATGGTTGAGTTTTTCGAAGAGGGTGAAGCTAAATACTTTGGCGATTTTGAGGCTCGTGTACATATTCATAAAGGTAAATATGTATCGTGGTATGCGAATCTCCCTCCCCGCAATAGAGGCATGGTTATGACAGATGATGACAAGCTATCATTTTGGCATTCCTCATTCTTTATAAACATTTGATCATGCCTCTTATCTTCACGATGTGGGTCTTCGATGGTCATTGAATCTTATAATCCTTGTCGATTTAGCCGACAATTTGGATTTTACCAAGACGTGCCAAACGATCTAAGTGAAGAAGTTCCTGAAGCCAACTTAGATAATGTATTTCGCCTTTGGATGATATGTGTTCTGGCAAAAACATTGTCTCAAGTTTATCTCCCTGCACACGCGAAGAAGCCACACATCCAAATTACCCAATGCTACCAGAGTTGGTGGTTGGCAAAAATGGAAATTATCTTGAAGAAGGCATAGAAAAGTTGGTGGCTAGTGTTATTCCTCTTCCTCCCAAGCCGAAATTTCTCAAAAAGGTTGGTGATGACAACAGAGGCAAAAGGATTCACATGTTTGAACCTATTGAATTTCGTTTTAGGGATAATGATGGTAGTCAGAGCAGTAGCGACAGTCATCATTGGAAAAAGCCTAAAAAGTCCAATCAACCATCAGTATGTGAAGATGAATTATTTATGGAGTTCCTAGTGCATCACAATTTCCTGAACTCCCTACACCACTGGTAAGCCTATTCAATGGATTATTTAACTTAAGCCTATTCAATGCATTGGGTCAAATTTAACTTCTATTTGGCCTTGCTCCCAAGAACCATTCGAAGGCTAAGCGAGTACCGTTATGCACATTTCTGTGACTCGACTCCGACATAGATAATTCACGAATGCAATCTATAACCCTATAGTCGATATAGGGTGCCTTAGGAAGCTTGCCCTATACCGCCGAACAATCTCTTTCGAGCTTTTTCTCCTATATCACCTTTATGAGAACCGATATCGTCTGTCCCTTTCGAGATCAAACTCACATAGCATGCAAAGTCTAAGTGATCAAGTTAAACTCAGCAAGATCAGAGTGATAATCAATAAAGAATGACATGCATTGAACAATACTTAAGTAAATAAAACTCTTTCAAGCTATTGAACCATAAAGGGGATTCACCATATTGAACCCCTCAACTGGAATTTAGCTACTCATTGTGAGATAAAGTGAAAATGAATACATTTTCATTGAGAATAAGATGTAAAGAATATAGATAAATGAAAAGTATCAAAAGCTGGAAATAATGGAAGTAGCCAAATACTATGGGTTTTCTATTTATCCAATCCTTCTAGAGTTCGCTTAGACACTCCACTCTCTCGCTTTTACAAGTGGGAATGGGTGAAAATCCCTACAAACCCTAAGGTTTGATGTCTAACTCAGGTTAGAATTTAGTCGTCTAAGAAGGACCTCGGGCATCCCTATTCATAGGCGTCAACTAGGGTTCTGTCACCACCCTCTTCTTCCAAATGAGTTCTGCTTGAATTTGACTTCGAATCTCGAGCTCATATAGTGTTGGAATTGGTTGAGGAGTTGTGAAATAGGTGCTGGTAGGTAGCCCAGTCGGTTTCGGGGTCAAAACAGTCGGTTAGGTGCGAAGAAGTCTCGTTCAAAACGACCCGCGGACGACTTGGAACTTGCCTCTGTTTTTCCAGAAATGCAGTCGCATTTCATTTTGCCTTCCCAGAAATGCGATCGCATTTTTGGGCAAATTCCAGCTTCTCCTCTGTTTTTCTGCACAGCAACAAACTTAGTCAAATTCCCTTAAAATTAAGTCTTTTTAAGCACAAATGAGCATATTTTGACAAAAGTGAATCTCAACACCCTAACTTATCAACTTTAATATATTTTGAGCTCGGGAATAATAAAATTGATCTAAACATGCAATATTTGACAAAGAAATGAGCTAAATATAAGGGTAAAATAGGTATATTTTTTACCCTTATCACACCCCCAAACTTAACTCATTGCTTGTCCTCAAGCAATAGCCAATCAAAATGTTAGAGATCAACCTTTTGCAAATCAGAATGTAAGAGCTCAATACTAAATTGCAAACCAAAATGTTAAGTTTCATGTGTAGTTGTCAATTATGGTACTAGCATCAACTTTATATTTCAAATGGAATCAAGTAAACATGTTCTTCAAGATCATTTTCTAAAAAGTTTGCCTTTCAGGAGAGGGTTCTACTCTAGTGCCTGTCACAACGTCTGAGTTTCCTAGGCATGAAGATTTCTATTGTTCTTTTTCAAAGCAAAACTCTCCCTAATCCATCCTAACCAATGTGCTTAAACTACCTAACTTCTACTCAGAGCCTAGTGTAGTCCTTTTAGTTAAGAAAAACAATCTTGAGGTAAAAATGAGCATACATGAGTTACTAGACTTTTTCTATCTCCCCCAAACTTATTTGACTGTTGGTGCTCTCTTTATTCAACTTCTTTTTCTCCCAAGAGTATCCTTGTTGTCATCTTTACCTTCGTTCTAACTTATCGACACTTTGTGGTGAAGATATCAAGCTACGAGCAAAGTTCACAAGCTTGGAATGATACTCATTTCCCTAAGTAAACCTTTCATGCAGTGGCAAACCATGGGCGTCATGAATGCCCCTGGTTACTCAGTAAACCCTAGGAAGGAGGAGTAACTCTCGGTTTTTCATTTTTCATTTCTTTTTCATATACTGAGCACATATTCTTTTTCCAGCAGTACAAATTTACAAAAACTTGTCATCAAGCACCCCCCCCCAAAAAAAAAAAAAAACTTAAAGTTAGACAATGTCCTCATTGGCTTTGTTTTTTAGGCATGGGCTTAACATGAGGCTTTTTATTTTTCAAAACTTCAAGGCTAAACTCTCCTAGAGTGTTAGAAAGGTTAATGGAAAGCCTATGACTAGAAAACAATTCAGTTGTGACGGTGACACTTTTGAGATAGAACAAAGCTCTAGTTTTCATCATCAAGGGCTTAAAAGAAAACTCCTTTGAAAACATGCTTTTCTTCCAAAACAATTTTCCTTAAAGTTGATTTTTTCTTCCAAAAAGTTCATAGGTTAAGCTCAAAAACAGCAAGCAGATTTTTAAAGAAAAGATTAAAAAAAACCAAACTTATCTAATCTACTCTATCAACAAGCTATCTAAACTATCCTATGATCATAACTATTAACAACTAAACAATTAAAGCAATAAAAAACAGCAACTAAACAACTAAAAACAGAATTTAAATCATACTAAATTAAAAACAGCAAGCAACAAAACAGAAAATCAGTATTATGTACAAAAACAGCAAGTAAAGGGGTCAGAAAACTCCCCTAGTCCTCGTCCGAGGAACTCTCTTTCTCTTCATCATCTTCATCATTATTTTCATCATCTTCTTCATCAGAATCCTTGTCTTCTTGAGGCAGCAGCGACTGAGGGAAATCGGGAAAGACCAAAGCAATACTTGGGGCGATAGAGAGATAGAACTCTCTAATGGATTCATCCCTCTCCTTTGCATATGCCCAATATGTCTTCAGGTTCTCCCTGATTTGATCTAGCTGGCGGTAGGCAATGGATAGGGCTTCCGATGACGGTGAGGGCCCTGTGAAAGGAGTGTGTTGGGATGTAGAAGCTACATTCGACCCTGATTGTGGAGTGGCCTGAGATGTGGAGGCTTTATATTTCCTCTGGATGTTGTTCGGTTGGAGCTTCCCAATCAAGGACAGGTCAATGGTCGGCTTGAAGAAATGATGTTCCTCGTCCTTGCTTGGAACTATCTTCACCCTCTGACAGAGATGGGTGATGAGTGATCCAAAGAAAAGTTTACCTGCTCATTTTCTTCCACAAGCTAGAATCTCATCCCTGATTATGCTCCCAATATTGATCTCCAATCCCTTCATAATAAAGTAGAGTAGCATAACTCTATCTACTGCAATGGTGTTGTCGTGGGTGGTTGGCATCAAACAGTTCTTCAGAAAGTGAAGCCAAACTGCCGATTCTGGCTTTAGATCATTTGGCACAAAAGTCTTCACCTTCGTCTGAGACTCTTTCCATTGAACTTCCTTGTTGGCCACGAGTTTTAATGCTTCTTCCATCTGCTTGGTCGAGGGGTTCCTGATAACATCGTTCCCTCTTGGATTCAAGGGTGCCTTGATTCTGTACACCCGGTTGATGTCTACAGAAGAGAAGCTAACCATTTTGCCTCTCACCACCACCATACTGACGCTTTCTTCCCTTAGTCCGAAGTAAAATTCACGAACTAAAGGCACTACAGCCTCCTGAGGGTGAGCACAGAACTCCTACCACTTGTATTGGGAGATAACTCTGCTTACAAACTCTGGCAGTGCTCCAGCTCTGTTAGAGAATCCCTTCTCATTGAAGGAAATCCCTTTTTCTCATGATCGCCATCCGTTCCTAAAAATTAACATCTCTGAATACCTCGGGGAATGAATTTTTAGGAGATGCAGCCTTAGGTGATTTGCCCTTTGGCTTGGTGGGTGAGACGGTAGAAGGAGCTGCTGGAGAGGCATCCATGGACCTAGTCCTCGGCCTCTTGGCAAAAATAGGGTCATTCTTGTTCTTAGTCCTCCTTTTCCTCAGTGTCGCAGAGATAGGAACTTGGTCATCATCCAACTTCTTGATCTCTGAGTCACTGGAGGTCTCGTCCTCCTTGCTTTCTTTCTCTTCTTCATCACTCTTCTCTCCCGAAGAGGTGTTGTCAGTTGCGGTGGGTCATCTTTGAATAGAGGTTCCAAAACCTCATCAGCAGGCTTCTCATTGGTGGCCTCAGCTTGGCCTTCTTCAGTATGCGGCCCAGATGTGATCGCATTCTGGTCTTCATCCTCATGATCTCTTTCTTTTTCTTTTTCTGAACTTCCTTCAGTTGGCCCCTGTTGGGCCTCTTCTTCTCTTCCTCGCAGCATCTCAGCCTCACTTTGAGCCTTGTGAAGTGGCTCAAAAGCTGCAAGGAAGTCTTCAGCTTTCCTTCTTTTCTCGACTTCTTTCAATTATTCCCTTCTTCGTTTTTCTTCCTCAAGGAGGTGAAAATCAGCAGCTACCCTCCTGAAGTCTTCATCTAGCTTTCTTTCCTCTTCAGCTAACTTGGCCCTCTCGGCCTCTTGTCTTTCCTCGTCGTTTTTCCTTTCTTCTTCAAGATCTCTCTTTATTGCAAATTCATCCTCTTCCCTCATATGCTGATTTTCAAGCTCTCTCTCGGCCTCAATTTCCTTCAAGGCTTCTTACTCAGCCTTATAGCCTTCGGCAATCACAAGGGCCTTTGTCACAGCTTGACGGATTATGTCTTCGAACACGTCTGGGGGCATTCTTGCTACTTTGAGTGGCTCGATGACAAGTGGTTTTTCGGGCACAACTTTCTTGGGACTCCTCTTCCTTGCACTGTAAGTAACAAATGGTTTGTCCCTACAAGACGAAGAGGGGTTAGTTGAAGGTTCAGAGGCTTTACTCGATGAAGCCTCTCCTTGCCGAGAGCTTTCTGCTACCTTGGCGACTTCTTCTTCATCTCGCATATTCGCTTCTTCTTCAAGAGCAGCACGTCTTTGAGCTCCCATCGCCCGGATCATTGAAAACCACTCCTACGAGCGTTTCTTGAATTGTTGGGTGGTGGGTTTTTGGGTTTGGCGGACGACATTGGCACGTGTGAACCTCCTAGGAGAAGACGAACTCGGATTCTCCCTCAACGTGGCCGACATTGTCGAAGAAGAAGGAGTTTGAGCGTTGGGCTCTTGGTTCACGATCGCCGATGAGAAACCCGTGGGTCTTGTCCTTCTCGTGCTGTGCATGGGTGTTTCGGGGTTCTCCTCTTGCCGTCGAACACTTGCTTCAGCTTCGTAGGCAGCTTGAGCACTCTAAGATCAAGTGATCTTGCGAGATGATGAAGGTTTGGGCGAGTTCTTCATGGTTTCTTGGTATGGGATTCGGTTTCAAGCTGAGAGAATATGGAGAGTTGGAGTTTTGACTTGAATGCAAAAGGTTTGAGTGGTTGGTGAAGAGGGAATGAAAAAGTCAGCTGTTTATAGTTTTCTAGTTAGGTCACGTGATCAAAAAAAAATTTCGTGACTGCCTTCTTATTTTTTAAAATGCGATCGCATTCCCAAATACACTGGGGAGAAATGCGATCGCATTTTCCCCAGTTTCTGCCTTCTTTATTTTTTTTTCTGACTTTTCATTTTTCCTTTGCTTTTCTTTCTTTACTAAAACAATCATAAACATGTTAGAAAGTTCACATGCTTAATCATGATTTATTATTCTTTCTTTTCTTTTCTTTTAAGAGAAATTAAGTCAAAAAGTTTTGATCAATTCAACTTCCAGGTAAGTCCCCAGGTAGAGGTGTTCTCAATGGTCAACTTAAATACCTCAGCCTAGGCAAGACTTTCCTTAGACAAAGTTCCCTCTTGATCAAAAATCCTTTATTCTAAACTTACAAATTTTCAATTTTTTTTTCTTTTTCTCTTTTTCTAAATATATATTTTTTCCTTTTTCCTTTAGAATAGATAGGATACAAAATAATATGGACTTTTCAAACTCCCAGGTAAATCCCCAGGAAAAGGTGTTCCCTACGGTCAACTTAAGTACCTTTTCCTAGACAGGATTTTCCTAAACAGAGTTTTTACTCTTGTCCAGATATTTTGGAGTCCCTATCTGCATTATTATTTTATTTGTATGTATAGATCCATAATATACAAAAATTAATTTTTCAAAGTATAGAATTCATACTAGGTTAATCACGGAAACATGGGATTCCTCATCCTTGAAGCCCTTCCACCAATATGGTTTGATTCTTTGTCTTTTCATGGGTTGATTGATTTCTTCAACTTTAATCATTTTCCCACCTTTTACTTCTGGTTCTTCCTCTCCAAGTATATCCTCCAATGTTTCTCCTTTCATCATTTCCTGAAAAGTAGACCGGGAGAGTTCATCAGTTTCATCAATCATAGTGCATTCCTCGAAATCTCCAGGGTACTTCATTGCGTTCATCACATTAAACGTGACTTGCTAATCGTTGACCCTCATGGTCAATTCTCCTTTCTGCACATCAATTAAGGTTCTGCTAGTAGCTAGGAATGGTCGTCCTAAGATGATTGGCACGTCCTTATCAACTTCACAATCTAAAATGATGAAATCTGCTGGGAGTACAAATTTGTCAACCTTGACCAACACGTCTTCAATCTTTCCAACAGGATGTGTAAGTGATCTGTCTGCCAACTGTAGAGTTACAGTTGTAGGTCGTGTTTCTCCTATCCCCAACTGTTTAAATACCGAGTATGGCATCAGGTTTATGCTCGCTCCTAGATCGCATAAAGCTCTGCCTACATCTCTTCCTCCCATGGAGCATGGAATGGTGAAACTTCCTGGGTCTTTGAGCTTGGGAGGGATTTCATTCTTGACCAGTGCACTGGAACATTCAGTGAGTGCAACCGTTTCGTATTCTCTCAACCTTCTCTTCTTTGATAGGATATCTTTCAGGAACTTCACATGGGTAGGCATTTGTTCAAGCGCTTCCACCAACAGGATATTGATGTGTAGTTGCTTTAAAACATCTAAGAACTTCTTAAACTGTGCATCCTGCGAAACATGTTTAAATCTTTGAGGGTATGGAGGAGGTGGTCTGTATTCTGGATCTATTACAAATTTTTTAGGTTTTAAGGTCACATATGTGGTCGCATTTCCTTGTTTTTTCTCTGAATTTGATTTTTCTTCTTTTTTCTACCAAGACTTCATGCTCCTTGGTCTTTTCTTCATTGCTTTTATTATGTATAATATCTGAGGTAATGTCTGACTTCTTTCCTAAAATCTTTTCTCGAGCTTCTTCTGGGCTTTCTGCTTCTTGATTTACTGGGTACTTTGGGCCATCATATTCTAATCCGCTTCTTAAGGTCACTGCGTTGCATTGCTTCCTTTCCTTCTCTGTGAGGGATCTCGGTCTTGCTAGGCAACGTCCCTTGTGGTCTGTTTTTAATCTCTTGAGCAATCTGTCCAAGCTGTACTTCCAAATTCCTAACTGCAGCATCGTTTCTTGCCATGTACTCCTTCATAAGAGTCTCTAGATTTGACTCTTGACTCTACACTTGGACTTGTTGGAAGTTCTTCTGCGGCTGCTGTTGTGTAGGAGGTTTCCCAAATTGATTTGTGTTGGAATTACTTGACCCGGCTTGTCCTCCCCAAGAGAAGTTTGGATGTTGTCTCCAACCTGGGTTGTACGTAGCCGAGTATGGACTCCATCTATTCTTGTTATGGTTCCCTTGTTGACCTGCATAAAAGACAGACGCAAGATTTAGTGAATAGTTATCAGCAATGTGTTCCTCACCACAAATTTCACAACAGGGAGACGAAATAGCATTGGCAGGGGCTATGGTTGCTTGATTGTTCATGGTCATGCCCATCATCATGCTATGGATAGCCTTGATCTGAACTTGCATAGTAGAATTAGCCTCTGTTTCCACTACTTTAGCTGGATTCTTCAAGATTGTGGTTGGCTTGGTCTCTCCCCAATGTCTATTGTATGTGGCTATGGTGTCCAAGATAGCATGTGCCTCATTTGCAGATTTCTTCAAGAAAGATCTGTTTGCTGATGCATTGATTAGTGCCTTCGAAGCTTGATCTAATCCACTATAAAAATGCTCGAAGATAATGCAAGCAGGCAATCCGTGGTGTGGACACTTCCGAACCAGCCTTTGAAATCTTTTCCAAACTGCATCCAGAGGTTCATTGTAAGATTGTCTGAAAGCAACAATTTTAGCTCTATATTTGGCATTTTTCAACAATTTTAACTCTATATTTGGCATTTTTATTAGAAGGAAAAAACTTCTCTAAGAATTTCTCTGCCAAATCATTCCAAGAAGTGATGGAGTTTGGAGGGAATGAATCCAACCAAGCTTCAGCATCTCCCTGCAAAGAAAATGGAAAAAGCTTTAGCTTCAAAGTATCTTCAGGCACTCCTGTAACTTTAAAAGAATTGCAAACTCTCAAAAATAGCTTAATGTGTTTGTGTGGATCTTCATTTGGAAGTCCAAAGAATTGGTATTCAACATTTGGAACATCACTGGTTTAAGTTCAAACTGTGGAGCATCTATCGGTGGCTCCAAAATTCCTGGATTTAAAGTCTGAAAAACAGGTAAAGCATAGTCCCTTATTGCTCTATTGCGGTCTTCATCAATATAAATTGGATTTTCTTGTTGTGGCACCAGTGGAACTGGAGGAACTGGAGGAATTCTCCCACCATTTTGCTCCCTTCCACGATTCTGTGGATCAACTTGAGGATCGACTCCAGGAGGTTCCATTGGAAACTCTTGTATGTAAGAAGCTTCTTCTAGAGGTTCCTGTGCGCTCAACTCTTGTTGTTCCCTTCTCTTTCATCTTTGTTCCTTCCTACGACGACGAAAGGTTCTTTCTATCTCAGGACCAATGTCAAGGAGTGCACACCCCTTGTTCATGCACTGACTTCAACCTGCAAAAGAAAAACAATTGCAAATTAAAGTGAAATTCCCTTTGAGACAGAATATGCGGTCGCAATATGATTGAGATTTCAAAAACAAAACTAGTTTCACTTTTGGTCCCTGACAACTGATAGCGAGCAGAAATGTCGCTATTTTAGTCCCAATTTATTAGGCTTTTTAGAGCTTTAATTGTGTTTTTATTGAAAATATTTGATATATTTTGTCATTTGGTCTTTAGGAGCAAACTATGGAAATTAGTGGAAAAAGTGCCCAAAAAGAAGACATTTAAGCCCAATTTTCATATTAGGGTCAAAGGGGAAGCCATGAAGGTCAACCATGAAGATGAGGCCCAAAGGAAATGAAGTGGAGGCCCAAATTCAAGCCCAAATTCGTAGCTGAAAGTTCTGGAATTTGCCTAGCGTCGAGACGCTGTAGGGACAGCATCGCGACGCTGTCCATTTTTTGGCCAGTAAGTCGATGACGTCACTAGCGTCGCGACACTGTGCAAATAGCGTCGCGATGCTACCCCATTTCCGAGCCTATAAATAGCGCCCCTTTGATCCATTTTTTGATCATCAATCATCAATTCTTCCATTCTTTCCTTGCTTCCTTTGGCTCCTTTGGAGCCTCTCTCAAGGATTTTTAGCCTTTTTGAGAGCTTTCTTTAGTGGGAAAACTTTGGGGGAATTTTGGGAGTATTCTAGGAGGCTCAATGAGAGCTCGAAGGGACTCCAAGCGTCAGCGAAGGGGTCTTCGACGGACAATTCCTTTCCTTTTATTATGCTCTTAATTATGTTTTCCATTGTAATTTTTGTGAATATTTTAGCTATGTATAGCTAAACCCCAATTTGGGGTCTTGAAATGAAATTATAGTTTAAATGTTGTTATAATTGCCTATCTCTAGCCCTTTTGTCCTAGTTATTTGTATGGATGTGCTTAATGCTTTATGCAATCTGGCCAATTGTGTACTGATCCGATTCTTAATGGAGACTCGACGGAGAGAAGTTAGGATATATCATAATCCATGCAACTAGTTTAATTTCCTGTCGTGACAACAGGATTAGTTGATTAAACTTAGATTCCTAAAATGAATCAGAGCGTAATAATTAATGAATTTTAATGGCGTTAAGGACACTTAGGTTGCTAAAATGGATTGATTACAATTAGGGGAGACCGACAGGAGAACCTATGTTATTAACGGAGATTCTAGGAGTATAATTAGTTGGGCGATGAGATAGGACAATTGTAGCAATTGTTTAGCTAATAATTGATTTTCAAGACCCCTCTTCCCATTAGAAAACTCTTTCTCCGTAGTTTATTCGATTGATCAAATTTTCTTCTTTATTGTTTTGATTTTTAAATTTTCTTTGGTTGCATGATCTGGTTCCTAAATATTATTTCGCCTAAGTATTTTAGTGTTCAAAAGAATATTTGCTTGCTTAAATTTCGCTTAGCCTCCCTGTGGATTCGATACTCGGAATTCTTCCGTTTTACTATTACTTGTGACGACCCGTGCGCTTGCGGATATCGTAATAACACAGCGAACAAGTTTTTGGCTCCGTTGCCGGGGAGGTGTTGATTTTTAAGCAAATCAAATTTTTTTCTTGACATCAAAAAGAAAGGGATAAATAGTAATTTAGGTGTAAATATTTTTCTTTTATTATTTTGTGAATATTTTATTTTTATTTTTGTTTGGTTCTTTTGATTGATTGGGAGTGTTGCATGCGAAGAGATAAGGTGGTTAATCTGTTTCCGCTAGATCTTGAAATTGACAGGACTCTTAGATCTATTCGTAGAGAAAAAAGATTAGCATAAGCAATGGCCCAACAAGAAGCTCCCAAGGCGATCAGAGACTTTTTACAGCCAGTTCTCCCGACCGAAAATTCAGGAATCGTTTACGCCCCGATACAGGCTACAAATTTTGAGTAAAGACGAGATTGATTCAGATGGCTCGCGATAATTCTTTTAAGGGACATCCTTCGGAGGACCCACATTCACATCTGCGATCATTCTTGGAAATATGCGGGACAATAAAGATGAATGGAGTTCCGGTCGACGCTATAAGACTGAGGTTATTTCTGTTTTCTCTGCAAGACAAAGCTAAGGATTGGCTCGAATCAGTCGAGACGGGCAGTATTAGTACATGGGACGAGTTTGCCCATGCTTTTCTGACTGAAATTTTTCCCGCCTGCCAAGACTTCGAAGCTCCGGACTGAGATTGGAATGTTTAGACAGCTTGACGAGGAGCAGTTGTACGAGGCATGGGAGAGATATAAGGAGATGCTCAGGCGATGCCCACAACATGGATATCCAGATTGGCTCCAGGTGCAGTTGTTTTACAATGGTCTGAATTCCTCCACCAAGACAGTCTTAGACTCATCAGTAGGTGGAAGTTTTCTTTCCAAGACAGTGACGGAAGCCAAGGGTCTGTTAGAGGAAATGGCAGCAACCAGTTATCAATGGCCAACCGTGAGGGGGACAATTTCTAAGAAGGCTGGAATTTATGAATTAGATGAGTCGAGTTCATTGAAGGCATAGATGGCATCTCTGACCAATGCGCTGAACAAGTTGACTTCATCTGAGGTGGTCAAATCCATTTCCACCTTAGCTGACGGGTATTCAAAAAAAGGAAGGTCAAGATGTGGAAGAAGTTCAATACGTAGGAAACAGACCATTTACTCAAGGAGTACCGAACTTCTACCACCCCAGTCTGCGCAATCATGAGAACTTCTCGTACTCAAACACGAAGAATGTTTTGCAGCCACAGCCAGGTTTTGCATCATCTAGTGCACCTGAAAAGAAGAGTAACCTGGAGGAGATGGTGGCTATGTTTATTAAAGAACAAAAAGTATTGAATGTGAATCTCCAGACATCAGTCAATAACCACGACACAGCTCTGAAAAATATGGAAGTTCAAATAGGTCAGATAGCTTTAGCGGTGAATGCCCTTCAGAAGGGAAAATTTCCAAGCGACACTGAACCTAACCCAAGAGAGCAGTGCAAGATGGTGACACTGAGAAGTGGTAGACAGTTGGAGAACAGTTCAGAAAAGAAGAAAGAAGTAAAGAGCAAGGATGAAGATGAAAGGGCTGAGGCACAAAAAGCCTCCTCTGAAAGGTCCCAACATCCTCCTAACTCTGTTGATTTGAATTATGGTTTTTCTAACTCTTTTGCAGGAAAAGAAAAAAATGAAGGGCAAGAGAAGAAACTGAACGAGGAAGAAGTGGTTCGATGCAACCACCATGACAAAGGTTCGCACATCAACCCGCCCAAGCGGAGGGGCGAATGTCCAACCTTTGATTACAGGGAGTTACCTTTTCCTCAACGCTTTAAAAATGTTAAATTAGATGAGCAGTTTCAGAAATTCCTAGAGATGTTTAAAAAATTGTCTGTGAATATTCCCTTAGTAGATGCTTTGTATAACATGCCTAATTATGGGAAGTTCATGAAGGAGATGCTTTCTAGGAAGAAAAGTTTGAAAAAAGATGTTTTTAAATTGTCTGAAAGTAGTAGTACCATAGTTTCTGGAAAGATGCCTTCTAAACAGAAAGATCCATGGAGTTTTATTATTCCCTGCACCATAGGAGAAGTATCTTTCAATAGGGCCTTATGTGATCTAGGTGCTAGTATAAATTTAATGTCCCTATTCTGTTTATAGGAAGATTGGTTTAACAGGAATGAAGGACACCGACGTCACTCTCCAGCTTGCTGATAGATCAATTACCCACCCGATGGGTGTTGTGGAGGACGTGCTAGTAAAAGTCAATAAATTTATCTTTCCTGTAGACTTTGTGGTACTCGACATGCAGGAAGACAGAGAGGTACCCATTATTCTAGGCAGACCATTCTTAGCTACTAGGTAAAGCCGATATTAGTGTGCATACAGGTAAGCTTACCTTGAACATTGATGATGAAAAAGTCGTTTTTAGTATTTTTGGCCAAGATGAGTCTGTGTGTAGCTTGCATACATGTTTTTCTATTGGTCCTGAATACTTGACTGACAATGATGAGGAAGTAGAGTATAATCCTGGCCTAGGCTTAGAAGAAGCGCTTATGGATGATGGGGATTTCAATCATAATGCATTTTTTGATGACTCTCTGTTTGAGAATGAGATGAATGATATAGATCTGCCTGATTTCGAGAATGAATTAGACTTGCCTGCTTATGAGAATGAAATATCTGCAGTTGATGACTTACCTTCTTTTGAGAATGAACTGGATTTGCCTGAAATGAATGATTTTGATGATGATATTGATTTGCCTGACATTGAGAATGAGCATGATTTGTCTGTTAATGAGCATGATTTGTATAGAAAGGATTACTTGATAGATAATTCTGAGTCTGATCATGATAGTGTTAAATCTATCGAGTCTGATCTTGACATTCCTGAGTGCATGAATTCTGACAATGTTAATAACTTTGATTCGTGTCCTAATGATGTATATAGCATAGAATCTGACCCAAAGGAACTCGAATCTGTGCATAGTATAGAATCTGATCCTGAAATGCTTGAATTCTTTAATTCTTCTGATAGCGAGTCATATGACAGCTTGGTTGATTCATTTTTCAATTATGAGTCTGAGGAATCTTCTGAGCATGTAGATATTGAATCTGCTGAATGGACTGGCATGATTGATAGGCCATCTTTAGATCCCAGACCAGTAGATATCATAACGCTTGATGACTCTGTTAATAATTGTTTTGCGAATAGAGATTTAGAAAAGAGATTCGACACTGTTGCATATTTTCTGAAATGTTATTATGATAATCTCTTTAGCGAGGATGGGCCAGGGGAAAGTTTTTTTTCTCCCCTGTTTGCTGTGTGCAATTCGGTGCGTGATTTTTTGCAGGGCCCGGAGGATGATGAAAACTTTTATTTCGAGCCTCCGTAAGCGTGTCGAGCCTAGTCTAGCTAAAGACGTTAAAGAAAGCGCTACTTGGGAGGAAACCCAAGGATTAAAGTAGTTGTTTTTGCGGTAAATAATTTTCTTTGCCTCAGTGATCCAATTTTGTTTTGCAGGATCACTCTAGCAAATCCCAAAGTTCCATGATTCCCATTTTTCTGGATCCAAAGGAAGAGGATGAATTGCTCCTAGCTCAGGGAAGTCTCAGTATCCCTCTTTATGCTCTATTGTTCATAAACATTGGGGACAATGTTTAGTTTAAGTTTGGGGGGGAGGCTTTCGCTGTGTTGAGCATTTATAAATTCTGTTGGATGCATGAATAGATAGCTATGATAGCCAAGGATGTGATTTTAGAAATTTTGGGAGAAAATGGTTTATATGTTGTGGAATCTGGGAGCACGGCAGAAATTGTGAAATTTTAAAATTTTTTGATACTTAGTTTTGATGTCTAAAGCATACAATAGAGTTATCTAATGACGTCTTTGAAAATCTAGATTCTTATTATGATTTTTGAAGTTTGTTGTCACCCCGATAGGCTTAGTTTCTAATATTAGGAAGTTCATGCTTGATTGTTCTAAAGAGCTAGGTAGAAAAAATTGCTATGCCTGCTGAGAGAAAAGTAAAAGCAACAAAAGAAAATGAGAGAAAAGAAAAATCTGTTGAAAAAGAAAAGAAAATATTTTTGCTTGCACAAAAGAAAAAGCCTAAGGGGTAAAAAAAGCTACCTGCGGTGTGATCAGTTAGGCCAACCAGAGAATAAATTCGGGTTAAGGGTCCCTGCACTGTAGTGTGAAAGCTAGTACCATTAGATATCAAAATGCAAGTTTGGGGGAGTAGCAAAAGAAAAAGAAAAAGAAAGTGAAAAATATTTGTGAGTTTTGCTCCCCCATGAAAAAGAAAAATATCAGGCGCCCTAGTTTCTTTTTTTTGCATGATAGAAGAACTCCGACCTATTAGGGGCTCTTAGCCAGTGTAGGGGGAAAACAAATGGAGAAAGCCATAAGACTAATCTAGGTTAGTAAAAGAATCAATAGATAAGTCTTGAGCATGCTATTCATTAATTTTAAGTTCAATCTATTTTAAGATTTCTTCAAGAGTATGCGGTGCTTGCTTATTCCACTTGCATGTTTTCCATTCTATCTTAAGAATTCCAAAATCATTGAGGCTTGAGCGATTCTATTTCATGCATCTTTCAAATTTATTTTGCTCGGGACTACAAAAGCTTAAGTTTGGGGGTGTGATAGAGAGCATAAATGTCGCTACTTTAGTCCCAATTTATTAGGCTTTTTAGAGCTTTAATTGTGTTTTTATTGAAAATATTTGATATATTTTGTTATTTGGTCTTTAGGAGCAAACTATGGAAATTAGTGGAAAAAATGCCCAAAAAGAAGACATTTAAGCCCAATTTCCATACTTGGGTCAAAGGGGAAGCCATGAAGGTCAACCATGAAGATGATGCCCAAAGGAAATGAAGTGGAGGCCCAAATTCAAGCCCAAATTCGTAGCTGAAAGTTCTGGAATTTGCCTAGCGTCGAGACGCTGTAGGGACAGCGTCGCGACGCTGTCCATTTCTTGGTCGACAAGTCGATGACGTCACAGCGTCGCGACGCTGTGCCAATAGCGTCGCGACGCTACCCCATTTCCGAGCCTATAAATAGCGCCCCTTGGATCCATTTTTTGATCATCAGTCATCAATTCTTCCATTCTTTCCTTGCTTCCTTTGGCTCCTTTGGAGCCTCTCTCAAGGCTTTTTAGCCTTTTTGAGAGCTTTCTTTAGTGGGAAAACTTTGGGAGAATTTTGGGAGTATTCTAGGAGGCTCAAGGAGAGCTCGAAGGGACTCCAAGCGTCAGCGAAGGGGTCTTCGACGGTCAATTCCTTTCCTTTTATTATGCTCTTAATTATGCTTTCCATTGTAATTTTTGTGAATATTTTAGCTATGTATAGCTAAACCCCAATTTGGGGTCTTGAAATGAAATTATAGTTTAAATGTTGTTATAATTGCCTATCTCTAGCCCTTTTGTCCTAGTTATTTGTATGGATGTGCTTAATGCTTTATGCAATCTGGCCAATTGTGTACTGATCCGATTCTTAATGGAGACTCGACGGAGAGAAGTTAGGATAGATCATAATCCATGCAACTAGTTTAATTGTCCGTCGTGACAACGGGGTTAGTTGATTAAACTTAGATTCCTAAAATGAATCAGAGCGTAATAATTAATGAATTTTAATGGCGCTAAGGACACTTAGGTTGTTAAAATGGATTAATTACAATTAGGAGAGACCGACAGGAGAACCTATGTGATTAACGGAGATTCTAGGACTATAATTAGTTGGGTGATGAGATAGGAAATTGTAGCAATTGTTTAGCTAATAATTGATTTTCAAGACCCCTCTTCCCATTAGAAAACTATTCCTCCGTATTTTATTCGATTGATCAAATTTTCTCCTTTATTGTTTTGATTTTTAAATTTTCTTTGGTTGCATGATCTGGTTCCTAAATATTATTTCACCTAAGTATTTTAGTGTTCAAAAGAATCTTTGCTTGCTTAAATTTCGCTTAGCCTCCCTGTGGATTCGATACTCGGAATTCTTCCGTTTTACTATTACTTGTGACGACCCGTGCGCTTGCGGATATCGTAATGACACAGCGAACAGCAACTGACGCCAAAAACTTGGTGCGTCATCGGCTAAATGGATGGATGTGAGGTAAGATGATAAATAATAATAAAGATAGATTCAGCCAACCCTAGTGCAAGTATACACTGTCACACGAAGTAATAAAAAACCTTAGAAGTATTCCAAGGGTATCGATCCCACGAGGACTAACTGGAAATTCAGATTTGAAGAAGAAACTGCTCAAATGATTGCTTAAACAATAGGTAACCAAAGAAATATGATCAATGATTGGTTTTTAGAAAAAAGTAAATAACACAAACAAATAAATAAAAGAATAAGAATAAAATAAAACGAGGTATTCAACATAGATTCATCCCAAAGGCAATAACCTTAATCATGGATTATTTCACTTAAGCCTATTCAATGCATTGGGTTAGATTTAACTTCTATTTGGCCTTTCTCCCAAGAACCGTTAGAAGGCTAAGCAAGTACCGTTATGCACATTTCTGTGACTCGACTCCGACATAGATAATTCACGAATGCAATCTATAACCCTATAGTCGATATAGGGTGCCTTAGGCAGCTTGCCCTATACCGTCGAACAATCTCTTTCAAGATTTTTCTCCTATATCACCTTTATGAGAACCGATATCGTCTGTCCCTTTCGAGATCAAACTCACATAGCATGAAAAGTCTAAGTGATCGAGTTAAACTCAACAAGATCAGAGTGAAAATCAATAAAGAATGGCATGCATTGAACAATACTTAAGCAAATAACCATCTGTAACGCCCCAAGCCCAGGATTCAGGAATCCGGATTCGGCCCTTAACGGCCCCTGGCATTCCCCTGCGACCTGGCCACGCCACCATACTCGTCTTAAACTGCTTCCAAGAGTGAAGACTGTCCCCACAAACCAACACGGGGTCCTTTTAGCATGCTTTCTCCTCACTCACATGCTTCCTAGGAAAATTCCCAAGAGGTCATCCCAACTTAGAACTTCTCCAAGCCAAGCATGCTTAACTTCAAAGTTCCTATGATTGAGCCACCGAAAAGGAAGGTGCACCTTGTTGGTATAGGTAGTATCTATCAATTCTTTTAAGCTTTTCTTGAACATACTTTCATGTCCTCAGGATCCCTCTCATTCGGATGTGGCCTCGGTTCATTCATGTACCCCTCCTAACTCGGGCGTTACACTTTCAAGCTATTGAACCATAAGGGAATTCACCATATTGAACCCCTCAACGGAATTTAGCTACTCATGGTGAGATAAAGTGCAAATGAATACATTTTTATTGAGAATAAGATGTAAAGAATACAGATAAATGAAAAGTATCAAAAGCTGGAAACAATGGAAGTAGCCAAATACTATGGGTTTTCTATTTATCCAATCCTTCTAGAGTTCGCTTAGACACTCCACTCTCTCGCTTTTACAAGTGGGAATGGGTGAAAATCCCTACAAACCCTAAGGTTTGATGTCTAACTCAGGTTAGAATTTAGTCATCTAAGAAGGACTTCGGGCATCCCTACTCATAGGCGTCAACTAGGGTTCTGTTACCACCCTCTTCTTCCAAATGAGTTCTGCTTGAATTTGACTTCGAATCTCGAGCTTATATAGTGTTGGAATTGGTTGAGGAGTTGCGAAATAGGTGCTGGTAGGTAGCCCAGTCAGTTTCGGGGTCAAAACAGTCGGTTAGGTGAGAAGAAGTCTCGTTCAAAACGACCTGCGGACGACTCGGAACTGCCTCTGTTTTTCAAGAAATGCGGTCGCATTTCATTTTGCCTTCCCAGAAATGCGGTCGCATTTCTGGGCAAATTCCAACTTCTCCTCTGTTTTTCTGCACAGCAACAAACTTAGTCAAATTCCCTTAAAATTAAGTCTTTTTAAGCACAAATGAGCATATTTTGACAAAAGTGAATCTCAACACCCTAACTTATCAACTTTAACATATTTTGAGCTCGGGAATAATAAGATTTAAATGTGCATGAGATTAATTAATTAACATTTAATTAATTGATTTAATCAATTAATTAATTGATCTTGATCTAACGGTCAAGATTGTTTTCTAACCTCACATTAGGGTTTCCTTGCTTATAAAAGGAAGGGTTATGAGAACCCTAACCCTAAGGGCCACCAATGGCCACCATAAGGCAAAAGGTTTCATTCTTGCCTCCCTCTCATATTCTCTCAACTCAAGAACTCTAGGGAGAATTTTCTCTCTAGAGTTTTTTCCCATTCAAGATTAGGTAGTCCCACAACTACGTTCCTAATCTCTGAGTCATAGCGGGGAAGATCAAATTGGTGGTGTCCCAATTGTTGACACAAATCAAGAAAGGCGTTCTTGATATTTCAGAGACGACAACAACGGTATGTTCGCTTCTCCCTATTAGATTTAGATCTAATATTTTTGTATGCTTAGCCTTATTATAAATCTAGAATAGTTCTCAGTTTATTGTCAATGTATTAGTATTTTAGATTAACCAAAATTAACTACGAACTGGTCCCAATTACGCTTCCGCTTAACGAAATTAGGGAATTCCAATCCTTCAAAACCTTTTTGCACCGCCATTCGCAATGATGGAATTTCTCTTTCTAGAGGGAGGACAACTTCTACTCCGTAGATAAGTGAGTAAGGCGTTGCTCCTGTTGGAGTACGATAAGTGGTCGGTATGCCCATAACACTTCACCAATTCTTTCTTGCTAGTCTCTTTTCGTCTTGGAGACGACTTTCTTCAACAAGTTGCATAATGTCTTGTTGAATGCTTTAGCCAAACCATTCGCAGCAGCATTGTACATAGACGAATTATATTGTTTGAAGCCAAACTTTTCACATAACTTGTCCATCAAACTATTAGAGAACTGTCTTCCATTATCTGTCATGATGCGATGAGGAATGTTGTATCGATAAATGAGATGATTACGAACGAAATCTGCTACATTTTCTTTCTTTGCTTCTTTTAATCCAACAGCTTCAGCCCATCTTGAGAAATAATCAGTCTCTGTAAGGATATATGAGTGTCCTGTCGATGATTTGGGTGTTATAGGACCAACAAGGTCAAGTCCCCAAGCTTCAAACGGCCATGAAACTACAGTTGGGTGAAGTGGCTCTAGCGATTGATGTATGAAGTTGGCATGAAATTGACAAACTTCACATTTCTTTGTATATTGCATCGTATCCTGAACCATCGTAAGCCAGTAGTAGCCATTCTCTTTAATTGAAAATGAAGCTTTGGCCCAGATTGATGAGCTCCACAAACACCTGAATGTGTTTCCTAATGCTTGCATTGATTCCTCTTTTCTGAAACATCGAAGATAAAGGCCTTCATATGAGCGACGATATAAGGTATCTTTGTAGTAGATAAATCGAGATGCTCTTCTTCGTATCTCAGTCTTATAACGCCTTTCGACAGGAAGCTTTCCATGTTGTAGATAATCTATAATCGGCTGTCGCCAAACTTCTTGAATCACATAGACAAATATTGCATTCGTTTCCTGACTTTCTTTTTCAATTGGTAGCATAACCCATTTTTGGTAGAGTGCAATGTTTAGAACTTCATTTTCTGAGATCGTCAGAGCGGTGGCTAAATTTGCCAATGGATTAGCCTTTGTATTTTCAGATCTTGGAACATGTTCTATCGTCACACTCTCGAATTTTTCCAATAATTGTCTAGCGTAAATGAAGTAACGTATCAAATCTTCATGTTTTGCCTCATATTGGAGCAACAATTGATTGGCTATCAATTTTGAATCTCCAAAAATTTCAATATACATCACTCCGATCTCTATGGCTATTTGAAGATCAATGATGAGTGCTTGATATTCAGCAACATTGTTCGAACACACTTCTCCGAATGTGAAGCTATATGAATATGTGTTTTTAAGGCGAGATGAATACTACTCCTGCCCCTGCACCATTTCTTCGAGCCGCTCCGTCAAAATACATAGTCCAAGGCTCAGCTAACTCAATGTAGAATATCTCTTCATTAAGCAAGGCTTCAGATAATTTCCAGTCCAATGGTACCGGGTGGTAGGCTAAGAAGTCTGCCAAGGCTTGCCCCTTCACTGCCTTTTGTGGAACGTAGACAATATCGTATTGTTGAAGTAAGATTGCCCACTTAGCCAACCGTTCTGAGATAATTGGTCTAGACAAGACATACTTGATTGGATCAGCCTTTGCTACCAAGTGCACCGTGAAAGCTTGCATGTAATGTCTCAATTTGTCAATAGCAAAGAAAAGTGAAAAGCACATCTTCTCGATGGGTGAATAATTTAGTTCTGCCCCATTCAAAGTTCTACTTAGATAATACAAAGCACATTCTTTGCTTTTCTCTCCCTCTTGAGCGAGTAATGCCCCAAGCGATCTTTCTTGTGCAGCAATGTACAATATCAATGGTTTTCCTGCAATTGGAGCGCTTAAGACGGGAGGATTAAACAAATACTTTTTAATGCTATCAAAAGCATTTTGACAAGCTTTATCTCATTCAAAGGTTGTGTCTTTTCTCATCAATCTTTGAAATGGCTGACATCAACCTACTACATTGGAGATGAACCTTCTGATGTAAACCAGACGCCCTTGGAGACTTCTTAATTCTCATCAATCTTTGAAATGGCTCCAACGATCTAAGATTAATAGGTTGAACTCTTTCAATCCTAGTTAACCAACATTCGTTAACTAACGGGACACTCTACTATAGCCCGTAGTTGAACTCCCCTCACTGTAGATATATTTCTATCCACCCGATATAACTGTGATCAGTAAGTCGATCCTTCACAGGTTGTTCGTAACTATAGCTAGGTCAAAAGTTCGTTTTACCCCTATAACACTTATTGTTCCTTATGCCCCCACTGAGTCCCTAATGAACAATTGGTTTGTGGTCCGACCACTAAACCTAAAACCTCTCAGGCCAATGAGAGGGCGGCGCGCCTTTGTTCACGTCCCACTGTCAGCACTTAAGGGAACAACCTCTCTATTATCCCTAAAGTCGGGTAGGAGTGAATTCCATCATGCAGGACTATGTCCCCAACTATCTACCCGGTCTTATCCCCAAAATTGTAGGAACTTATTGAGTCGGTGATGTTGAGCCACTCTCACTCATGCAAATCAAAGAATAATCTCAAATAAACAGGAGTTCATAGTTAGCTCAAGATTAAGATCGAGTTACCTAGGTCATCGCTTGAAATAGTTAATTTCACAGTAAACGACGTTATAAAGTGAAAGTGACTTATTTCGCGGTCCGGTCTTATGCAAACTCTTTTGCATAGGATGCCCCCACCGCATGTCTCTACATGAACGATTCATGATCACATCGTTTGTACTAAAACAAAGTGGGTCGCATCACATAGTTTTTCCTAGGATAAGGTATCAAGTCTTATCCCTATAATACAGACCATTTAGGCTATTACTTGAACTTGATCCACTTTTATGTCTCTACATAAAGTTCAAGTGTTCATATCATAGCCAAGGATTCTAGTTTATTGGATTTGGGTTAATTAATACATAATGAAAACAACTATTTGACAACCAGAAATTGAATAACCTCGATAACGCTTTATCGATTATAATTGATTTTGTTACATTTACTATCCACTAGTTTTAGGACATAAAACCCAACAAACTCCCACTTGGACTAAAAACTCTAGTGGGTTGTAAAATAATCCAGAACCATAGTGGATTTTGAAATATAATAAACTAGGGCAACTCGTATACCCATTACATATCTCCCACTTGCCCTAGATTATCCTTTGTACATTACTCGTAGACCTAGACCATCTAGATGTCCCTCGAACACTTTTAGCCGCGAGGGCCTTCGTAAATGGGTCAGCAATATTTTATTCTGAGGTTATCCTCGTGACAATCACACCCCCTCTGTACATAATCTCTTAGATGAGATATACGTTTGCGTTCTATACATTCGCCTCATATTTGGAACAACTTTCCAAATGAACTTCCTAAGTCCTACAGACTTTTGAGCTTGCTTCATAAGCAGCAACACACTTGGCCTTCAAGATAAAGTCTGTAATGCATCTATACTTGATGCTACGACATCCTATAGCTCCTTGTAAAGGGTGAATTCTGATGTCGATGTCGATTTCCACGAATCTCTATCGGTGTGAAAATCAGAATTAGTGTATCCTGTAAGGATCAAAATCCTTAGTACCATACACGAGTTTATAAACCCTCGTTCTCCTAAGATACTTGAGGATATCTTAGCTGTAATCCAGAGGCCTTACCCTGGACTGAATTGGTATCTACTGACAATCCCTACTGCATACCATATGCCAAACCTGACAACTAATTTCAAGGCCTGGGGAATCCGTCTCAAATCCTCAACCTCTTGAGGCGTCTTAGGACACTACTCCTTTGACAAATGAATTCCATATCGGATAGATAACTAACCGTTCATGGAATTCTAATCTTATATCTAGCCAACACTTTTGTCTATATAAGATACTTGAGACAAAGCTAACGATTTGTTCTTGCTATTCCAAACGTTTTGGATTCTAAAAACATACAGAGCCTTTCCAAATCTATTATTTGGAACCAGACGGCTAGCTCACTTCTAATGTCAGTTTTGATAAACTATATCATTCTCAATGAGTAGGATATCAATCACATATAAAACTAAGAAAGCTACTAAACTATTGTTAATCTTTCTGTCGACACAAGGTTTATCAATATTCTGGTCAAAGCTATAAGATTTAATCGTGCATTAAACCTTATGATCCAAGATCGAGACCCTACAGTTCAATTCATAGATGGATCGGTTAAGGTCGCAAACCTTTTGCTCTAAATCCTGGAATATGAACTCTTCTGGCCAACACCAAACTGAATTGAAGTACACATACTCCATTTCAAGGGTCATAGTTTTGACTCTATTGTCTTTATCCATGTCATCCACTACCTGATTAAAGGTCAGTGGATCCTCGATGTTGTCATCAGGTATGACAATTAGAGTTTCAGCTAAAATCGTATAGTATTCATTAGGTTGATAAACAACCCTCCCACTGAATTGAGGCTCTCTCAACAATTGAGAAGGACGGGGTAGACTTAATGTGCCAGCTCAATCAATAACCCTTTGTTGAATGATTAGTTTGATCAACAACTCTTTGTTGATTCATTTTGTAGCTTTACTAGATAACTTACTTTAACACTGTCTTCTTGCGTGGTTTGTGATCTCTAACGTGGTCTTCTTCTAAGAAAGAAACATTTGTCAATACAAATACTTTATTTTCTTTTGAACAAGGAAGCATCCACATCTCGTTTCTTTGGGATAACCTACAAATAGGTACACTTTTGAATAAGGTTCCAGTTCCTTTAGGGTTTGTCTCGAGCACATATGCAGGAGATTCCTAAATTCTGAAACGACATAAATTTACTTTTTGCTCTTTTCAGAGTTCAAACAATGTTTCAGAAACATTCTTTTGAGAGAACCATATTCGCATTTTAAAAGGACAGTCAACACTGCTGACGGAAGAGATTGTCTTGGTCTCTTGTCAAATAAATTTATAATCCACGATTCCTAAAGCTAACTTGTAGCAGTAGTGGTCGGGGTCGATCACAGGGAACAATCGGTTTATTTCTAAATTCTTTTGTGTGTTTGAGGTAACCAAAAAGGGGGGTTTTATAGATAAAAGGTTAAGACATAAAGTAAAGGCGGGAAAATAAATAAGGAAAATTAAATGCAAGGAAAGTAAAGGTGGGGTTAGTTGATCTTACCACGAGGATCACTATAATCGAGGTTGAACTCGATGTTAAGTTTGATTAATTTCATTCATCGATTATCGATTGATATTTAATTAACTATCTAAGTCTGGCGTATTCCGACAACAAACCGAGAGACATGATCCAACTATCACAAACATGTAATCGCTAAGTTTGATTCTAGTTTAAATTAATTAATTGGCCTATTAACTAATCTAAACCGCATTGGGATCTAGCCGAATTAATTCACATGCAACGGGCAACAAACCATAATTACAATTGATTAAATCATTTAGTTCTAGGGACGCATGTGTATAATCATAACGTTAACCTATTTGCTATCTAAATTTAGCAAGTAAATTTAGAGAGGGCGTGATAAAGGTTGTCAATCTTTCCTACCACAATCTAAACTTATAGAAAAAAAACTAAAATCACAAAGACAATTAACTAAGTAATGAAGAATGAAAATCTCATAAGATTGAATCAAACTTACAAACCGAGGTCCCGATTACAACGATCCGAGCTTAGTTGGCTATAGACAAGGACCTCCAAACTCAAGGCTCGATCAACCGACCCTTAGACTAAGAAAACTTTAAAAACTAAGAAGAATGGTGGAGAAAGGGGAGAGAGATGGACTACAATGTTGTAGTGAATTGTGTATTGAGGGATGATTCTAAACCTACACCAAAGGCCTCTATTTATAGTGGTTCTTGGCCTTCAATTCATGGTAATTTGTTGCTGAAAGGATCCTCAAATTTGGAGAAAATCGCCAACCAAATAAGGAAAAATAAAATTCTGGAAATCTGCCTACAGCATCGCGACGCTATCCCTTTAATTTTGGAAATTTGTTCTTGGATTGCCCTAGCGTCGCGACGTTGTCCGCCAGCTTGATCTCCAAGTAGTTTCCTTATTTGGCTAGCGTCTTGACTCTGATGATGGGCATTTCGACGCTGATGAGGCTCCAGGGGCAAAATGGTCATTTTACGCTCCGATTTCACTCGTTTAAGCCTCGAATTGTTTCCAAAGCTCTGGTGAGGACCAATAGACATATTATACTCATTTTAAAGAATTTTTCGCAAGGATTTCGACTAAGATAAGAAAATTGGGAGATTCTAAGTGTATAACAAATTCGACTTATCAACTGCATGTCCCTGAAACGAGTTAAGGAAACTCATTATCGAATGAATCATGTCAAACAAGGTTTTGTTTCTCCTTACTGATACATCACTCTACCATAATGTACTAGGTGTTGAGAATTTAGGACATAATTCCATGTTCTATCAAATAGACCTGGAATCTCAAGTCCATATACTCTTCCCTTCAATCGAATCGAAGTGTCGTTATCGTTTTACCTAATTTGGTTCGTAACCTCAGCGTTATACTACCTGAACTTTTCAAGAGTTCGGACTTATGACGCATTGAATATAGATAAGCATACCTTGAATAATTTATTAGTGAAACTGATGAAATATTCACTGAAGGAATGAAAATCATTTACAGTGGAAGTGTATATCAGATCGACTCATTGTTAATTGGGTTAAAACGAAAACACAATTCCACAGCACTATGCTCCTCAATGAACAGTTCGTCACGATCTCTCGAACACAACCATCAAAGAACACCCACTATCCTCTGGATCACTGAGATTTGAGTTTGTGGGAACTCATTCTTGAATTGGGAATGGATTTTTCAGCAAGAGGGTTGCTGTCATTTTTTTTCTTGAGAGAGTTTCTTGAGAGTTTTCGAGAGAGATTTATGGAAAAATGAAAAATGCAGAACTTCCTTCTGCCCCATTCACACGTTAGTTGTAGGGAGAAAGATCCATCATCTCTATCTCCCCACATGGCACCATCCCAACCGTTGAGATTTAATTATTAAATAATAATTAATGTTAAAACCATATATTATGCAAAATTAATTTAATTAAATCGTAATTTAACTAAATTAATTTTACAATATAGTTTTCAACTAACCAATTCAATTAAATCTAATTTAGTTGAATTAATTCGAGCCAACCAATTAATTCAATAATTAACTGTTCCCAATATTAATTATATATCACATATTTAATTAATTTCACAATTGAATCATGTTCAAATGTGTCTCTCTTTTAACCTATAGTTTTAATGTGCATCTAATGTACATTAAATATTAAATATAGAATTAATTTAATTAAATCACATTTAATTAAATTAAATTAATTAATTCTCCAATTAATTAATTCATTAATTAAATATCATATATTTAATTAATTTACTATTTGAATCATAATTCAAATAATTCTCTCATATAATATAGTTTTACTATGAATCTCATTCACATTAAATTTAACCTACGGTTTCAATATGAATCTAATTCATATTTAATATTTGAACTCTTTCAAATATTTAATTCTCTCATTAATTAATTTTGAATCACATCCAAAATTAATTTTATACTATAAAGTTTAATTCATCAATTAAACTTATATTATAATGTATCTTTATACATTATCTTAATTGTATCAAATACAATTTAATTCCCTTAACGAATTTGAACACACTTCAAATTCTATTCAAGACTATATAACCTCAGAATCCTTTACGAGCTAGCAGGTGGACCTAATGGACCTACGGATCAGAACCTCCAACGATATGAGACTAATTGGCAAAACTCATTAACCAAGTTAGTCAACATTTGTTAACTGTGGGTCACTCCACTAAAGACCCACAGCTGCACTCTTCTCACTGTAGAATATTTATGTGTCCACGGATATTGACCAATAACGGTAAGTCAATCCTTCATGAGTGTTCATAACGCCAGCTGGGTCAAATAATTATATAAGAAAATTAATTCCATGCATTGACTATTTTCATACATTAATATAACTCTTTACATTAATCGCCCATGAAAGTTAAATTAAGCAAATAAATTACTTATAGAAATATAACTCTTTATATTTTTAATCTAAAGTAATTTCATGCTCAATGCTTCTCAATTTTCATCCCTTTAATATAACAATTTATATTAAACATTCATGAAAATTAAATTCATGCATAATCCATATATTATAACAATTATAAATAAATATGCATGAATATGCTTAACCTATGGTGGGATTTAAATACTATATGACATTCATAAAGCAATTAAATAGCTAAGTAGACGGGTTTTGGCATCCTAGGACTCAAAACAATAGAAAAAATTACATTAATTATTCTATTACAGCCCTATCATGCCGTGAACCAGCCCAAAACAGCCTCGAACCGCGTCCAAACTCTTCGAACCGGCAAGAAATTGGGCTGAACCATGCTAAACCGTGAAAAACCAACTTTAAACAAGCTTGAACCAGCTCAAAATTGCTTCGAACCGCATCCAAACTCTTCGAACCGGCGAGAAATAGGGCTAAACTGCGCTGAACCAGCTCAAAACCACCTTGAACCGGCCCAAAACTCGCTGAACCGGGCCAAGAACTTCCCAAACCACATGAACCGAGTCAACATTCGCGTGAACCGGTCAAAAATGGCATGAACCGCGCCTCATTGCCCAGACCGGACAGAACCACAACCGTCGAACCAAAAAAAAATTGGACCGTAACCACCCTTCAAATTTGTCGCACGGAAGAAGATGCACGCTTGTCATTTGAAGACACGTGTCCACGCGAAAACTCCCCACTTGAATAACCGCACTACTCACGTTCATGGACGTGCGAAGCTGCTCCAATCGGCCTTGAGGACGTGCGATCGAGCCCAAACGGACGCAGCTTTTTTTCCTTTTTTTTTTTAATTTCGTTCGCGCCCAGGTTCGAACCTTCGCCCTTGAAGCCAATCTACACACGCTTTTCAACTGCCCACGTTCAAGCCCCACCTAACACAGTTTTTCGATTTTTTTTTCTCGATTTTCTGCAATTTTCCAATTGATCTTCGCAGCAGCCGTCTGTTTTTCTAGAAAACTCGATTTTCTGCAGCAATCTTCTTCGTTTTTGCCTCAAATTTCAGCAACATTCATACAAATTGATGCAAAATAACATGACACAGACTGACAGCCATAAATTTGCAACAATAATGCCCAAAAACAACGGGCCTTTACAAGATCAAATCAAGAAAATTGCAAATCTAAATGCCAAAAACCCCAAACATCTACCAGAAAAATTCATCCATCATATGCATAAATTAAATCCCACCAATCCAACCAATTCAAATTTTGTAAAAAAAAATTAAACATACGATCGGCTCTGATACCAATTGAAGGATTGGAATTCCCAATTCCGTTACCGCAGAAGCAATTGGACCGTTCGCAATTTAATTTTGTTTAACAAAATACCGAATACATTGGCAAAAAGATTAAGCAACGAGAAACATACCGTCGTGGAAGACTCTGAATTCAAGAACATCTTCTTGACGAACACCACCAAAAAGCCTTCCCCGCTATTCTCTGAGTTTGGAAACGTGGTTGTGGGACCATGATCTTGAGTATGGGAAGAAATACAGAAAAGAAGAATTTTCTACTCTGTAGTTCAGAGAGAATTGAGAGAAAATTGAGAGAGACTTTTTTTTCACTATTCTGCAGAATGAGAGAGTCATAGAAGACCCCTGCAATGTGAGAGGTTAAGTGAGAGAGAAAAATAAATAAATAATTCTAATATAATAATTAATTAATTAATAATATAATTAAATATCTAATATTTAATTACATGAGCATAATCATATTAAATGCACATCCCTCACTTAATATATAGTTTCAATTAATTTAATTAAATCCAATTTAACCAAATTAATATAAACCAACTAATTTAATTAATTGAAAATCTCTCTTCTGGTTTGAGGAGTCTCTCTCAGGCGGTCTGCTGCCTGTTTTCTCCTTCTGTTTTGAAGGTTACTGTCAGCCATGGATATAGTCGAAAAACTCACAGCACTCAAACTCTCACAGAAGGAATCCAGTGGAATAAGCACATCGGAGCTAGGAGTGCAAGAAAATAATGACAAGCTCCAACATTGTCTAGTTGGGAAGGTTGTTTCTCAAAGAATTATCAATATTGAAGCTTTTAGAAGAACTATGAAAAAAGTATGGAAGTTTTGCCGTGGGATAGCCATCGATAATGTTGGGGACAATCTTTTTCTTATTAATCCACAATCCGACTCGGCAAGGGACAAAATTGTGGAGGAAAGCCCGTGGTGTTTCGACGGCAATTTAATCCTTCTCAAACGTCCAACCACATTCGACATGCCTGAAGAAATTATTTTTGATGATGAAGTTCAGTTTTGGGTTCAGTTCCACCATTTACCTCTTGGGTTACGAACAGACATTGTGGCACAAAAGCTCGGGAGCCGTTTAGGGATAGTTCAGAGAATAGATACTAATGATATGGATGAATGCTGGGGTCGTTTTCTAAGGGTTCGGGTCAAGATGAAGATCAACGAGCCATTATGCAGGGGTCTAACTATAAACGATGGACCATCTAAAAAGATTTTGGTGGCGATTAAGTACGAGAGATTACCAGACTTTTGCTATTACTGTGGTATGATCGATCACAATGACGGCTCGTGCCCCCAACTAAAATTGCAAGCAAAGCCAGAAAAACAGTTTGGGTCATGGATGAGAGCTGCTACTCCTCCGAGACAAAATCGTTTTCACGCTAGTGGCCGAGGATTTGAAGGAAACCGAGGGGGACGAGGACGTTTTGGGACCAGAAAATGGGGTAAGCAGTCCTGGCGATCTGAAGCAATGGAGGAGGAAGACGGATCCACTCACGAAGATGAATCAGACTCTCAAGATTCCGGCGGAAGTGATGGTGAACAACAAACTGAAACTACTCGCCGGACAAACACCGTGACTGATTCCGAGGAACCTCCACCGCAATTAAAATCTTCAACAGCAAACACGGGTATTAATTGTCATATCCCCCTCAATAATGCCAATTTTGTAGATTCTTTCCTTATCAATGCAGATGGCGATAATTGCGGCAAGGATGGGGGAGGTTTTCACGGCACCAACGAACAAAAATACCAAAGTCTCAGCAAAGCCAATAATGAGGAAGGGAAGGGCAACGACGGTTTTAATAAAATAGGGCAAATGGCAAGCAAAGTCAATAATGAGGATGGTGGGCTTGAAACACATGAAGGGTCCATTTCAATCAATCAACACCAAATGCCATTTGTTGAGCCCATTTCAAAAGAAAATATACTTAGAGCCCAAAACAATACCAACTCTCCTCAGCCTAATGTTTCTTTCCTAACTCATGAAGACATTATTGAAAACAAATTGAGCTTAAATGGAGATCAAACAAAATTTATCCCAGGCCCAAACCACGATACAGTTTTGATGGATGAGGATGCTCAAGAAATTGAGCCCAGACCGAAGGTGATGTTGACGGACACTCACAAGCAACTCAGAGATGAAGATTCTGCATGTGCCAAAGAGGAATTTCGAGCAGTTGAAAAATCATTTACTGATGATCAAAAACCATTAAAAAGTTGGAAGAGGGTTCAGAGAGATCCCATCACGCCCGACCTTTCCACACCACAATCAATACAGCGTTAAAAAAAAAAGAGGGTGGCAGATGATGATCAGTTGGAAGGCAATTCTGGCAAGAAATTCAAATCACTAATTCCATTAAACAATGGAATTCTATCGGTGGAGCCTGATCAGCAGGCCCGCCGGGCGCCATGAAAATCTTCAGTTGGAATGCTCGGGGGGCGGGGAACCCTCGAACATTCCGAGCACTAAAAGATTTAGTGAGAGAAAAAAATCCCCAGGTTGTGTTTTTAATGGAAACAAAGTCTAATCAATGTCGTATGAATACTCTTAAAGAGACTCTTATGTTTCAAAATATTTTTGTAGTAAATTGTACTGGACTAAGTGGTGGACTAGCTTTATTCTGGCATTCTTCTGTTAATCTAAATATTATTTCCTATTCCAAAGTGCACATTGATACTAATATCGAATTTCAAGGTAAATTGTTTAGATTCACAGGATTGTATGGCGAACCGAAGCAAGAAAATCGCCACTTATCTTGGACGTTACTACGACGTCTTGCAGACATACCTCATTCGGCATGGATGGTAGCAGGAGATCTAAATGCAATAACCCAAGCTAATGAAAAGGACGGAGGAGGAGATTTCGAGATATCTCAAAGCCAAAATTTTTTGAATGCCTTAAACGACTGCGCCCTACGAGACCTCGGTTTCAAGGGCAATCGATTCACGTGGCGAAATAACCAGCCTGGAATGGCTTTTATTCGTAAAAGGCTGGATAGATGTATCGGTAATGTTGATTTCTTGAATCTTTATCATTCTGTCACTATTAATCATCTTGGTTTTTGGTCTTCAGATCACAGAGTTATTGAAGTTGTTTTACAAGACGCTGAAGACCCTCAATCTGCAAGTAACAAAATACACCACTTCAAATTTGAAGAATCATGGACTCTCCATGAGGATTGTGTTTCAACAATTCAGGCTGGGTGGGAAAAAGGAGGTGGAGATGATTCGCCTGATAACTTACTCACCCGCATTCGAAGTGTGTCTGAGGAGCTAAAGAGGTGGGGGAGGAACAAAACAGGAAAATTCAAAACAAGAATCACAGAGGCTAAAAGGAAAATTGATGCGCTAAATGAGGGGCGAATGGAAGGAAATGCGCAAGCCATTTTAAAGACGGAAGAGAAAAGGTTGGATAACATTCTAATGGAGGAAGAAATTTACTGGAAACAACGCTCACGAGAAAACTGGCTCAAATGGGGAGATCGTAACACCACATGGTTCCACTCCAAAGCCACACATCGACGTCAGAAGAATAAAATCCAGAAAATAACAGATTCCAATGGGTACTGTTTTGAAAACAGGGAAGTTATCGAGCGTATTTTCCTTCATTATTATTCTGAACTTTTTAAATCTTCTACTTTAAATGTGCAGGCGATTGACGAAATCTTACAAGCTACTTCAACAAGAATTTCAGACGATATGAATTCTCAGTTAGATCGTGTTTTCGTAGCTACAGAGGTGGAGGAAGCGTTAAAACAAATGCATCCGACCAAAGCACCTGGCCCAGACGGGTTACCAGCTCTCTTCTATCAAAGATATTGGAATATAGTAGGAGAGAGGGTGATCAACACATGCCTTCGATGTCTTAATGAGGGGGAAATGCCAGAAAAACTCAATGCAACAACAATTGTCCTCATTCCGAAAAGGAAAAACCCGAGCACGGTGAACGATTATCGCCCTATTAGTTTATGCAATGTGTGTTATAAAATCATTGCTAAAGTGCTTGCCAACAGATTAAAAATAATTCTCCATTCTATTATTTCTGAAAATCAAAGTGCGTTTGTTCCTGGTAGACTGATAGCTGATAATGTTATTGTCGGTTTCGAATGCTTACATTATATTAAAGGCTCAAAATCTAAGAAAAATGCTTTTGCATCTATCAAACTGGACATGAGTAAAGCATATGATAGAGTGGAGTGGGTGTTTCTAAAAAGTATAATGTCAAAAATGGGCTTCAGTTCATCGTGGATAAAGAGGATTGGAATGTGTGTTGAGTCTGTGTCTTTTTCAATTCTTATTAATGGCAACTGTTCTGAAACTTTTAGACCCACCCGAGGGCTTAGACAGGGTGACCCTTTATCTCCTTATTTGTTTCTCATGTGTGCTGAGGGTCTGACCAGTCTTTTAAAAAAGGCTGAGATATCTCATAACATTTCAGGGCTTCAAATTGCCAGAACGGCACCATCTATCTCTCACCTCTTTTTTGCAGATGATAGTCTTTTATTTTTAAAAGCGCGAAAGGATGAATTTAATGAGATGCAACGGATCTTGAAAGTATATGAGGCAGCAACAGGGCAGATCATCAATTTTGATAAATCGGAGATAGCCTTTGGGAAGGGAGTGGATAGAAACACAAAAGTCTGTTTAGCCAACATATTGGGAGTCAAGATAGTCCAAGACCATGGAAAATATCTTGGATGCCCATCTTCTCTTTCTAGAAACAAGAAAGCCCCGCTGAGCTATATTACTACTAAGGTTCAAAAGGTGTTGCAAGGCTGGAAAGGAAAGTTACTTTCTACAGCTGGAAAAGAGGTTCTGATAAAGGCGGTAGCTCAGGCAATTCCCACCTACACTCTCACATGTTTCAAACTTCCACAAGGGTGTTGCCATGATTTGAACAGGTTGATGGCTAACTTCTGGTGGGGCAGTTCAGAGCAAGGGAGGAAAATTCACTGGCTAAAATGGGAAGAAATGACAAAACCAAAGGATAGAGGAGGGATGGGTTTCAGAGACATTAGGCTGTTTAACCAGGCGTTATTGGCAAAACATACATGGAGACTGCTATATAGACCTCAATCTCTTATGGCCCAAATTCTAAAAGCCAGATATTTTCCTCAAGAAAAGTTTCTAAAGGCAAAGTTGGGGGGCAGACCATCCTATGTCTGGAGGGGGATTATTTGGGGACGAGAGCTAGCCATAAAGGGAGGACGTTGGAGAGTTGGAGACGGCGAATCTATTGACATTTATGATGATCAGTGGATCCCGAGACCGAAAACTTTCAAGTTGCTCTCCCCTCAAAGGCCATTAACTGATCGTAAAGTTAAAAGCCTTTTCACAGGTAGCCAATCTTGGAATATTCAGTTGCTAACAGATTTTTTTGTGCAGGATGATGTGGACAAAATCCAAGATATTCCAATTGCAGGTGATAACCTTCCAGATGCTTTCTTTTGGCATTATGACAAAACAGGAAAGTATACAGTCAGAAGCGGATACAAACTTGCAATAGACAACCTTCATGAGGCGTCTTCATCTGTGGATTCTTATAACTCTCCCTGGTGGAAAACTTTATGGATGCTAAATATTCCTAACAAACTTAAGGTTTTCGCTTGGCGTGCTAGCTTGAATATTCTGCCGACTATGATGAATCTTGCAAAGCGTCGAGTCCAAAACGATCCTCGTTGCCCAATGTGTGGAAAAGAAAACGAAACAGTTCTCCATGCATTATGGGCCTGTAAGAAGGTAAAAAAGCACTGGGCACGGTGGAGCCCAGTGCAATCTCTCCTAAACACCTATTTTGATGATACTCTTGATCTTTTCTGTAGGTATCAGGAAGATTCTAATTCTGATGAACTGGCAACTTTCGTGGAAATCATATGGTCCATATGGAACTATAGAAATAAAGTTGTTTCCCAGGGCAACCGAATCTTCTTCCATCAGAAATATGACCCTATTGATTGGGCATCAGCTTACATTTCAGAATTTGTGGAGACTCAAGCTAAGCAACATGGAGAACGAGAGCGACCGAGAGAGGCCGGTGATCACCACCAAGATTTGTGGACTCCGCCACCCCACAACCACCTCAAGTTGAACGTGGATGCAGCTTTAACAAATGGAGAAATGGGATCGGGCATGATCATCAGAAACGCAAAGGGTGAATCGATGGCGATTGCAGAACATTACAGAAGAACAAGCTGTTCAGTGGATTGGGCAGAAGCTCATGCACTTGTAGAGGGTGTTCGTTTAGCAATGGATTCAGGATTATCTCCAGTTTGGGCAGAAATGGATTCAAAAATTGTGTGGAATCTACTTCACGACCGTGACCATCATCACAATGAGATTGCTAACCTAATTCACCAGCTCAAGAGACTAGCCATTGAAAAGCACATTAGGGGGTTCCTCCTGACTCCAAGGGACAGAAACAAAGCTGCACACCAGTTAGCTACCCACGCTCGCACAATGAAACACTCTGAAGTTTGGTTAGAAGATTGTCCTCCTTGGGCTCTCAGCATTATAGCTCAAGATATGCCTCATAGGGACGTTCCAACCCTTTCCTTTATTTCTTTGTAATTGTTTTTTGTTTGTTTAATCTGTTTCTTCTCAAAAAAAAAAAAAAAACTAATTTAATTAATTCATAATTAATTAATTTAATGATTTACTAAATATCTCATTTAATTAATCCATCATTTGAATCATATTCAAAACGTGTATCTCTCTTCTAACCTATAGTTTTAATATGAATCGTATTCACATTAAAATTAATCTATAGATTTTAATTTAATTAAATCACATTTAACTAAATTAAATCGAACAATTAATTAATTCAAAATTAACTAATTTTATAATTAATTAAATATCAACCATATTTAATTAATTACATATTAGAATCATATTCTAATATATCTCTCATATATTATAGTTTAATTAAATCACATTTAATTAGACTAATTGAATAATTAATTAATTCACTATTAATTAATTTACTCACTAATTAAATATCACATATTTAATTAGTTATATATTTGAACTATTTCAAATACATAATTCTCTCAATTTAATAAAGTTTAATCACAAATTAAACTTTATATTATAATGTATCAACATACATTATATTAATTATACTTCATACAATTAACTTGATTCCCAAATTGAATTTGAACAATTCAAATTCTTATCAAGATAATTTGTTCCCAATTACTCTTTACGAGCTAGCAGGGGGACCTAATAGACCTATAGATCAGAAGCTCCAATGATATGAGGTTAACTAACTAAACTCATTAATCGAGTTAACCAATATTCATTAACTGTTGGTCACTCCACTAAAGACCCACAGTTGCACTCTTCTCACTGTAGAATATTTCTGTGTCCACGGATATTGACCAATAACGGTAAGTCAATCCTTCACGAGTGTTCGTAACTACAGCTGGGTCAAATTACTGTTTTACCCCTGAGTTACCTCTGGCTCCTTAAGTACCAGTGCTCCTCTAATGAACAACTTGTTTATGGTCCAACCAATAAACAGAAAGTCCCTCTCGGGCCAATGAGAGGGCGGGATCCCTTTGTTCAAGACCCGGAGTCACCACTTAAGGGAACACTCATCTACTTCTCCTAGAAGTGGGAAGGAGTGAATTCCATCTTGTGTTGTCATGTCCCCAAGAAGGTATGCTTATTGAGTCGGCGTACAAGCCACTCTCACCCATACTAATCAAAGGACAATCCCTCATGAGAAGGAGTTCATGACACACTCAGGATTAAGACTGGGTTACCTAGGTCATCCTATTGAAACAGTAACCTAACTAGTTAACGGTGTTACATCTAGTGGTTTACTATTTCGTGGTCCGGTCTTATGCAAACTCATTGCATAGGATACCCCCACTCACATGTCTCCTACATGGACGCCTTGGATCAATACGTCTGTATCGAATACAAAGCGGGTCGTATCACATAGTGTTACCAGGATAAGGTACCCAGCCTTATCCTTGTACTATAGACCTTTTAGGTTGTTACTTGAACATTGATCCCCGTATGTCCGCACATACTAGTTCAAGTTACATGAAAACAACCTTGGATCTTAGTTTATTGGATTTGGGTTATATTGTGCAATTTTAGACTTAAAATGACAATAACAGTTTATTGCATAAATCTCAATAACACTTTATTGATACAAGTATATAATTCGTTAACATTCACTATCTACGAGTTTTAGGACATAAAACCCAACAGTATTGTTATGTTCCCAGCCCCCACTCGGTCTTGCCTATGAAATGGTAGGCTTATTGAGTCGGCGAACTGGCCACTCTCACCCATACAAATCTAAGGACAATCCCTCCTGAAACGGGTTCATAACATACTCAGGATTTAGATTGAGTTACCTAGGTCATCCTATTGAAATAGAAACCTAAACTTGTTAACGGTGTTACATCTAGTGATTAGTATTTCGCGGTCCGGTCTTATGCAAACTCATTGCATAGGATACCCCCACTCGCATATCTCTTACATGAATGCTTTGGATCATTGCATCTGTATCGAATACAAAGTGGGTTGTATCTCATAGTGTCACCAGGATAAGGTACCCAGCCTTATCTCTATACTATAGACCATTTAGGTTGTTACTTGAACACTGATCCCCGTATGTCCCCACATACTAGTCCAAGTTTCATCTAAACAACCTAGGATCTTAGTTTATTGGATTTGAGTCAAATTGTGCAATTTCAGTAACAATAACTCTTTATTGTAAAAATCTCAATAACAACATATTGATACAAGTGAACAATTTGTCACCATTCACTATCTACGAGTTTTAGGGCATAAAACCCACCCTGTTTGAACTTTAGTATTCATTTGACCTCAGAGATCAGAATGCATTAGCTTTAAGGGTTTTTTTGGCACGATAACCTTTTTCCCTTCAAAGGTCATTTAGTCAGCTTACCCTTAAGGCATGACTTATGGGGAGGTAATGAGTCGTCCTCTAACCTATTTAGATGTTCATTTTAGACCAATCCTCAATCCTATTGAGAATAATATGACCTAACCTCAAGTGCCAAAGATAGGTACTTTTAAGAAACTTGTTGCCTTTTAGTTTAGTCTCAGCGGTTTAAATATCTCATAATTTAAAATCGCTCTAGACTCTATCGGTCTTAAAACATATATGTTATTCTTCATGTTTGTATAAAAAATATTGGCATCCTTTTGAAATGAACGATTCAAACACAAAAGGTAACAGAATAGCCTTGTTCTAGCAAACAAGGTATAGAAATCAAGATTTCTTTTAATCTTAGGAACCATATACATTAAACAATATGTAACATTCCTGAGAGAAGAATAACTTTATGTCTCCCACTGTCTTAGCTGAGATGAACTCTTCTATTTCAACTCTAAGAGTTATCTTAACTAGTTTATAGCTAGTGCCAGGAACTCATTCCTTGAAAAGAACATACGTGATTAGTGGGCCCTGAAACAAAATTCCATGTACTCTGGTACGATCAGTCTTTGATTCCTGAATCTCTTGCTTGGTAATTGTTGTAAGAGGTGTGATGAAATTTTCTTTTAGAATCTCCACATCACAAACTTTCAAAATTCTCGAACATTCTGTGAATGGTGATTCTCCCTTCTTGCATCGAGATAAAGGAACATAGTGCAATATAGGGATGTTTGATGACACCTCTTCTGTTGGAGCCTTTGATTTCGCAGGATGGGTAGGTGATTCCTTTGTCTGAACTTCATAATCATCTACCTCTTCAATTGACTCATTTTTTGCATTCTTTGGCTGCTCTAATTTGTGACTTTCAATCAGAGGAATCTCAGCTGGTATGATCTCCCCTGCTTTATCATTCTGCATATAAAACTTTGCATCTGCAAAGTGGGATTATGCCTCTGAGAATGGATTAGTGTCGACTTCAACTTTCTTCACACCGTCTTGATAGAACTTGAAACACTGATGAAGTGTAGAAGATATTACTCCATTTCCATGAATCTAAGGATGGCCTAACAATAACTTGTAAGTGGTCTTGGAATCTATAATATGGAATAAAGTGTTGGCCTTCAAATCTCCAATAACAAGCTCCAAACGGATCATGTCGATGGCTCACTGGCCGCCTTGATTGAAGCCTTGAATAACCAATCTACTATTTGATAGTTCATCCATTGAGATTCCTATTTGTGTCATGGTTGACTTAGGCATTATATTGACTGCAGTCCCATTGTCAATAAGAATTCGGCCAACTTTTTGTTCTCGAATATATCCTGAGACAAATAAGGGTCTATTGTGAGGCTTTGATCCCAACATCAAATCTTCACCTGTGAAGCTAATGGACATACAGCATGAGACACATCTATGTCCTTGAAAGTCTGGAATGTCTGAAACATTAAAACTTTTTAATGTTTCAACAATAGCATCTTTGGTTGCTTGAGGGAGTGACAACAAATCATCTATTGTGAATGAAATCGAATCTCCTGGCTTCGTCATCACTTGAGACGAACTCGAGGAAGAATCACCTTCTTCGAATGTATTGACAGGATGACATGCGACTATCTCAGGGATATCTTCATGATTGTGATTAAGAAAGTTCTTCGGGAAGAAATCTTTAAGGGTTACTAGATGTCGAGACAGAACAAAATCTTGATTTTCTTCGACAACTAGTTTAGGTTTTCTTGAACCTTTTATCTTTCTCTTCTGCTTTTGTAACATGTTCTTTCTTCTGTAGTTTCGGACCATGTGAGGCTCTCTTTGAATGGAATGTTTCTTTTGCTTCTTTCGACGAGTTATCAAAGTCCATCCTTCGTCTTCATTTTCAATAGACTCAAGTTGGTCTTGGAAGATGTCACTTGAAGATTCTTCCTGAAGCCAAATAACAATCGGCTCTAATGTACCGAATTGGATCAGACTTGCTACTGAATTATGAATCGGGCTTGGAGCTACTCGGTTGTTGAGATTTGATGCTATTGTCGCATGATTTGATTGAGCTACCTCATCAAGATCTAACTCAATCTTCTTTTCTTTAGCTAACTTCAAAATTAGCTCCTTCAGAACAAAACACTTTTCCACCGGGTGGCTGATGACTCGATGATACTTGCAGTAGTTGGGATCATTAACTCTCCCCATCTCTTCTAGTCGCTTACATTCTGGTAGTTCAATAAGTTGTTTTTCCAGGAGTTGTTCTAACATATCTGGAATGTCAGAATCTGGAAAAGGGTAAACTTTCTCTTGCCTTTCTTTCAGGGTTAGACGACGTCTCTTGCCTCCCTCTTGTTGTTTCTCTATCTTCTTTTCTTTTCCTTTCGAAGAAAACTTGAAAGGAGTTGCATTGACTACCATTGACTCTTTAGTAGTGCTTTTGGTAGTTTTCTCAGTATTCTAAACTTCTTTCTTTTCTTTCCTGCCATCGGGGACAAAAGGATCTTTGTTCCCTCTAGTAGCAATGCTCAATTCCATGTCATGAGCGCAGGTTACCAACTCCTCGAAAGTGCGAGGCTTTATTCCTTGCAGGATATAGAGGAGTCCCCAATGCATGCATTGGATGCACATCTCGACTGCAGATACTTCGATGAGTCGGTCCTTTCAATCTAGGCTCAAAGCTCTCCAACGGTTGATGTAGTCAACAACAAGTGGAATGAATAGAAATGATCGAGTACCTGACTTAATTATCAAAGATAAGGATGAGATTGTAGGATTATTTGTTACTCATAATATTTTAGTAACAACTAACAATGTACAGCTAATTTCTTGAATGTTCACTTGACAAATACATGCTACACAAAAAATTAAACTTCCATTATTATATACAAGGCAATAACTAATTACTCATAATATTTGATATCATATTTTGTAATTTTCCCATATGGGAACTTCTTGCATCCCTCGTGAGTCCATCTGAGTGATTTGTCAAAAATAAGCAGCCACCTGCAATTAATAAAACCATCAACAATACAGAGTAAAAACAAGAAACAAAATTTTTTATTCAAATAATGATAAGAGACTTGCTTTCGTTTTCACTCCCATGTGGAGCTTGTCTCCTTTGAGTAATAATCTCTTTTCATTATATCAATGAAAAATTTTGTTTCTCATTCAAAAATAATCTATAATCTATAATATATATATACAAAAGTATGAATGTGGAAGAAATTTTTTTTAGACAATATTATCCTTGATTTTTAAAATAGGGAAAAATACATTTTTAGTCCCTGAGGTTTGGGTTAGGTTTCATTTTGGTCTCTGAGTTTTCAAACTCAACAACTCCTGAGGTTTGGTTTTAATTTCATTTTGGTCCCTCCATCTAATTTTCCGTTAATAATTAACGGATTGTTGACGTGGCAAAATTTTTTTATTAAAATAATTATTTTTTTAAAAAAATTAAAATATAAATAAAATAAAAGAATAAAAGAATTATTATTTTATAATTTTTTTATGTATTCCCCCCTCTCTCTTTTCTTTTTTTTTCCGTCTTTCTTTCTTCTCTTTTCTTCTCCTTTATCTCAATTTTCTTCTTCTTTTTTTTTTTTGTTTTTTTAACAAAAAAGGGGAGGAGGGAAAAGGAACTCCCTCCTCCGCGTTCCGAATTTTGAGATTCCCATTCTACTGTCCCTCGAACGTCCGCCATTAATGCTCTCAATATGGTTTGAAAAGAAGGAAAGGATCGAAAACAGAGGAAGAAGGGAGTGGAAATTTGATGAACACGAGAGAGAGAGGGAAACACACAACAAAACTCGTGGGTTTTCCAACCCACCCGACAGCGGACTCGAGCAACCCACACGACGACTTGAGCAGATCTTACGGCTGGAGAAGATCTAGTATGGGTTCTGGCGAGATCTGGACCAGATCTAGTACACGAGCGCAAGCAACCCACGTGACGTGATGAACGAGTCTCGACGGTGCAAAGTTCGAATAGAGTGACGACGAAAACCTCAGATCTGGAACGAAACCCAGATCTGCGTTTCTGAAATGAAGGGGACAGATGTTGCTTGGAGGTGAAGAAGATGCCCGTCGGAGGTCTCGATTCGTAGGTCATTACACTAGGTAGAGTGATAGCTCGGAGGTGAAGAAGATCCGAGTCGCTACCGTCGCCTCCTCCCTCATCCGTTTCGCGCCGGCGACGGCTCCCCCTCTTTCGTTTTTTTTAAAAAAAAAAAGAAAAAAAGAAATGTTGGAGAAGGAATGAAGGAGAAGAAGGAGAAGAAGAAGAAAAGAAAAAAAAAATTGATCGCCGCTGGTGAGCGGCGGTCGACGATGGCCAATGGTGGGATTGTGGAAGATGAGTGGTTTTGGAGAAGAAGAGAAGGTTATGGAAGGGAAGAAGAAGATGAAAAGAATAAATAATAAAATAAAATATATTTTTAATTAATTTATTATTATTTTATTTTTTAAAATTAAGAAAATATTTTTTTAATAAAAAAATTGTGTCACGTCAGCAAACCATTAGTATTTAACGGAAAAATGGATGGAGGGACCAAAATGAAACAAAATTAAAATCTCAGGGGTTAAATTGTTGAGTTTGAAAACTCAAGGACCAAAATGAAACCTAACCCAAACCTTAGGGACCAAAAGTGTATTTTTTCCTTTAAAATAACTAGGTTTTTACCACGTGTGTTGCACGTGTAATAATTTGAGGAAAATATTATGAACTAAAATGAATTTAAAACCAATCAAGATTAGTTTTGTACATTCTTATAGAAATTTAAGCAGTATATAACTAACGATTCATATTTTAATACGTACTTATTGTCCATCAATATAATCTCTTTTTTTCTAAAATGATTCTTATAGATATTGGTTTACCTTGGATTACTCCACTCACCACATCTGTAAAACAAAATCAATATAATGTATCTTTACTAACCTATCTAAGTTTTTGCTTGTTTATCATTCGTTGGGATTTCAAAATCAACCATATTTTGATTATTTGTGTTGTATACTTCTCCTTCTAGTTCTTCTATCTCAGTCATCTAAGATAATGAGATCTCAATCCTTGCATGAACATTTTGATACCTAATATCTAGAGAATTTGCAATGGGAGGCAAATAAGAATTATATAATTGCAAACATAGCACAATGTAAGAAAAATTGCAAATATAGCAAAATCTATCAAAGTATATTACTGATAGACACTAATAGACTCTGGTTAATTAGAATCTATCTGATAGACTTCGATTATCAGAGTTTATCAGCGATAGACTCTGATTAATCAGAATCTATCAGTCTACTGATAGACTCCGATTATTTAGAGTCTATCAGTGTCTATCGCTGATAAACTCTGGTTAATCGAAATCTATCAGTGACTATCATTGATAGTCAGTGATAGTCACTGATAGATTTTAATTAATCGAAGTCTACCAAAGATAAACACTGATATACTTTGAATAATCAAAGTCTATCAGTGATAGACACGAATAGAATCTGACAACAGCTTTTTGGTCTTGTACAATTAATTTTGTTATATTTGCAATTAGTTTGCAACTGTGCTATATTTGCTATTAATTTGATCCAATTTGTCATCTATGCAACTGCCCCTAATATCTACTGGTTCTATATTACCATTATGAATCATGTACGATTTACCCTTTTGAAGTTTTTCACTGAATTTATCAATGAGCTCATCGGACAAAGTGACTGAACACATGCACTATGCATATAAGATATTTGTTTAAAAAAAAACATGTAATTATATATGTTAAACATGGAGGAAAAAAAACATGTAATATAATACATCATTATCCATAACAATCAATTTCATAATTCTTACAGGACCCCCCTCACTGGTTTTGAATTGTTGGATTGAGATTTTTCACTTACACTCTTCCAACCTTTGTCAAGAGGTTTGAGTCTTCTAATTAACATATCTGACATCTGCATTAAAAAAAAAAACAGATCTAACAAATTGTTTGGAAGAATAATACACAAAAACATTTTCAAAAATTAAAAATCATGACATCAAGATTTTGAATTCAATTCAATGTTTATCCAATTAAGATTTTGAATCTACCTTCATTTGGAATGAAATTATCATGTTTAATTTTAAATTGACAAATTTAAATTTAAAAACGATTTTTCTAAAAGGAAAATTGAAAAAAATCAAAGTTCTTCCCAATAGACACAAAATGTGAAACAAAAAATTTAAATTGAAGAAATCAAATTTTAATGAAACTTGATTTTTAAAAAGAATAATGAAATTGACAAAACCAAAATTCTTCCTACAAAACATGAAAAAAAAAACATCTAGTTGAGAAAATCAAATTTTAATGAAACTTGATTTTTTTTTAAAAAAAATAGAATATTGAAAAAATCGAAATCCTCTTAGTAGACACAAAACGTGAAAAAAAAATTAAGAAATTTGATTTTTTTTAGAAAAAAAAAACGAATTGACAAATAAAAATCATTCTCAATAGACACAAAACGTGAACAAAAAAATATTTGAATTTAAAAACTCAAAATTTAATGAAACTTAAATATTTTAAAAAAGAAATTTGACAAAATCAAAGTCCTCCTCATAGACAAAAAAACATCAAACAAAAAAAAACTAAACTTGACGAAATTAAATTTTAATGAAACTTGATTGTTAAAAAAAAAAAAAACATAGAAATCTTTTCTAGCATACACAAAACATGGAAAAAAAATTATATTAACAAAATCAAAATTAAATGAAACTTAATTTTTTTAAAAAAAAATTGACAAAATCGTAATTCATCATAGTAGACACAAAACGTGAACAAAAAAACATTTAAATTCACCAAATCTTCCTGGTAGACACAAAATGTGAACAAAAAATAAAATTTTAATGAAACTGAATTTTTTAAAAAAAAAGACAAAATTGAAATTCTTCCTAATAGACACAAAACGTGACAAAAAAAATAGAAAAATAAACTTTTAAAGAAACTTGATTTTTTAAAAAAACAAATTGAAAAAATTGAAATCATTCTCACAAAATGTGGAAAAAAAATAATTGAAAAAATTAAATTTTAATTAAACTTGATTTTTTTTTTTTTAAATGAAAATTGACAAAATCACAGTAGATAAAAAATGTATTTCACATAATTTACCTAAATCATATATAATTAAATTAAGAAAATCAAAAATTAAAAAAGAAAGAAATAAAGAAAGATACCTGAAAGATAACATAAGAGATAATTAATTTTGGACTTGAAAATCACGAAAATAAATTGGTAGGAAAAAAAGGTCAAACCATAACATTTGTGGATGACCTTCTAATTAAATTGATAAAATTGAACAAAAATATTTTAATAATAATAATAATTAAGGAAGGTACTTGAAACAAACAATGAGAGGAGAAAAATAGTTGTAGATGTGAAAACCAATGGGAGAAGATAAAAATTTTATAGACGAAATTTAGAAGACTCAAATCAAATATTCATTTGAAATTATTAAATTTCGAACTTTGATTCTCAAATTTGAAAACTAAAAGATGAGATCACATACTAATAAAAATTAAGGGTACCTGAAACAAACAATACGAGGAGAAAAATAGTTGTAGATGTGAAAACCAATTGGAGAAGATGAAAATTTTATAGACGAAATTTAGACTCAAATCAAATATTCTTTTGAATTTTATTAAACTACGAAATTTGATTCTCGAAATTAAAAACTAAAAGATAAAATCACATACTAATAAAATTTAAGGGTACCTAAAACAAACAATGAGGGGAGAAAAATAATTGTAGATGTGAAAACCAATTGGAGAAGATGAAAAATTTATAGACGAAATTTAGACTCAAATCAAATATTCTTTTGAATTTTATTAAATTACGAATTTTGATTTTTGAATTTGAAAACTAAAAAATAAGATCACATACTAATAAAAATTAAAGGAGGTATCTTGAATAAACAATGAGAGGAGAAAAATAATTATAGATGTGAAAACCAACTGGAGAAAATGAAAAATTTATAGACCAAATTTAGACTCAAATCAAATATTCTTTTGAATTTTATTAAGGGATAAGTATATAGTTAGCCTATAAATGGACCATATATTTCATTTTTGTTTAAATCCACCATTTTTTACACAAATAGCCTAAGAGCCTAGATTTTTTACATATAAGTTGTTATTCAATTACTTTTATACTCTCTTCCATAATTTTTATATTTAAAATACAACAAAAATCATAAAAGGAAAAAACATAATTTATTCTTTCCTTTTCAAACATTCTCAATCCATTAATTCACTTCCTAATTTTGAAAAATCCTAAAATCATTTCCCATCTTTCAACAAAATCCCTAAAATTACTCCCCACTTTCTCACAATTTCTTCCTCTCTCCCTTCCTCCCTATCTCTCTTCCTCTCTCTTGGCGTGAACCAGCAAGCCACAGCAGCTCATGTATCTCCCCTTAATCCAGAAATCAAAATCCCACAAACCCACAAACCAATCCGCTTCATAATCATCAAAGCACGATAAACCACCGATTCTTTCCCAGATTTCACAACTTCCACACTTATCTCTCCACTTTCACCTTCCTTGATTGAGCCCTTCTGGAACTGATTGATCCTATAGGTTTCAAACGATCAATTGTAGGGAAAGGAGAAGCCTCCACCAAGCTCAAAGCATGAGAAAGCGTCAACCGAGCTTGACTAAGATCAACAATACACTGTTGGGAATGACAAATAGTTTTGTCCAAAATCGGAAGCGTAGCTCTTGGAAAGCTAATTTAAAAGCACTTGTTGTGTATTAGGCTTATAAACTTGATGTGAGGTAAGCCAAGACCAAGGCCCATACGCGCGCGCCGTCGTCCGGCTCGGGCTCGGGCTTGGGCTTATTTTTGGGACTTTCTTCTTCTTATTGCTTAGTCAAATCTACGTGGCAGGCTCGAAGGAAGTGACTGAAGAAGTCTAAGGACACGTGGCATCTGCAGAGGAAAAGGAGCTGGTCAAAGGACACGTGTGTGGCCACTGTTTTTTTGGAATTTTAATTTTAAATATTCTAATTCTAATTTTGGTCACTTCTACACTCTAAATAGAGCCCTTCCCCTACCTTCCTGATCATCCCATCTCATTCTCTATTCTTCTCCTCTCTGCTTTCATTTTCCTTTCTTGAGCACGAGATTGATTCCACTCCGTCCTGACGAGTGCACGTCTGTTTCGGAGGTTGTGTTAACCTTGGGGAGCATACAGACAATTAAACGATTTAGCACCGAGGTCGTGCCGAGTTTTGCTTTCAAGGCAGTGGTTCTTTCCACGGCACAACGATTTTGCCTTTCAATTCCTATTTTACCCTCCTTTTCGGCTAACATACACGAACTAATCGAATTCAAAAGGTCAAACAATTTCAATGTGTATTTAAGAAACTCATCCCATGAAGAAGCCTCGTGTTTGCAAATTGGGTAGTCAATTTCCACTAATCCGTAAACCATTGTAGCTATATATATATATATATATATATAATATGTGGATTTCCATGGTATATATTTATTTCAAATAAAATTGTAGCTAGAATATCTTTCGCAAATATAGGGGTATATTTCATAATATGTGGTATATATTTTCATGGTATATATTTATTTCAAATAAACAACTGAAGCTAGAATATATTTTCGTAAATATTGGGGTATATTTAATAATATTTGGTATATATTTTGTATAAACCTTTTTGTACAATATATATATACACACATATACCAAATAAAATGAAATACTTGGAATATGTGACTACAATATATAAGTATATATTTAATACTATAGTTTGAAAAAAAAAAAAAAAAGACCCTGGTATATGCGGCTGCAATAATCATTAAAAAAATACAAACTTATGTACATAGGATATATAAACTGGTATATATGAATATAAATAATGAATATGAATGTTTTTTTTTTTTTTACAATGAAAAAATCTTGAAAAAAATCGTGTTATACAAGAGTAATGCCAAAATCGCGAGATTATTAAGAAAAAGCGAATTAAAAATCTCAAATCAAATTTAAAACATTTAATTATTAGGTATAATATAAGAAAGAGAATAAACAAAATCAATAAATTTATTATGGAGAGTGATGAGAATGAAATGGAGAAAATCAGGAAATAAAATCAAATTCCTAGAATTGTGAAATTTGGGGAAAAAACTAAGAAGATTGATAATTTGTTGATTGAATTTTAATTAGGAAAGATAATTGACAAAATATTTTCATGCATGAATTAATTGTGGGGAGAGAATCAAAGCAAGGGTATAATGGTAAGGAAATTCACACGAAGATCTAATCTTGTAAAATTTCAAATCTTTTGACAAATTTGAAAATATGATTCTAAATTAGCCCTGTTGAAGGAGAAATTTCGGCCAATCACAAATTGTCACGTCATTAATATAAATTAATGATAAAATAAATTTGGGACCAATTACAAATCTACACGTGTCCCTAAATTAAATTAATAGACATTAAAATTTGGCAAATCAAAGAATGTCACTTGTCTATTAGTGATCCATCAGATAACATAAGTCAGGTTCAATCAAATTATGCCACGTGGCAATTGGACCCAAGTCCAAGCCCATATGAGGTCCATCAAACTCTATAAATAGAGGAGGTCACCATTCATTTTTGGGGCATTCAGATTCAGACGGAGTCAGACACACTCAAAAGAACATTTAGAGTCCAGAGGCATTCAGACTCAGAAGCATTCAAGTTCAGTCAGAGAATCCAGAAGAGTCAGAAGCCAAAGAGTCCAGAGAATTCACAAGAATTCGAGATTCAGAATTCAAAAGATTCAAGACTCAAAAGATTTGAAGACTAGAAGACTTCAAGAAGGGATCAACAAGCCAATCGACCGATCAAAAAAATCATCAAGTCAGCAGGCCGATCATCCAAGAGGATCAATAAACTAACAAGGCCGATCATCCAAGAAGATCAACAACCCAACAAGTCGATCCAACAGATCAACAAGCCAACCGACTGATCAAAAAGATCACCAAGTCAGCAGACCGATCATCAAAGAGGATCAACAAGCTAACAAGCCGATCCAACAGATCATCAAGCCAGCAGCCCGATCATCTAGGGAGATCATCAAGCCAACAGGCCGATCCAAGAGATCATCAAGCTAGCAGGCCGATCATCCAAGAAGATCAACAAGCCAACAAATCGATCCAAGAGATCATCAAGCCAACAGGCCGATCCAAGAGATCATCAAGCCAGCAGGCCGATCATCTATGAAGATCAACAAGCCAACAAGTCGATCCAAGAGATCATCAAGCCAATAGGCCGATCCAAGAGATCGTCAAGCTAGCAGGCCGATCATCCAGGAAGATCAACAAGCCAACAAGCTTATCCTAGAAATCATCAACCTAGTAGGCCGACCATCCAAGAAGATCAACAAGTTAGAGACCAAAGTTTATATATTTGTGAGAGAGAATCAGAGGATTAACATTAGAGATTGTACACCCACACGCATACAAATATAAATACAAATATATTGTTTATTCCACGTGTCTCCATCTTCGAAGTTACGTGTGAACAAGCCCATCCACCAAAATTTCTCTTTTATTAAACTACGAAGTTTGATTCTCGAATTTGAAAACTAAAAGATAAAATCACATACTATTTTGATTTTTATTAAATTACGAAATTTGATTCTGAAATTTGAAAACTAATTATCTAAAATTTAAAAGGGTATTCTGGTCTAAAAATATTTTTCAGGAATCCTTGCCCTTTTGTTTTTTTTTTTTTTTTTTTTTTTGAGAAAAACAGGAATCCTTGCCTTTTAATATATAGTATAGATATAGATAATATAATATAGATATAGATACCTAAATCGTCCTTATTAAATTGTTTTAAAATTTTAAAAAATGGTTTATTAAAAAAAAAAATTATACTCACCCACGATACTCATGGTTTTTCTTTTCTTTTTTTCCTTTTAATTGCTTTCTCATTTATTAACATTTAATTAAAAATAAAATAAAACTGAAATTAATTATTTAGCTTTTTTCCACATTCTCCACTCATAATTTAATTTACAAAATTTATGAGTTGTTTAATTTCATTTAATTTAAAATAAAATAAAATAAAGCATAAATTTAGGATCATTTGAGAGATGAAGATCTAAGAATATGAAGGGTTTTATATCTTTATTCCTATTATTTAATTTTCAAAATTTATGAGTTAATTTCAATTATATTTAAGGGTGAAGTTTCAACGGTTTTGTAAGTTGTATCTCATACAACTATATAAAGAACTCTCTTCAACTTTTTTTTTTTTTAACAAACATTTGATTCTTCTTTTTTTTTTTTTTTTATTCATTGTCTTGCTTTGCCTTATAAATTTTGTCGGTTTGTTTAAATCTAACATTCACTTTATCTTCTCTCTTATTGTGATGCTTACTTTTGTAATTTAAGAAAAGACTTGAAGATATGTATTAAATATATCAGTATTATATTTGATTACTTGTTCAAATATAAATTAGTTTTTACCCTTGTTTGTTATAACTAATTAACCTTTTCTGTTACAGATGTTAATTAGTTTCCTGTATTCATGGCATGTGTACTGTTATGTATATAAGAGAGGTTTTTGGTTCTCAAAATTTTCTTCTGCTCTTATATCCAATGGTTCCATTCAATCAAAGGTCGATTATTCTTTGTTCATCAAAGGCACTAGTCCATCCTTTGTTGCATTGCTTGTTTATGTAGACGATATATTAATTACAGGGCCGACAGAGGTTGAAATTGCCAAAGTAAAAGCATTTTTGCAATCTCATTTTATGCTAAAGGATCTTGACAATGCTATATACTTCCTTGGTCTTGAACTTTCTCGTTCCAAACGTGGTATCTATTTATCCCAAAGGAAATATTGCTTACAGATTCTTGAAGATTGTGGTTTTCTTGGAGCTAAACCCGTTTCTTGTCCTATGGCTCCTAACACTCGTGTATTGGCGTCTTCGAGCAAGCCTTTGAGTTCTGAAGATGCTTCTTATTATCGACGATTGGTGGGGACGCCTCTTATATCTTCAAATATCACAGCCTGATATTTGTTTTTCGGTACACAAGCTCAACCAGTACATTGCAAATCCTTTTAGTGATCATCTTGTTGTTGCACATCATTTATTACGTTACTTGAAAGGCACAGTGGGACAAGGAATCATGCTCAGTTCTATTAATACATTTCAACTTAAGGCCTTTGTTGATTCCGATTGGGGATCATGTCTGGATACTAGACGTTCAGTAACAAGATGTTGCATACTTTTGGGAGATTTGTTGGTTTCTTGGAAAACCAAGAAACAACCTACTGTTTCACGTTCATCGATTGAGGCAGAATATAGTGCTCTTGCCAATGTCTCCAGTGAGCTTACTTGGATATCTCAAGTTCTTAAGGATCTTCATGTTTCTTCACCAGCTCCGACTTTGATTTATTGCGATAATCAAGCCGCCATTTCGATTGCGTCTAACCCTACCTTTCATGAGCGTACGAAGCACATTGAAATCGACTGTCATTTCGTTCGTGATAAGATTGATCAAGGAATCCTAAAGCTTCTTCCTATTCGCCCTTGTTTGTTATAACTAATTAACATTTTCTATTACAAATGTTAATTAGTTTCCTGTTATTCATGGCATGTGTACTGTTATGTATATAACAGAGGTTTTTCTCTTCATCAATATATGGAATTTTCCTCTCAAATCAGTGTTAATATGTAAATAGAGGAACTTGGAAGATGAATATTATCAAGACTCTCTTATGAGAATGTAAGTATATTTTAAGTTAAGTTAACAAGTATTTTCAATTTTAATTTATAGAATTCTCTCATTTTTCACTATTGTCTCGATGTTTTTCTTAAGGTTTTAATGTATGATCAAATAAATTTGGAAATATCCCGTGCAAAGCACATGTTAAAGACTAGTAATGAAAAGAGACTCATGCTCAAAAGATACAAACTCCACAAAGGAGTGAGAGGAAGAAAACAATGAAAAAATAATAATTACAAAGGAACAAGGTATTAGAGTGGGTACTCTGAAGAAGGATTTTTTTCATTTCATGGTCAGAGTCTATTCATTTTTCTTTACAAATACGAAAAAAAAAAAAAAAAAAAAAAAAAAAAAAAAAAAAAAAAAAAAAAAAAAACCTATAATAAATACATCCCAATTTGAACAAATAAGGCTAGAAGAGTAATGCTCAAGTATGGATATGTCACATTGGCATTAAAAGGAAAATTAATTATCAATCCAAACTGAAACACATAAGCTATATTTCCATGGAAGTCTATAGTCCAACCTGATAAAAGAAAACACACGGAAATACAGGAAGACAGTAGCTTATTTAATCTTGATCAAGTCACTGACTCACTCCAAAGCAATTTACTTAACTGAGCTAATTGAGATAAATTATCACCCTCTTTAAGAAAATAACTTGACAAAACCATAGAGTTGAACATTCAATATGTGGTTGCAATGCTTTCTTGAAAATTTTCAGAATATGAGGAATGAAATAAGTGTTAAATCGCAAATGAACCAAAAAACTTAAGCCAGTGGATTATGGTAAATTTAATTATTATCAATACTTAACACCTCCTCTCACTTGCTAGCTTAGAAATTTATAGAAAGCCCAACAAGTGGAAATCAATATTAATTGGGGACGAAATGATATTAGAGAGGTTTGAACACAAGACCTTCTATTCTGATACCATGATAAATTATTAATACTAGTTTTTTGGTTGATTGGTAATTTATCATGGTATCGAAGCAGGAGATCATGTACTCAAATCCCTATAATGTCATTGTTTCTCTAATTAATATTGATTTCCACTTGTTGGACCTTCTACAAATTTCTAAGCTCACAAGTATTGATATAATTAAATTTACCAAAACTCATCCACTTCAGATTTTGAGTTCATTGGTGATTTAAGAATAAGTTAATGAAAAATATAACAAGCATCCAAAAAACCAAACCCCAAGGATGAAACCGATCCATTGGAAGGGTCCCGAAAGAAATTGCCAGAGAAGTCAATTAAGAAGATAGAAAATATACTTTAAGCCACACAAAATTCTCGTCCTCCATTCAGTCCCTCAAGGAACTTTCTACTCTCCGTTGGTCTACGTTTTGATTTCATAACATCACACTTTAGGCTTTTTAATGAACCTCTACTTTCTTTGTCTTAGTTCCGACCAGATAAGTTTCAAACCAGAAAAATTAATATCTAAAACCTTTTTCATTTTTTTTTCTAGACACGTTTTTGACGTGCAACTTCGCCCTATCTTCTATTCTACAGATCCTGATTACATAGAAGCTTGTAAATTATAACCAATTATACTCATACACAAGTTACAAGAGGAGAAAAAAATTGACGTTAGGTCTTCTATTGAGATTGAACCAAATTAACGACATACAATGAAAGAAAATGATTTACCAAATTCTTTTTTTTTTCTTTTGAATAAGAAATGAAACTTTAATGAAGTTTTACCAAGTTAATAGAAGCCAATATATCAACGTGTGCAGAGAAAAAAAGTAGAAGACAGGGGAAGGATAAATATATAGGTTACCTTGAAAAGACCTCCCCACCAGAACCTAGTAAAAAATTTGAAGAGTATCAAATAAAATGAGGTAAGAAACAATGACAAAGTAATATAAATGTTAGTAACTTCTAAGATTTATTACTCACGAATAAACAAAATATGTAAATTAAAGCACAAATAAAACAGGTGTGTCACTGCACCTTGGTCCAAGACAGACTTGGATTCAATGGTCTTATAAGCCAGGGCTCAGGCAATAAGAAATTTAAGAAGAAACAATTTTCATTCATAATATAAAAAGGAAAGGATTCAAATTAAGAAATTTAGTTTAGAAATTACTTACTAGAAAATATATTAGCATGCCTTTCGATCGGGACAAACATGCTCTGCTCCCAGTAGCATTTCATAGTCCATTTTGTCAAGATGCTTGATTGGATGACAACATAACCAGGATAAGGTTCCAAATTAGGGACATGAGCTAGAAGAACAAATACTGCAAATAACACCTGCATTACAAGAATAGCTATTTACTTGACTTTAATAGAATTAAAGAGCGAGTCCTCATTCTCAAGGAAGGAATTAACTTCTTGATCATTGTGTTAAATATTATGAAGAACCTTTCCATCTCGGTCTAACAAAATGTACTGAACATGAATATTTTATCTAGCCCAAAAACAAAATGACAACTCCATATAAAATCTAAAGGGTATTATTCTAACTTTACAATTATCACCCAATAGATTTTCTTCATGTAATAAAATCTACTTTGGTTGCTCGATAAACCAGTAAGCAAGATACATTAACAGCCAGCTAAAATCTTTTAGCGACATCTACTTGCATTGGCTTGGGAAAAGATCAAAGAAAATGGAAATATCAACATTTCAAAAATGTCTCGTACGTCTACTTTTTCTTTACGTGATTGCACTAACAATACGTGTGTGCTTGATACAGGGGAAAACATACACACAAACACATACATATACATATATTGGAAAGAAGCCAATGGAGTTATACCCATTAGTCCTGTTGCCAATCTTTATAAGGTATAAGCAAAAGTGCTAACTGCAAGACTTGGAGGAGGGGATGTCATAGACAATTTCTTATAGTCAAGGTGGCTTGTGAAAAGAAGGTGATCTTTTTTAACTTTCATTAACTGACAAGAAAACAATTGAAAATGAGGTCAAAAGAGGGGTGGTTTCAGAAACTGACTTCGAATCAACCTTTTATAATGCAGAAGATAATTCATGACTAAACATTTTCTCTTTAGATGGAGAAAATTAGCTATATGCTGCCTTAATTAATCATTGCGGGATAGAAAATAAGACATGCATCAAAAGGGAGGAAAGTACCAAAAATAGTTGCTATGACCAAACCAGTCTCAGAGTGCAAACCCAAAGAATACACATGCATTACACTTTTTTCTTTTAACAAGAAACAACAATATGAGAAGGACATGTTCATGAGACAAACTCCCAAGGAAGTGAGATGGAAAAGGGGGAAAGCTAAGAACAAGCTCAACAAGGAGCATTACAGCCATAAAAATATATATAAAGAAATGATAACAATGAACCAACAAACCAAAAAAAAAAAAAAAAAAAAAAAAAAGAACAAGCTAAACAAGGAGCATTACAACCATAAAAAGATACTAAAGAAGGAATTTAGATTTATGGATGCATTTTTTTAAGAGAAATCTTAAATAAAGAAAAGTATATGTGTTCTCACAAGAAACCAACTAACCTGGAAAGAAGTTGTGGTGATGATCATATAGAGAACGGCACTGCATGGGGAAAGTTTTTTTTAAAAAGAAAAAAAAAAATTGCAGTACTACCAAGAGAAAGAAAAGAGATGCACTTCAAAAGCAAAACTAGTAAAGTCATGAGTATCTTTTACATCATCAGCCACAATTGTTCAGAAGGAAGACAAGCAAGGTCAGTACAAACTGAAAAGGTAGTATAATTGTATTAATTTGATAAAGTTCATAGAATAAAAAATTACTTAAAAACAAAATAATTTCAATGAGTAAATACAAAAAAGATCATTCATACAATTAAACACCTTTGACCGACCTGCCTACAATCACTCTCTACATACACATGATGTATATCAAATCATTTATGATACTCATAATATATGAAAAATTTTCCGATGCACCTCTAAAATGATATGCCTAAAGGTCTAGTAGGGATATTGTTCCATGCATATTGCTTACTGAATGCAATTACAGTGTATGTGGAAGAATGTGTGACAGCTAGACTCCTAACAAAGACTAAGAAAGATCAATCATGCACAGTAATAGAAAAGTTATGAACATGTTGAGGAGAGGTTATTTTGTATGACAAACATGATAGTTGTAAGGGATAAATTTTTAAAGTATCTTTTTTAACTATGTATCTAGTGTCTAACAGTTATGAGAGTGACAGTTATATTGTGGTCGACCACATTGAATAATTTCTGTGAAATTAGACACATGTTTTCCTCTTGTATGAATATGACATTTAAAAAGATTATATGAATTTGGTTTCATACAAGGTGTCAGGTGGAAAGGCAAGTGATGATTACCTGCAGCAGGAACCAAAAACCAATCCATGTATTCAAATCAAACAATGCTCCTGCTAAATTGAATGTACAGCTACAGTATAAGAACAAATCATACTGCATTTAGTATATAATAATGCAAGAACTATTAGCTATAAGTTTCTCTTTAGGTTCAAAATTTTAAATCTTGAATTCATAAGATGCTAACAAGTAACAATGCTTACTGAATTTACTGAATTTCTGTTTCAATATATTAATCCATAGTGTGTGTGTGTGTGTTTTTTAATGGGGGAGATTAGCGATGCACCATTTAAACATAAAAAGAAAAGCAAACCTTGAAAAAGATATGAAAAGTAGGTGTACCTCAAAAGGAGCAAAGCCAGTGATCATCTAGCTAGGCTAAAAATCGCCATGCCCATGGCTAACCTCAATAAAGGCACAACAAAACAACAATTAGCAATCATATAATTATAATAATTAGAGGTCAAACAAAACCTCTGCACTTTAGGATCCTTCTTTGTCGTGTTCTGTAGAAGCAAAATCCAAGAGAACCAAATGACAAGTAGAGACCACTAGAGAGTTAATTGCACAAGGTCCAACAATCAACTGCTTTAGCCCATACACTATTTGCTGCCGGCTGGCAGAGCCAATCTGAGGGCTCAAAGGCATAATTAATTATAAAAGACACTTGAAAGAATGGCCACGACATGTAATTTTAATTGAGTCTTTCCAACCGAGGATTAAACAGTACAACCAATTCAATGTCCGTCTCCATATTTCACGCACCAAGGTCAAGGAGCAGCTCCAATATAGCAACATCAACTAATTATAAAAGTTCCAAGCAATGAACTTCAGATTTGAAGCAATAGTTTCAAACTCGATTCATAATTTAGTTAAAGACTACAAGAGCAACTCACATGTATGTATGTCTATCCATATATAGGCTTGTAAATTTTCTTAGGAAAGATGAGGGGACTTTAAAACACCGAGAACAAGAAAAGGACAATAAAATGCAGAAACCAACCCATGCAAAAACCAGAGAGAAGAGGAAGCCGAGAGACAAAAAAAATCTTTATATTGAAAATCGGCAGCCACAAAGATTCGACTAACTAACATAGAATCTCCCTTTCTCTAACCTGTATATTATAATAGAAAGGGATCTGACATTTTTCTTTCTATTCATTAGTTATTCAATTATATGAAAAAAAAAAATGTACATGAATTTTAGTTACTATCTCCACCTTCCAGAAGCCTATCAATTTTTTCTTCCAGAGCAATTCTACATTTATTAAGTTCCCCATCACAAATCCATAATTCTTCCTCCGTAGGATTTATGTTCCAATCAATCAAAATTTCAAGAGTGTTCGAATGTCTAAAAACGGGAAGCATATCAAATATAATGGTTTGGATGTCATTATAATTGTTGATATCATCCTTGAATAGTTCCAACTCATCTTGTACGTTGATAATTGTCTGAGACAATTTATCAAGATTCTCAATTCCGCATTTGAGTTCAAAAATCCATCTGTCTGAATTCTTCTCTTTATTTTGGGCCAGTATCAAAAGCTTGTCAACATGACCAATGTAGTCCAAGGATCCCAATAGAATGTCATTCAGAAAGTCAGTAAACAATCCTCGGTCTAATTCCACTACCGTTATATTTTCTCTTCTTCTCTTCTTACTTATTTTCGATTCTCTGGTCTTCCACTGGATAGTTTCCCAAAGTAGTGCATTGATTTGTTTCTTAGACTTATTTACATCATCAGTGTTCGACAAATGAGTGAGGTTCTGAAGGTCCTGAAAAACATTTTTCACTTGATTAAGAATATCTACGAGTTCTGGAGAGTCATCCTTGCCTACTTCTACCTTCAGTACTCTCTGGTATATCCTTTCCATGGATTCTACTAGGTGTTGCCTAGTACTTTCATAAAGATCATCATTTTCTATTTTCCAGCAAATATATCCGATAAAGTCATCAAAAAGCCATTCCAATTCCTCCAAGACTTCTGTCAGATCAACCTCGGCTGTTATGTGGAGAAAGTCTGAAACATTTAAACGGTGCCACTTTTCCAGCGTCAATGCCACATGATCTTTCTCCAGATTGTATTGGTCAATACATCCTTCTTTCTCCTCCCTGGAAGCAGATTCCACTGAATTTTTGTTTGATTTATTTCCTTCCAAATTCTCTGTCAATATATTCTTGCATTCGAAAAGGTTCCCTGCACAAAGGGACAATTCTTCTTCGGTACAGTTCTTATTCCAAACAATTAACATTTCAGGAATGTCCAGACGTTTGAAAACGTCGAGCAGGTTAGCGATAACACCTTGAATGTCGTAGCAGTTCTTCTCATTATCCTTGAAGAGATCTTCATTCTGTATATCGAGAATTTTCTCTGATAATGCATCTAGTATCTCAATACCCCAGGTAAGATGAAAAACCCATTGTAGTAGATTTTTCTCCCTGTCTCTGGCCAACGTCAAAACATGCTCGACATATTGCAAGGATGTTGATAAAATTTCTTTCAGAAGGTCCAAAAATTCATGCTTTTGCTCTTGTTTTTCATCCGAAACGTCTACAAATTTCTCATACTGCTCTTTCTCTTCTTCCTTTTCTTCTTTCTCTTTTTCAGAAATTGGTTGGTTAGTTTCTCCAACGGACTCCTCCAGGCCGTTCTTACAATTTGAATTATTTGAATTATTCCATTTTCTGAGCCTCAACTTCACCAAGTTTTTTTCCAAATTGTATTGAATAAGACATTCTTTTTGTTTGTTTTCCTTTCGTGAGAACCTCAATCCATTCAGTCTAGATTCCATTTAATTTTTTTCCGAGTGCTTCCCTTAGATCCTAAGCCAATTTGAAAGTTAACATTTATTATTGTCTCCATTTTACCGGCCATGCAAAGAGTTTTTTAACTTTCAAACAAAATTAAACATAAAATTTGTACTAATGACCAAATTATAGAGAGAAGAAGACAATAAGTCAAGAAATAAAAGAAGAAGAAGACAATACCGTCAAGAAGAAGATATTAACAGCCGAATTGTAGAGAGAAATGAAAAAAGAGAAGAAGACAATACCGAATCGGTGATGGAGTCCTTTTCTTGTACGAAGTTCCCTCGGCTCTCAAAAGAGAACTAACAAGCCTACATGTGAACTTGAATCATCTATTTATAAACGAGAGTAGTACAGTATGAGAGCCAAACTCCACGAAAGCTGAAAACAGTGAAAAGTAGAGGTACAGATGAAAATCCAGAAAAAGCAAGCATGATAAGCGGCTATTTCAGAAAGTGAAATAATATGCAATGCTTGATTGAAGACTTGAAGGAAATGCTATAGCAGAAGGCCCTCTTCACCTCTACAACTATTAGATAAAAATCTGAAAAACGTGTAAAACTACTAAGACACTCGACCCATAATTTATTCTCTGGCTTTGTAGTAAAGCTGTTCCAGTGCAAGTAAAGAGGAACGAAAAGTAGTATGGAGTTCCTGTTACATTTTCAAAGAAACTTACGGACATAGATTACAACAACAATAAACAATAGACAACACAAAAGCCCAATGTGCAAACCTAATAATTTAATTTTCGTCCCGTAACCGTAGAAAACTCCCTATTTCTCCTCTCCCTCCACCCACCCCCACCCAATACAAGCCCTCTCACCACCGCCGCCCATGAAACACGCACGCTTCCAAAAACTTAATAAATCAAATTTCCGCCTCCAAAACGAAGCACATGGATGCAACAACGAGAAATCATGCAGTACGCTTAAAAATCCACACGATTTGAACAGCAAGACAAAGGCCAGAGCATCAAGCGCAAGCTAGATTTCTCAATAGACTTAAATAAAACGGAAATCGGCGCTATGGATCCACGTCGTGCACCAAAACAAGTAAATCGAAACGTCCACAACAATCATCATCCGTCAGAGATTCGAAACCGCTAAAACAACCAAACAAGCGTTCAAACACACAAAATAAATACTTGTAAATGAGCGCAAGAGATCAGATAAAGCGATAATAAAAAAATATCAATGCAAAGCTTGAACTTACGGCTCTGACGAGAGCTCCACGGCCTCCAATGGCGGTCTGGAGAGCTCTCAGCAGAGATACAGAGAAAGAGCGGGAGAAGCTGAGCTTTGGACAGAGAGAGAGTGAGAAATGAGAGAGAAGAGAAATAGAGAGCGTCAAAGGAGCGTGAGCGGGACGAAGGTACAGTTTGAACTACCATTTAAAAAAAATGTTTAAAATAATAGATGCTATAAATTTATCATATTAAAATAATAAAAATATTCTATTTAAATATATCCTCATGCAATTTTTTTTTACTTCTCCTTGACTTCGAGTCTTCGAGAATGTTGCTTGCCAGTACTCAAAAATAAAAAAAATGTTGCTTGCCACTCTGTTAATATGGCATGGAAAACAGCAAATTATGAATTTTTGGTTGTTTTCTTTTTATTTTAAATGCTTCCATTTGGTTTTACTTCCATTCTCGTAATTTTAAAAAGTCTTAAGTTGGTTTTCTTTTTTTTTAAAATAAATTTTAAATTCGTATTTAGAGTTTTCTTTTCTTCCTTTTTTTTTTTTTTTTTTTTAATTTTATTGGTTGATGGTCAAATCTTCCATGTTTTTTTTTTCTTCCATAAAATATGTGACATGTTTTTTTTTTTATTGATGCGCTAAATGAGTTGTTGTTTCTTTTGTCCCCTATATTAATTGATTAGTCTTTCACCACGTGCGATGTACATTTATGTCTTCTAAATTATTCAATTTCATCTTAATATTTAAGAAGTTTTAATTTCATCTCATTTTGTTTTTCTCATTAATAGTTTTCAAGTTTATGCAATTTGAAAAAAAAAAATAAGGAAAATCAATATAGCAAGACAATAAATAAAATGAAGAAATGCACACATGAAGAAGAACACGCGGAAGAAGAAGATAAACTCCAATGTTTGTGAAAAGATGTTGAAGAGTGCTCTTTATATAGTCATAAAAATAAAAAGGGTAATGTTGTCGAAAAAACTTTATATGATATAATATATTATTTAATACTATAATTTTAGAATGATGTAAGATTAATAATTATTAGTAGTACATAATTTAACTTAAACTAAACTAAACTATTTTTTTTTTTTAGACGATTAAACTAAACTAAATTTATTGTAACGTTTTTGGTAAAACAAAATATATTTTAATGTATCTCACTCTTTTGTAAACCTGATACTTTGCGTGTGAAGTCCAAAACTAGTTGATTATTACAAAATAGTTGTTCTTTTTTTTTTTTTTTAAGTAAAAGACATTATAAGAACCTAAATTATTTTTTTATGTATTTAATGAGATAAAACATTGGCGGATCCATAATTTTTGTTCAGAGGGGGCTTCACTTAAAATTTCGTAAAAGTAATTTATAAGTAAGAAATAAAAAAAAAAATCATAAATGAAACTGAACTACTAATTTCATCAATCGCGATTGTCCTCTACAAGTTTTTATATTATAGGATTAATTTTTAAAAAACAACATATCAAAATTTTAAAAATGTTTGGATACCGCTGAGCTATGCTCACTTTGGCTATAATATTATATATTTGTTAGGTTAAACAACAAGTTTAGTCCTTGAACTTTTATGTTTGTACCTAATAGGCTCCTAGATTTTCATTTTTTGTGTCCATAGGTTTTATGAAGTTAAAAATTGTCAAATTGATTTCTACTTTCAAATTTGTGTCTAATAAGTCCTTGTCGTCGGTTTTAAAAAAAGAATCTCTAACATATTTACACATTATTTTAATTTAACAAATACATTAGACAAAATTGATTTTTGTGTCTAATCGAACACAAAATTTTCAATTTTATAATAAATAAATTCATGAATTTTAAAAAATATTGAATAGGTCAGAGACTTATTAATTGCAAAATTGGAAGTTCATGAACCTATTAGATCTAAAATTGAAATTTAGACACTTTTTAATAAAAAAAATTAAGAGATTTATTAAATGCAAAATTCAAAATTCAAAAAAGTATTTCACACTAAGGCTTAGTTTGGCGTTCCTGTAGCTTCTAAAATAATTGCTGTTAACTGTGCTTTTAAGAAAATCAGCTGTATTACGAAGTAAATTAGTGTTTGGTAAATTTCAGCTTTATAGACGAAAAAGTTAGTTGAGGTGTTTGGTAAATTAATATTCTAAATTATCGCAACTTAACTATATTTTTTCAATAAATAAATTTAATATTGATATTTAATTTCAAAATTTTAAAAAATAATTTCCAAATTATTTTTTTGAAACATATAAGATAATTGTTTTAAATTTCGTATTATTTAAAATATAATCTTATGTTTAACCTATGATGTTTTTATATTTTGCTAAGAAATATAATTTGCCACTTGTATTGGAAAAAATATTATTTTAATTTAAATAAAAATAAACACAAATAACTTCAAATGAGTATAAAATAATAAAATAAAAATATATTAAATTAAAAAAAATGATTCACATGAATCAAGTCTAAAAAACGTACAGAGAAGATAAATAGTTAGTTACAGATTAGATTTTTAGGAAAGCTAAACGGAAAAGCTACTATTATTAGATTTTGCAAATGAACGTGGTTGAAAAAGAATTTTTATAAAAATTAATTTATAATCTGTTTTACCAAACGCTACAAATGGTTAAGATTCTTTTATAATCACTTTAACTGCTTCTAAAATCAACGCGAAACGTACCCTAACTAGATTTGGAGATAAAATTTATAATTTAACCTGTTTAGTATTTTAAAATTGTAAATAAATTTTAAAAAGAAAATATAGTACATAATTTAAATTTAGGAAAATATAAAAACCTTTCTTTTTCTAATTATAGAAGTCTAAATTTTAAGAATAATGTTAATAAAAAGGAAATATTGAAGAACGTGCATGCGTTCAGAACCAGGGACTGCATAAATTAAACAAAAAAAAAAATGAAAGTGTGTGTGTAGACTCAAACTTAGGACAGAGTAGACAACTTGAGGAGGGTTGGGAGCGCCTAAACCAACCGGACAAAGACCTAAGTTTGAGAATTAGATGAATTTTCTTATACTAATATAAAATTTGTGGTCAGTTCATAGGGGGCTCGAGCCCCCCCTAGACCTGAGGTGGATCCGCCGCCGAGATAAAATATATATTAAATATTAAATTGAAATCCTAATTTTTAAGAAAATGAGTTCTAATATATTTATTTTTTAGTTTAGTTATTTTATTTAATACTTGTCACATAAAATGTAATATTTATTTTTTAAAACATAAAAATAAAGGTAATTGTATGGTTTCTTATTCTTGTGATTTTAAGGAGAAAATCAATTAATATAATCATATACTGCAAATTATTAAATTTAAAAAGTTCGTATTTTATATAAAGTTTCATAATAATAGTAATAATAATAAAAATAATAATTATTATTATTATTATAAGATAAGCACTAAAATGTAACTAAAATACATATGTACGGAGAGAATACATGAGGTTAAAACATATATATACATTTGAATTCAATTGGCGGGATATCATCTATAACTCTCTTATTTGCATATCTTCCGGTCTTCTTTTAAATTGCAAAGTATCAACACTACATCAAAAAAACAAACTAAAGATGAATGTTGATTATGCAATTTGAAACAAAAAATTATAAGGAAATTCAATATAGCAAGACAATGAATAAAATGAAGAAAAACACACCTGAAGAAGGAGAAGGAGAAGAAGAAAGCACATTGAAGAAGAAGATGAACTTTGTTCACACGAGATTTCAACAGGGAAATTTAATTCGTGGGAATGAACTTGATTTTATTGAATTTGTATGTAGAAGTGTTACAGTGTCTAATATTTATCCTCTGATGCTTTCTCTCAAAATGTAGAGTCTGATCTGAGGGCTGGCGAGCTTGATCTCAGATGGAGCGAGGTCGAATCTTCAACTTGTATCTTGATGAAGAAACAGTTGATTCTTTGGAGTCTTCAAGTCGTTGGATCTTCTGAGTCTTGAGTTGACCAAATTCTGAATCTTCCGATCTTCTGAATTCTCTGGACTCTCTGACTTCTGAAGACTCTGGACTTTGGGAGAATGCTCTGGACTATGCCTTCTCTGACTCTGTCTGAATGCCCAAAATGAATGGTGGTCTCCTCTATTTATAGAGTTTGATGGACCTCATATGGGCTTGGGCTTGGGCTTGTGGGTTTTGGGCCCAACTTTTGGGCTTGGGCTACATTTGGGCTTTAATTCAATCTTTTTTTAATAAGGTTGGATTATTTTAATTTAGCCCAATTTCTTGACCTCCGGTTACATTAGTCTCGGGTCCAAATGCCACGTGGCATAATTTGATTGGACTTGACTTATGTCATCCGATAGATCAGTAATAGACAAGTGGCATTGTTTGATTTGTCGAATTTTAATGTCTATTAATTTAATTTAGGGACACGTGTAAATTTGTAATTGGTCCCAAATTTATTTTATCGTTAATTTAAATTAATGACGTGGCAATTTGTGATTGGTCGAAATTTCTCACTCAACAAATGCCCCCTTTTCGAAATTTATGAACCTATTTGCGTGCATGGATTTTGAAAAGTATGATTTGTAAAAAAAAGAAAAAAATACATGACGTTTAGTCACAATTTTAATTTGTGCCGATGGACGAAATTAATCAGAATATTAGCTTACAATTCCGAATAATTTTCTTTATGCTTCCAATGTTAATTTTAGCCAAATTTAAAACTATTTTTTTTATATGCCAAAGAATCAAAATCTTGAACCACAATTTTGATTTCCAATACATTTTTTTTCTTTGAAATTGGAAGCTTAATTTTAGCCAAAATTGTGACAATTTTTTTTTTCTCTACCTTGGACATGAATTTGGAAGTAGATAGGCACTCTGAACAAAAAATTGGAGGTCTTTTGGCTTGCCAATTTTATTAGGCCAAAATTTCTCTCTTGATTCATATACTTTGGAGGAGGCAATTTTTTTTACCTTAATAGCAATTGTAGGAAATTCCTTGCCATATTTGATTAGGTCAAAAATTTCTTGGACAAAATGAAAAAATTTCTTTATTCTTGACCTAATTTCTTCCTTATAAATTGAAGAGGTTGCATAAGCCAAGACACAAAGTCATTAAAGCAAGAAACCTAGGTAAGAAAATTTTTCCTCTTTAATTTCTCTTTTCTTCCTTTCATTTGACTTCAAATGCTCATGTATTTTGATGACTGTAGTATCCTGTTGGGGTTGTCTTCATCAGATTCACTTGTAGTGATTTCATTTCTTCCTTTCATTTGACTACAACGGTCCAAAGGAATGGAATCCTTTAGCGGAAGCGAATTAAATCGTGCGTGAATGGATTTCAATCATTAGATTACCGATACATTGGGCAAAGAAAAACACAGAAACTTTTTCTAATGATTCTAATGATAAGCATGCTGTAAATCTAAAATCTAAACTATTTTAGATTAAGGAACTTATATGAATTTGGAGGCAAATAACACGATGCTCCAAGAATCTCAATCTTGATCTCCCAATGGACACCACCACTCGAATTCACCCGCTATCCTCTTGGGTTACCTTGAGGACTCGATTGTGGGATCGATCTCGCCTTGAAAGGGAATTTTTCAGCAAGATGATTGCTGTATTTTTTAGAGAAATCTAGAGAGAAAATTTTGAGAGTTCTCTCCTGTGTTTTTGCGCGAATTAGAGAATGTGACCATCAGTAGGGAACTCCCTCTCCCCTAAACGATAAGTGCGGAGGTAGTTATTACCCTACTTGATCTAGATCGTTAGATCTTAATCGAAACGATCTCGACCATTAACTAATTAAATAATAATTAATTAATTAATTTATTAATTATAATTAATTTAATTAAATCAATATTAATTAAATTAATTATAATATAAAGTATTTAATTCAATTTGAATCATATTCAATTGAATTAAATTAGCCATTCAATTAATTCTCAATTAATTGATTTCCATATTAATTAAACATCAAATATTTAATTAATCTTATAATTGAATCATATTCAATTTTATCTCTCTCATTTTACCTATAGTTTTTAATGTGCATGAAGATGTACATTAATATAAAGTATAGTATTGATTTGATTAAATCATATTTAACCAAATTAAATTAAAGGGAAAAATACACTTTTAGTCCCTGAGGTTTGAGTTAGGTTTCATTTTGGTCCCTGAGTTTTCAAACTCAACAATTTAGTCCCTGAGGTTTGAGATAAGAAGCAATTTGGTCCCTGCCATCCATTTTACCGTTAAATCTAATGGTATGCTGACGTGTCACTATTATTTTAATTAAAAAAATTAATTTTTAATTTTTTAGAATAAAAATATATTATAATAATAATTTTTTTTTAATTCTTTCTCTCCCTCTTTCTTCTCCTTCTTCTTTCTTTTCTCCATCTCCTTCTTCCTTCTTCCCCATCTCCTTCTTCTTCAACTCCGATGGCCGGCGGCCGGCGGCTGCCGGCGAACGACAGTGGCGGGCGCCGGAATTTTTTTTTTCTTCTTCTTCCTTCTTTTTCTTCTTCTCCTTTCTTTTCTCTCTTTTGTTTTGTTTTTTAAAAAAAAAAAAAAAACAGAGAGAGATTCAGAGAGTAAGAGCTCCAACGCCCCATCTCCGGCGGCTCAAACCCCCACACAAAAACTCATAAAAACCTCACCACGAGCGAGTTCCAGAAATTAAACGTTACCATTCTCACTCGATCATTGTAAACCCACACAAAAACTCATTCAGAACCATAAACCCCAAAATTCAAATCACTGCCATTCATCCATCACAAATCCAGCACCCACGCTGAATCACAAATCCAACGCCCACACTACAAACTCTCAATTGTAAATTATCCATCGACGCACAAGCAAACCTCCACAAACAACCCAAATTCCTAAAACCTATGAGTTCAGACTCCAAAATCATTAAATTCCAACACCCACACTGAATCACATTCGTCACCCAGAATCCCAAATCCCAAATTTTATAAAAAAAAAAGGAAAAAATCAATAGGGAAACGAAGGGGTCTGCACGAAAACGTTGTTTCTAGAACAAGTCGTCGTTTCTTCTTCTCCTCCGCCGCCGAGCCTGTGTGCACGAAAACGAAAGGGTTTTAAACGAGCCGTCATTTCTTCTTCTCCCTCATCGTCGAGCCCTGTCTACACGAAAACGCTACCATCGAGTCTGCACACGTCAGATCTGAAGCCGTCGAGCACGAAAACTCCATCGTCGAGCCTGCAAGCGTCAGATCTGAAGCTGTCGACACTGGAACCACCGTGGAACCTGCCGATCTGTCCACTGTTGCCATCGATTTGTTCGTCAAGGTCGGATTTTTCAGATCTGAAAAACAGGGGAAGAAAAGAGGAAAGAAGAAGATAGAAAGGAGGATGAAGAAGAAGAAGAGAAAGAGAGGAAGGGAAAGAAAAAAAGAAAATGGGAAAAAAAAAAAAAAGAAAAAGGACTGGCTCCGGCTGTTGCAGCGGTGGTCGGCCGGCAACGGTGATGGTGGTTTGAAGAAGAAGAATGGAGAGAGAAAAGAAATGAAAAAGTAAATAATGGAGAGATAAAAGAAATGAAAAAGTAAAATAAAAATAGTATTTTTATTAATTTAACATTATTTATTTCAAAAAATACAAAAAATATATTTTTTAATAAAATAAATAGTGCCACATCAGCAAACCGTTAGTAGTTAACGGTAAAATGGATGGCAGGGACCAAATTGCTTCTTATCTCAAACCTCAGGGACTAAATTGTTGAGTTTGAAAACTCAGGGACCAAAATGAAACCTAACTCAAACCTCAGGGACCAAAAGTGTAATTTTCCCTAAATTAAATTAAATTAATTAATTCCCCAATTAATTAATTCATGAATTAATCAAATATCACATATTTAATTAAATTCATAATTATCTCATTAATTAATTTTGAATCATATCCAAAATTAATTATAAAGTTTAATTCATGAATTAAACTTATAATGTATCTCCATACATTATATTAATTGTATCAAAATACAATTAACTTAAATTCCTTTTAATATTCAAGACTATATTATCTCAGAACCCGTTATGAACTAGCAGGTGGACCTAATGGACCTACAGATCAGAAGCTCCAACAATACGAGATTAATTGGCTAAACTTATTAACCAAGTTAATCAACATTCGTTAACCGTGGGTCACTCCACTAAAGACCCACAACTGCACTCTTCTCACTGTAGAATATTTCTGTGTCCACGGATATCGACCAATGCAGTAAGTCAATCCTTCACGTGTGTTCGTAACACTAGCTGGGTCAAATTACCGTTTTACCCCTGGGTTACCTCTGGATCCTTAAGTACCACTAATCCCTCTAATGAACAACCTGTTTAGGGTCCAACCGCTAAACAGAGATTCCTCTTGGGCCAGGAGAGGACAACACACTTTTGTTCAAGCCCCGGAATCAGCCCTTAAGGGAACACACATCTATTTGCCCCAATAGGGAAAGGAGTGAATTCCATCTTGTACTGTTATGTTCCCAGCCCCCATTCGGTCTTGTCCCTGAAATGGTAGGATTATTGAGTCGGTGAACTGACCACTCTCACCCATACAAATCTAAGGACAATCCCTCATGAAAAGGAGTTCATAACAAACTCAAGATTGAAATTGAGTTACCTAGGTCATCCTATTGAAATAGAAACCTAAACTAGTCACCGGTGTTACATCTAGTGGTTACTATTTCGTGGTTCGGTCTTAAGCAAACTCATTGCATAGGATACCCTCACCCGCATGTCTCCTACATGGATGTTTTGGATCATTGCATTTGTATCGAATACAAGGTGGGTCGTATCACATAGTGTCACCCTATAGACCATTTTGGTTGTTACTTGGACACCGATCCCCGTATGTCCCCACATACTAATCCAAGTTTCATTTAAACAAACTTTGATCTTAGTTTATTGGATTTAGGGTTTATTAATGCAAACTTGATTATTCAATAACCAAATTACTGAATCACTCAAATAACGACTTATTGAGATCGATTAATTTGTTTCATTTACTATCTACGAGTCTTAGGGCATAAAACCCAAAAACTCCCACTTGAACTAAAACTCTAGTGGGCAATGTACATCATTAATCATAATTAATTGAACAATCATAGAAGTAGGAATAATAGTTTGTATTAATACTGTATAATACATGAAAAGTACAAATACAGATAAATACAATAAACTAAGGCATTCAGAATACCCATTACACTTCTCCCACTTGCCCTAGATTATTCTATGTACATATCTCGCAAACCTAGACCCTCTAGATGACCCTCGAACACTTTAGCCGCGAGAGCCTTCTTAAATGGATCAGCAATGTTGTGCTCCGAAACTATCTTCGTGACGATCACGTCCACTCGTTGCACGATTTCTCTGATGAGATGATATTTGCGCTCTATGTGCTTGCCTCTCTTGTGGCTGCGAGGTTCTTTAGAATTTGCTACTGCACCACTATTGTCACAATAAAGAGTGATGGGCAAGTTCATATTTGGAACAACCTCCAAATCCATCAAGAACTTCCTGACCCATATAACCTCCTTAGCTGCTTCACAAGTAGAGACATATTCGGCCTCCATGGTGGAGTCTGCAATGCATCATTGTTTGATGCTACGCCAGACTACAGCTCCCCCGTTCAAGGTAAACACTGACCTTGATGTGGATTTCCTAGAATCCTTATCAGTCTGAAAGTTAGAGTATGTGTATCCTGTAAGGATCAAATCCTTAGAACCATACATAAGCTGATAGTCCCTCGTTCTCCTAAGATACTTGAGGATATTTTTCACTGCAGTCCAGTGGTCTAACCCTGGATTAGACTGGTATCTACTAACTATCCCAACTGCATAGCATATGTCAGGCCTATTACACAACATGGCATACATGAGGCTGCCCACTGCTGAAGCATAAGAGATCCGTCTCATATCCTCAATTTCTTAAGGTGTCTTATGACACTGTTCCTTAGACAAATGAACTCCATGCCTGAAGGGTAGTAAACCCTGGTGCGGCAAAGGCTGAATGATGGATGTAAGATAAGATGATAGATGATGAATAAAGATAAATTCGGCCAACCTTAGTGCAAGTATACACTATCGCACGTAGTAATAAAAACCTTAGAAGTATTCCAAGGGTATCGATCCCACGAGGACTAAATTGGAAATTCAAATTTGAAGAAGAAACTGCTCAACTGATTGCTTAAAAAAAATAGGTACCTAGAGAAATGATTGATGATGATTTTTAGAAAGATAAATAAAGCAAGCAAATAAATTTAAGAAATTCAAAATTAAATTGAATTTTTGGAGGTGGATTGCATGGCGACTTAACTCATGCACTCCCTTCACTTAAGCCACCAAATTACCCACTGATTGTGGCGTAATTTGGCATCAATTTGTGGTGATTCTCTTTAGCTTTCATTCCTCTATAAATGAGGGTGAATTTTCTGAAGAAAAACACATTCATTCCTTAAAGAATGTTGCCAAATTCTCTCCAAAAACCAACCTCCATTGACGTTTGTTCTTGAAGCCTTTTCACTTCAAAATTCCATGACTAGAGGATCCCACAATCCGTTCCAAAGACTTGAGGATAACAAGGAAGATCAAGTGGTGGTTCTTGACAACTTGGAGAAGAAAAACAACTAAAGGATTCAGCCAATTTGCCAAATAAAAGAGGTTGGTACATGCTGCCTTGTTTTTCTTCACATGAACATCATGCATAGTTTGATCAAATTGAAGTTATTAAGTGCCTAAGATCCAAAATTGCTTCCATATATTAGATATTGACACTTTCATGGTGGGACTCCATAATCGTGGTTGGGAGGAAAAACACAGAACTCCTCTGTGTTCTTTTTAGAAGAGAAAACGTAAAAAGAATTTATGTGTTCTTTTTCTTGAGAGAAAACGTGAATGAGAGATTAGAGATTTCTGAGAGAGTGAGAGCAAAATGAGCCATCTGCCAAGACCCCTCACCCGTGAGTTTAATCACCACTCCCCAAATTGGGGAGTTGGTTATTTAATTAATTAATCATAATGTAAATACATTATAATATGAATTAATTAATTCACTATTTTCTCAAAAAAAAAAAATAATTAATTAACTATATAATTAAACATCTCATATTTCATATTGAATGCACAACCCTCACATAATATATAGTTTTAACTAATCTTAATTAAATCAATTAAACTAATCAATTAATTAATTCCAAAAGAATATTTAGTTTAATATATTTAATTAAATCAATTAACTAATCAATTAATATATTTAGTTTTCAAATTTGAGAATCAAATTTCATACTTTAATAATTTCAAAATAATATTTGATTTGAGTATAAATTTCGTCTATAATTTTTTCATGTTCTCCAATTGGTTTTCACATCTACAACTATTTTTCTACTTCCATGGTTTGTATCGGGTACCTCCCTTAATTATTATTATTATTATTATTATAATATTTTTGTTCAATTTTATCAATTTAATTAGAAGAAGGTCATCCACAAATGTTATGGTCTGACTTTTTTTTTTCCTACCAATTTAATTTCGTGATTTTCAGGTCCAAAATTAGTTATCTCTTCTGTTATCTTTCACGTATCTTTTTTTTTTTTTTTCTTAATTTAATTACATTGTATATGATTTAGGTAAATTATGTGAAATACATATTCTATAAGTACATTTTGTGTACTTTTTTTTGTTTCACAATTTGTGTCTACTGGGAAGGATGTCAATTTTGTCAATTTTTTTTGTTTAACTATAACGACCCGACTCCTTACAAGAGTCCATTCGGGATCGTTACTACATACATGCTTCAGAGGCCTTTCTAAACAAAACATTTTATATCATAAACACAGATTTAAGTACAATCCACAAAGTAAAAACCTTTATTCGGGATCCCTGATTTTAAAGGTTTAAAAAAATATTCTTAATTAATTTCCAAACTGTAATCATACATGGCCTCAAAAAAAAAAAAAAAAAATTGAGACAAGTTTACAAATCAAAATAATGTAAGACAAAGTTCTTAAAGCGGAAGAAAATATTAAATTCATGAGTCTTAGTCCAACCATGGTTGCCTAACAGTTCTCATCAATCGCCTTTCACATGCCCCTGACTTTACCTGAAAGAAAAATATTTAAGAAAATAATGAGTATTTAAAATACTCAGTAAGTGACCCTACTGTTGGGATTGGGTCACGCTTATGCATGTTTCTAAAATCGATAACAATCATATTTTTGTGGCTCTGAAATTTTCCCTCCATAAACTTCTTAATTACTAGGATATACATCAATTTCATGCATATCTTAGACACATCAACTTCATGTGTCGCCTATAGAGGAACGTCAATTCCACGAACCTCGACTTAAGTACAACAATTTCATGCCCCTAAGTCATGTGTAGACATCTCTTAAAATACATCAATTTCATGTACACTTTCAAAATTTAAGAAGCTCAAGGGTCATTTAAAATCATACATGTTATGAAATTTTCGAGAGACCACCAAATTAGAAAATCACGTCAAAGCGAGCATAGCTCAACAGTAATTGGGATGTCTCCTCGACCAAGAGGTGAGAGGTTCGAATCCCCCCACCCCCAAATGTTGATGTACTAAAAAAAATAAATCACAAAATCACAAAACTCAACATTTGCAAACGTTCTAAATAACATACTCAAATAATTTCATACTTTAACAATTTAACTCAAACATATACATATTCAAACAATTCATGAAACCCATGAAATTTAGAAAATCAAATCTACGCTCCCCAAATGAAAATTTCAACAATAGAACCACTTACCTTGGCTTAATAATTTTATAAGAACTAAATAAATTCCTTAGCTTCAAGGCTTTTAACCAAGCTACACAACAAAGGGAAGAAATTTTCAAATCAATAGGGGTTTTACTTAAAGCAACCCAACATCCAACCATGAACCATGGAATTCCAAAAAGATTTAACTCTCAAACTTACCAAAACAGAACGACACTTGTTGTACGGGGTTCCAAAAACGCTCCAATTCAACAACTAAAACTCCCAACGCCAAGAGAACCTTGAAATCAATGGCCACAATTAATGGGTATTCCTCTAACACAAAAGAATCAATCAAAACTCAACTTACTTCACTTACCCACTCCTAAAATCACCAGAAAAACGTTGCTACACGCCCAAAACTTCACTACCCATGCCGAAACTGATATGAAACGCTTGTTGAACAGAGTTAAAGACGAGTGGGTAATCGATTAAATGAATTAAACAATCACTATAACCCTCGATTCAACTTACCCACACCAAAGGCTCACTGTAAATGCTAAAAATCTACCAAAAACCGCAGTCCACGCGCCCACACAGCACAGCTGCCGGAAAAGGAGAAAAGAAATGCCTCTGCCGCCTGAGACTCGCTAGAAATCGCCCTTCTGCCGAGACCCACGCTGCACAACAACGAACCACCGATTGCCCGAGACCCATGCGCCACTGCAGCCGAAACCACCTGCTGCTGCCGGGACCATGACGACGACCACACGGCTGCAGTGCTCGTTGAAGAAGACGTCAACGACGACAACCTGGGGGAGGCGTTGGCCAACGACGGGACGAGCTTGAAGGAAGAAGCAAACTGGCCGGAGATGGGGGTACACGGGCGGCTGAAATCGTGAAGGAGAAGGAGGGGAAGATGGAGGCTACTCTACATCGGGTTGCATGCAGCTAGAGGCTGACTTAAAAAGGCTAGGGTTTGACTCCAACATCCACTTAATTACAAAAATGTCATCCCAACATTAATTTTTTAAAATTCCACCAATTTTCTATTCTTTAAATTTCCCTCTTAACTCCAAATTGCACAACTTAAACCAAATTAACTCCAAAACTAAAGAAATTTGAGATTTACCTTAAATTACTGGCGTTACACTCTTCCCTCCTTAAGAACTTTCGCCCTCGAAAGTTGTCAGTCTTGGAAGAGCCCTGGACACTTGATTCTCATCTCCTCTAAATACAACTAGGCCCACTTATTCGCAAAGTAAGCACGCATACCTAGACTTGGTAAGTGTAATGTCCCAAATTATATACCTAACCTCGCGACGTTACTCAACTTCTATCTTAATTTTAATCAAATGCTCTGAAAATTTCGGCAGCATAACGACATAAAGATGGTTAACCCGAAAATTTTTTTAACCTGATAAACAAGAGAAACACACTTCTATATGCAAAACCACCCAACTACAACTCACAATGCCTCGAATCAACAAACAGGCTCCGAACATACACAACTAAAGCGAGTCAGATCTCGCACCAATCACAAGCTAAAGCTAAACAAAAGAAGAAGAAGAACATCAAACCAAACATACTCTATTCACCTCATTTCTATTAATTCATATGCAATGGAGAGTAAGAAAATGATTAGCTATCTCAAGGTTCAAATTTAATACTTAAAAACCAAAATCCACGCCAAACTAAAAGATTAACACCAACAACTAGAGTCATATCTCGACAAGCAAAACAAATAAAAAGATAACTACTAATGTAACGCCCCAGGCCCAGGATTCGAAATCCGGATTCGGCACCTAACGGCCCCGGCATTCCCCTGCGACCTGGCCACGTCACCATACTTGTCTTAAACTGCTTCTAAGATTGAAGACTATCCCCACAAACCAACACGGGGTCCTTTTAGCATGCTTTGTCCTCACTCACATGCTTCCTAGGAAAATTCCCAGGAGGTCACCCAACATAGAACTTCTCTAAGCCAAGCACACTTAACTTCAAAGTTCCTATGATTGAGCCACCGAAAAGGAAGGTGCACCTTGTTGGTATAGGTAGTATCTATCAATTCTTTTAAGCTTATCTTGACCATGCTTTCATGTCCTCAAGATTCCTCTCATTCGGATGTGGCCTCGGTTCATTCATGTGTCCCTCCTAACTCGGGTGTTACATGCCCACCAGCTTCCGCCTTGGTTCGTCCCTGAACCACATCCTACTGGGAGAGGTTCCACTCTGATACCATCTGTAACGCCCCAGGCCCAGGATTCGAAATCCGGATTCGACACCTAACGGCTCCGGCATTCCCCTGCGACCTAGCCACGTCACCGTACTTGTCTTAAACTGCTTCTAAGATTGAATACTGTCCCCACAAACCAACACGGGGTCCTTTTAGCATGCTTTGTCCTCACTCACATGCTTCCTAGGAAAATTCCCAAGAGGTCACCCAACATAGAACTTCTCCAAGCCAAGCACACTTAACTTCAAAGTTCCTATGGTTGAGCCACCGAAAAGGAAGGTGCACCTTGTTGGTATAGGTAGTATCTATCAATTCTTTTAAGCTTATCTTGACCATGCTTTCATGTCCTCAGGATCCCTCTCATTCGGATGTGGCCTCGGTTCATTCATGTACCCCTCCTAACTCGAGTGTTACATGATTGTAAAGCTCATAATTTAAGGAGGATTCAAATTTATTTAGTTGGGTGTTATTTTGAGTTAAGAGGGAATTTGAAACAAAAAATTGAATATTGGTGAAATGTTTAAAATTTGGGGCTAGAAGGGCATTTGGGTAAATAGGTTGAAATTAGAGCCAAGCCCATTAGGTTTTAAAAAGACCCACGCAGCCCTAGGTCTAGATTTTTGTCTTCATCCAATTCTTCTTCTCCATCTTCAGCCGACCAGCAGCTCCCTTTTTCGATTTCTTCTTTGTATTTTTTTCTTTCAGCCGCAAACCCCATTGCAGACCCACTAGCCGACCAGCCTTCTCCCATTCCTTCTTTTCTCTGCGGCAACCACAGCAACCCCTCTCCGGCGCACTCATCTCCGGCCAACGGTTTCAGACGGCGTCGCTACGGTGGGTCTCCGGCAAGCATCAGCGCAGTAGGGAACGTTCACGAGCAGGGCGTTTTTCCCTCTCTCTGCGTCCTTTTCCCTTAGCTAAGGTCGGTGGCGTTGGGTGCGACAGTGCAGCAGTGGTCCGGCGTGTGTAGTAGTCGTGGGCAGCGTTTGGTCGGCAGTTTTGTCTGTTTTTGTGCAGTAAACCGTGAGGTGCAGCGTGGGTTTCGATTAGCGGTTGTTTTCCGGCGAACAGTGGTCTGATCAACGCGAGCAACAATGATTTTGGGCATTTGGAGCGTTTTTCCATCTTGTATAACCTTGGGTAAGTTGGTTTGAGTGTTTAATTGGCTGGTTTTGGCATTTAATTGAATACCCATTGAAGCTTAGCCTTCGATTTAAGGTCTCCCATGTTATTGAAGTCAAAACTATCGGAATTGGACTGTTTTTTGTTACCCGACCAGCAGCGTTAAGAGACGGTTTTGGGTAAGTTTCTTCTTGATTTAGCCACCATTAGAGTTTAATTTAGTTCTTGGAAATTACTCATTCCTTTTAAGACTTGTTTCAGTGTTTCACATCCAATTTCGAGTTCATAATTACGAAATCTCGCTCCATTAAAGTTCTGTTCAGCAATCGACATTTCCGTTTTGTGTGGTTAAGGACTTTGGAGTTAAAAGGATTAATTTAGTCTTGTTCAGAATTTTTAAGCTGAGGTAAGTGAACTTACTATTGAACCTTTTAATTGGGTGCGCGTGTTTGATTTTCCGAAATTCTCGTGCTTTATGATTTGCTTGATTATGTTTTTGTTTATGAAAATTATTGAAAGCATGAAATTTATTATTATTACTCTTAATCATTAATATTGAAATAATTGAGTTGGTGGTCTCTTGAAATTCGATTAAAGGAATTAGTTTAAAATTCCATTAAAGGAATTAGTTTAAATTATTTATGAGTTTTATAAGTGTACATGAAATTGGTGTATATTCAGAGATAGGACTTAGAGACATGAAATTGATGTACCTAAGTCGAGGTTCATGAAATTGAAGACCTCGAGGTTTCGTGAAATTGACGGCCTCCACAGAGAACACATGAAATTGATGTGTCTAGGATATGCATGAAATTGATGTATATCTTTAGTAAGTTTAAAAATAAAGTTTAGAGCCACCAAAAAATTATATTTGTTGTTGATTTTTAAAATGTTTTTAAAGCGTGACCCAACCTCTATAGTAGGGTCACTTACTGAGTATTTAAAATACTCATTCTTTTCAAAAATATTTCTTTTCAGGTAAAGGCAAGGGCAGATGAAAGGCGATTGATGAGAATCCGATAGACAGCCATGAGAGAACTTGAGTTTCATATTTTATTTTCTTACGCTTTAAGATCTCTGTTTTACTTTATTGAATTGTAAATTTGTTTTGAGATATTTTCCAGAGGCCATGTACATTTATATTTTAGAAATTATTTAAGCATATTTAAAAACCTTTAAAATTAGGGATCCCGAATAAAAGTTTTGTTTTAAAGTTTTTACTTAAATTAGGTGTTTATGTTTTAAAATATTTTTATTTAAAAAAGGCCTCCAAAGCATGCATCGTCGTAACGGTCCCTTAAAGGCTTATTAAGAAGTCGGGTCGTTACAGTTGGTATCAGAGCCCAGTTAATGGTTCTGTAGACTGCTTACATCATAAGCTTATGTGTCCTCATGGCTAAATAACAAGGTTCTCATCATTGCCAGGTATGCCCTTGTAATAAACTATGTTTTTAAAATTTTAAGTTTATGTAATTGTTATTCCATGCATGATTTTCTCTTGCCATTTAGTTTTCGGTTAATAGATTAAATAGGCTTAGTGTGGGTGTAGAAACTTGAAGTATGCCTCCAAGTGGACAAGATCGTGGACAAGGTCGTGGACGCGGACGTGGTCGTGGTAGGGGTGGCAGAGGCCTGGCACTCCCGGAGCAAGTAGATCCTCCTATGGATCAGTATGATGGAGATCTTCCTGATGAGCAAGCTCCTGTGCCGCCTGCACCTCCAGCACCGGCGCAAATTGTTACTCTGACTTTAGAGGCTCTTCAGGCGCTTATAAATAATGTCGTTGCCAATCAGACGCCCCAAGTGAACCAAAATGAGAACTAGGGTCAGGTAGGCTCAACTGCGGGAGCTCGGTGTCTTAAGGATTTTAAGAAGTATGATCCACCGACGTTTAGCGGAAAGACTGTGGATCCCACAGAGGCTGAAGCTTGGACTACCACAACTGAAGAGATTTTTCGCTATATGGGATGCCCTGAGGCGCAACAGGTGTCGTGCGCGGTTTTCCTAGGAAGCATGTGAGTGAGGACAAAGCATGCTAAAAGGACCCTGTGTTGGTTTGTGGGACAGTCTTCAATCTTAGAAGTAGATTTAGACAAGTATGGTGGCGTGGCTAGGTCGCAGGGGAATGCCGGGGCCGTTAGGTTCCGAATCCGGATTCCGAATCCTGGACCTAGGGCGTTATAGATGGTATCAGAGCGGAACCTCTCCTAATAGAATGTGGTTCGGGGACGAACCAAAGCGGAAGCTGGTGGGCATGTGACGCCCGACGTTAGGAGGGGTACATGAATGAACCGAGATCACATCCGAATGAGAGAGATCCTGAGGACATGAAAGTATGGTCAAGATAAGCTTAAAAGAATTGATAGATACTACCTATACCAATAAGGTGCACCTTCCTTTTCGGTGGCTCAATCATAGGAACTTTGAAGTTAAGCGTGCTTGGCTTGGAGAAGTTCTATGTTGGGTGACCTCCTAGGAATTTTCCTAGGAAGCATGTGAGTGAGGACAAAACATGCTAAAAGAACCCCGTGTTGGTTTGTGGGGATAGTCTTCACTCTTGGAAGCAGTTTAAGACGAGTATGATAACGATGTCGGGTCGTAGGGGAATGTCGGGGCCTTAAGTGCCGAATCCGGATTCCGAATCCTGGGCCTGGGGCGTTACAACTAAGGTCATTCCTCACGAGCCTTTGGCGGGTTAGTGGTGTAAACCTTCCCCCTATTACGTTTGTCTCAAGAACCAGCCTGACTTGAGCTCGAGGGCCAGCTCCCACTACCTCCTGCATTCTTCTGAGGGCAGTTATTTGCCATATGACCTTCTTGGTGACACTTGAAGCACACACCTTTCCCTCAAGCATTGGCCCCAATGACGCCTTCCGCAAGAGTTGCACATTGGTTTATCATTATCATTACCTTCTTGTTTGTGGTGTTGAGTTTTCTATGATTGAGCATGTCTTGAACCTTCGGAAGAGTGTTGAGACCGCTAGGAGTTAGCAGTTGTCTGCTCAAATTTCCTCTTCTGTCCTGAGTTGGGCTCCAACTCCTTGGCCACTAGAGTTGCATTGGCAGCTAGCAGGCCCATAAATGTGGCTGCTCGAAGGGCCGCTGCGTAATCTGCTGGGGCAAGGGCCCCTACAACCCTCTGGACCTCATCTCTGAGGCCCAAGATGAACCTCTTTGTTTTCTTGACCTCCGTGTCCACCATTTCAAGGGCAAAACGGGACAGTCGGGTGAACTCAAGCTCGTACTCTTAAACTGACTTATCTCCTTGCGACAAGGCTAGAAACTCTGCCTTCTTTCAATACCTGATAATGGTCGAGTAATACATCTGAAAAAACGCCTCCTTGAACTGCAACCAAGTGATCGGAACAACGCTAACATCGATGGATCTCTCAGCCGACCTCCACCACAACAAGGCGTCATCTCTTAGCATAAACATTGTTGATAAGGGTAAAAAATATACCTATTTTACCCTTATATTTAGCTCATTTCTTGGTCAAATGTTGTAGGTTGTGATCAATTTACTGTTCCCGAGCTCAAAATATGCTTACTTTGATAAGTTAGGGTGTTGAGAATCACTTTTGTCAAATTTAACTCATTTGTGCTTTAAAAGACTTGATTTTAAGAGAATTTGACTTAGTTTGTTGTTGTGTAGAAAAACAGAGGAAAAGTTGGAATTCCCAAAAAATGCGACCGCATTTCTGGGAAGGCAAAAATGAAATGCGGCCGCATTTCTGGAAAAATCAGAGGTCGTTCCGAGTCGTCTGCGGGTCGTTGTTGACGAGTCTTCTTCGCACCTAACTGGCTGTTTTGACCCCGAAACTGACTGGGCAACCTTCCAGCACCTATTTCGCAGCTCCTCAACCACTTTCTACACTATATAAGCTCGAGAATCAAAGTCAAATTCAAGCAGAACTCACTTGGAAGAAAAGGGTGGTGACAGAACCCTGGCTCGACGCCAATGAGTAGGGATGCCCGAGGTCCTTCTTAGATGACCAAATTCTAACCTGGGTTAAACATCAAACCTTGTGGTTTGTAGAGAGTTTCACCCATTCCCATCTTGTAAAAGTGAGAGAGTGGAGTGTCTTAGCGAACTCTAGAAGGATTGAGTAAACATAAAAACCCATAATATTTAGCTATCTCCTTTATTTCCAGCTCTTGAATCTTTTCATTATTCTGTATTATTTACATTCTTATTTCAATGAAAATGTGTTCATCTGCTTTTTATCCCATCATGAGTAGCTAAATCTCGTTGAGGGGTTCAATGTGGTGAATTCCCTTATGGTTTAATGGCTTGAAAGTGTCTTATTTGCTTAAGTTGTGTTTAATGCATGTCATTCTTTATTGATTATCACTCTAATCTTGCTGAGTTTAATTTGATCACTTAGACTTTGCATGCTATGTGAGTTTGATCTCGAAAGGGACAAGCGATATCAGTTCTCATAAAGGTGATATAGGAGAAAAAGCTCAAAAGAGATTGTTCGGCAGTATAGGGCAAGCTGCCTAAGGCACCCTATATCGACTATAGGGTTATAGGTTGCATTCGTGAATTATCTATGTCGGAGTCGAGTCACAGAAATGTGCATAACGGTACTCGCTTAGCCTTCTAACGGTTTTTGGAAACAAGGGCCAAATAGAAGTTAAATCTGACCCAATGCATTGAATACGCTTAAGTTAGATATTGCATGACTATGGTTATTGCCTTAGGGATGAATCCATGTTGAATACCTCGTTTGTTTATTATTGTTATTCTTTATTATTTTATTGCTTGTTTTATTTATCTTTTCAAAAACCCAATCAATCAATCTTATTTTCTTTGGTTACCTTTTTCAAAAGCAATCATTTGAGCAGTTTCTTCATCAAATCTGAATTTCTAATTTAATCCTCGTGGGATCGATACCCTTGGAATACTTCTATGGTTTTTTTAAGTGTTAGCTGAATTATTCTTTATTATTTCATTTATCATCTTAACTCACATTCCATCTATTCAACTGACGACGCACCAACTGTGCACGGCACCTGCTGTGCCTCGAGGCATCCCATATAGCAAAAGATCTCCTCAATCGTGGTAGTCCAAGCTTCGGCCACTGTGGGGTCTACAGTTATCCCGCTAAATGATGATGAGTCATACTTCTTAAAATCTTTCAAACATCGAGCCCCCTCAATTGAGCCCATCTGACCTTGGTTCTCATTTTGGTTCACTTGGGATGCTTGATTGGCAATGACATTATTCATAAGCGCCAGAAGGGCCTCTAGAGTCAGAGTGACGGTCTGCGCCTGCGCTGGAGGTGCAAGTTGCGCAGGAGCTTGATCATTAGGGAGATCCTCAACATGTTGATCCATAGGAGGATCTACTTGCTTCGGGGGTTCCTTGCCTCTACCACCCATACTACGACCATGTCCGCGTCCTCGACCTTGTCCACGTGGAGGCATACTTCAAGTTTCTACACCTATACTAAGCCTATTTAATTATCTAACAAAAAACTAAATGGCAAGAGAAATAATGCATCTCATGGAAAAAAAATTAAATAAACATAAAAAAAAATTAAAACATAGTTTATTACAAGGGCATACCTATCGATGATGAGAATCTCGTTATTTAGCCATGGGGACACATAAGCTTACGATGTAAGCAGTCTACAGAACCCTTAACTGGGCTATGATAGCAACTGTAACGACCCGACTCCTTACAAGAGTCCATTCGGGACCGTTACTACATGCATTCTTTGGAGGTCTTTCTAAACAAAACATTTTATATCATAAACACAAATTTAAGTAAAATCCACAAAGTAAAAACCTTTTTTCGGGATCCCTGATTTTAAAGGTTTAAAAACAATATTCTTAATTAATTTCCAAACTGTAATCATACATGGCCTCAAAAAAAAAAAAAAAAAAAAAAGAAAGAAAGATTCTCAAACAAGTTCACAAATCAAAATAATGTAAAACAAAGTTCTTAAAGCGGAATAAAATATGAAATTCATGAGTCCTAGTCCTCCCATGGCTGCCTAACAGTTCTCATCAATCGCCTTTCACATGCCCCTGACTTTACCTGAAAGAACAACATTTAAGAAAAGAATGAGTATTTAAAATACTCAGTAAGTGACTCTACTGTTGGGATTGGGTCACGCTTATGCATGTTTTTAAAATCGATAACAATCATATTTTCGTGGCTCTGAAATTTTCCCTCCCCAAACTTCTTAATTACTAGGATATACATCAATTTCATGCATATCTTAAACACATCAGCTTCATGTGACGCCTATAGAGGAACGTCAATTCCACGAACCTCGACTTAAGTACAACAATTTCATGTCCCTAAGTCATGTGTAGACATCTCTTAAAATACATCAATTTCATGTACACTTTCAAAATTTAAGAAGCTCAAGGGTCATTTAAAATCATAAATGTTATGAAATTTTCGAGAGACCACCAACTCAGAAAATCACAAAACTCAACATTTGCAAACGTTCTAAATAACATACTTAAATATTTCATACTTTAACAATTTAACTCAAACATACATATATTCAAACAATTCATGAAACCCATGAAATTTAGAAAATCAAATCTACGCTCCCCAAATAAATACTTCAACAATAGAGCCACTTACCTTGGCTTAATAATTTTATAAGATCTAAATAAATTCCTTAGCTCCAAGGCCTTTAACCAAGCTACACATCAAAGGGAAGAAATTTTCAAATAAATAGGGGTTTTACTTAAAACAACCCAACATCCACCCATGAACCATGAAATTCCAAAAAGATTTAACTCTCAAACTTACAAAAACAGAACGACACTTGCTGTCCGAGGTCCCAAAAACGCTCCAATTCAACAACTAAAACTCCCAACGCCAAGAGAACCTTCAAATCAATGGCCACAATTAATGTGTATTCCTCTAAAACAAAAGAATCAATCAAAACTCAACTTACTTCACTTACCCACTCCTAAAATCGCCAGAAAAACGCTGCTACACGCCCAAAACTTCGCTGCCCATGCCGAAACTGAGATGAAACGCTTGCTGAACAGAGTTAAAGACGAGTGGGTAATCGATTAAATGAATTAAACAATCACTATAACCCTCGATTCAACTTACCCACACCAAAGGCTTGCCTGAGACTCGCCGGAAATCGCCCTTCTGTCGAGACCCACGCCGCACAACAATGAACCGCCAATTGTCCGAGACCCACGCCCACTGCAGCCGAAACCACCTGCTGCTGCCAGAACCACCACGATGACCACGCAGCTGCACTGCTCGTTGAAGAAGACGCCGAGGACAACAACCTGGGGGAGGCGCTGGCCGACAATGGGACGAGTTTGAAGGAGTGATAGCGAGCAAAAATGTCACTATATTAGTCCCAATTTATTAGGCTTTTCTATGCTTTAATCGTGTTATTAATGAAAATATTTAATGTATTCTGTTATTTGGTCCTTAGGAGCAAAGTCGGTGATTTTGGGAGAAAAAGTGCCAAAAATGAAGCTAATAAAGCCCAAATCCAAGCTTCGATCAAAAGGGGATCCAAAGAGGCCAATCATGATGGAAAAGCCCAAAAAGAAGTGAAGAGAAGGCCCAAAAATTAGCCCAAATCGAAGCTGGAGTTTCTGGAAAATGGCACAGCGTCGAGACGCTGTCCATTTCTTGGGCAACAAGACGCGTGCGTTGCAGCGTCGCGACGCTGTGCAATGTAGCGTCGCGACGCTACCCCCAATCCGGGCCTATAAAAGGCACCTCTTGGTGCCTCATTTTGCATCAATCAAATCATTCTTCAATCCATCCTTTCTTTCCTTCCTTTGGCTCCTTTGGAGCCTCTCTCAAGGCTTTCTAGCCTTTTTGAGAGATTTCTTAGTGGGAAATATTTGGGGAATTTTGGGGAGCATCCTAGGAGGCTCAAGGAGTGTTCGGCGGAGCTCTGAGCGTCAGCGAAGGGGTTCTTCGACGGTCAATTCCTTTCCTTTTATGCTCTTAATTATGCTTTCTATTTTAAATGTTGTGGATATTTTAGCTATGTATAGCTAAACCCCAATTTGGGGTCTTGGAATGAAATTATAGTTGAAATGTTGTTATAATTACCTGTCTCTTGCCCTTTTTCCTAATTATTTGTATGGATGTGCTTAATGCTTTATTCAATCTGGCCAATTGTGTAATGATTCGATTCTTAATGGAAACTCGACGGAGAGAAGTTAGGATAGATCATAATCCATGCAACTAGTTTAATTGCCCGTCGTGACACCGGGATTAGTTGATTAAACTTAGATTCCTAAAATGAATCAGAGCGTAATAATTAATGATTTTTAATAGCGCTAAGGACACTTAGGTTGTTAAAATGAATTAATTACAATTAGGGGAAACCGACAGGAGAACCTATGTGATTAACGGAGATTCTAGGATTATAATTAGTTGGGCAATGAGATAGGATAATTATAACAATTGTTTGGCTAATAATTGATTTTCAAGACCCCTCTTCCCATTAAGAAAACTCTTTCTCCACATTTTTTTTTATCGATTGATCAAAATTATTTTCTTTGACTGCTTTGATTTTTGGAATCTTTTTAACTGCATGAACTGCCCTCTAAATATCATTTATCCTAATTATTTTTAGTGCTCAAGAGATTTTTGCTTGCTTAAATTTCACTTCGCCTCCCTGTGGATTCGATACTCGGGATTCTTTCCGTTTTATATTACTTGTGACGACCCGTACGCTTGCGGTTAGCAACAAGGAGGAAGCAAACCGGTCGGAGATGGGGGTACACCAGCGGTTGGAATCGTGAAGGAGAAGGAGGGGAAGTTGGAGACTGCTCTACATCGGGCTGCGTGCGGCTTGAGGCTGACTTAAAAAGGCTAGGGTTTGACTCCATCATCCATTTAATTACAAAAATGCCATCCCAGCATTAATTTTTTAAAATTCCACCAATTTTCTATTCTTTAAATTTTCTTCTTAACTCCAAATTGCACCACTTAAACCAAATTAACTCCAAAACTAAAGAAATTTGAGATTTACCTTAACTTACTGGCTTTACATTAACATTGTGTGCCAACTGGGAATATTTCGATTTTGTCAATTTATTTTAAAAGAAATAAAAAACCAAGTTTCAATCAAATTTAATTTTTTCAATTAATTTCTTTTTGTTTCACATATGTCTCTACGTGAAAGACTTCAATTTTGTAAATTTTCTTTTTTTTTTAAAAAAAAATCATGTTTCATTAAACTTTTACCCCTTGTTTGGAACTCCTGGATTTAGGAGGATTTCAAATCATAACTGATTTGAAACCTTTTCACGTGTTTGGATGAGCAAAAAAAGTAGGGGGTTTGAAATCGGTTGTGATTTCAAATCGTGTTTTCTTTAAAAAAAAAAAAAATCACTCCAAAATGGTCGGATTTTATAGGATTTCAAACTTAAAAATTATGTTTCCAATTTTACCCATAAAGATTTTTTTTTCCTTAATTTATGACTCCTACTATAGTTGACTCAACTACCAATTTGTTTGTTTTTTTTTTCCTTTTTATATTTATATATTGATTCAATTTTGTTTTTTTTTTTTTGCTCCATCTACATGTATACTTTTTTTTTCCTTTTTTATGTTTTCATACCTTGGTTGAAGCAGAAATCAACCAAAAAAAAGTTCTTTTGATTTTCTTCTTTGTGGTTTAATAGAAGAAATCAACATAAAATAAGTGAAACAAGATAAAACAAATAATAATAATAAGGAAAAAATACACTTTTGGTCCCTAAGGTTTGAGTTAAATTTCATTTTGGTCCCTGAGTTTTCAAACTCGACAATTTAGTCCCTAAGGTTTGGATTTCGTTTCATTTTAGTCCCCACATCCATTTTTCCGTTAGATTTTAACAGAAGGCTGACGTGGCACCTATTTTTTATTTAAAAAATATATTTTTTTAATTTTAAAATAAAATAATCTAAATAAATTAAAAAATATTTATTTTTTATTCTTTTTTTATTCTTTCTCTCTCCTCCTCCTTCTTCTTTCTTCTTCTTCACCACTCCACGACTTTCTTCTTCTTTCACCACCACCACCGACGACAACGCCAGCGCCAGACCGCCGTCGGATTTCCCCTTTCTTTCTCTCTTTTTTCTCCTCTATTCTTCTTCTTCCCTGTCCTCCCCTTTTCTCTTCTTCCCTCTTCCTCCCTTCCCTTTCTTCTTTCACTGTAAAAAAAAAAAAGAATAACAAGCGGCGCCATCAAGATCTGAACGAAGAACTCGAAGCGAAGAACGGAGGCACCGCTCAGATCTGCTCGCGTTGTGGAAGGCGCACGCTGGAGTAGAGTTGGTTGCTGAATCGAAATCCAAACCCGTTTACCGTTTTTTTTAAAAAAGAAAGAAAAACATCCAGATCTGAACGAAGGTCGTGGAGTAGAGCTGGTTGCTGAATGGGACCAAGTCGCCCAGTGTGTTCTCCGGCTTCTTGCTCAGTTTTAGGAATGTTGGGGGCTTCCCCTGTCTCGCTCTTTGATTTCGTACACGAACGGTTCTTAAAAAATTGGTTGATTTTAATCCTAATTTCATCCCACATTTACCATAATTTCAGTATTTTTAAGATTTGTGAACAAATAATATGTGAATAATTAAGAAACAATTTACTGGGTTTTGGAGGATCTGACTTGGGTTTGTGATTGTTGAAGAGTGTTGTGGTAATGAAATTCTTGGAGCTAATTCAACGGGATGATGAGGAGGAAGAGAGGGATCTAGATCTTTGAGTAGAGAAGGATTGTGATTGGGATAGATTAAAGCCCAGAAGTCTCTGGTTTTCAAAGGGCGGTGGGAAATTTCGAAGAAGAAATTGCTTTGCAAGAGCTGAAGAACGCCATTAATGGAGATGGATGAGAGCTCAAACGAAGATGGGGAAAGAGAAGAGATGAGGAAAGTGGGCAAAAGAAGAGGAGAACCATTCGTTCCAACTCGAATCGAAGCCACAACGAGCCCATTCTTCTTCCTTTTTTTTAACCATGAAAGAAAGGGAGGAAGTGGAGGGAAGGGGAGGACGGCGACGGCGACGGCAGCGTGGACGGTGGATGGCGACGGCGACGACGGCCATGGAAGGGGTAAAGAGAAAGGAGAGTGAAGAGGCGGAAAAGGGGGAAGGAGAAGGGAGATGGAAGAAAAAGAAAAATAAGAATATAAAAATAATATAAAAATATTTTTTAATTAAAACTTATAAAATAATCAATAATAATAATAATAAATAATTTTTTTAAATAAAAAATAAGTCTCATGTCATCTTTCCGTGGGTAACTACGGAAAAATGGATGGAGGGACCAAAATGAAACGAAATTCAAACCTCAGGGACTAAAATGTCGAGTTTGAAAACTCAGGGACCAAAATGAAACCTAACTCAAACCTCAGGGACTAAAAGTGTATTTTTCCCTAATAATAATAATAAAAACCTGGGAGCTCGAAAAATTAGTGGCATTGAGTTTGGGTGGAATATGTAGAAAAAAAAATCTAGAGAAAATATAATGTAATCTATTTTTTCGAAAAAATCAAATAGGTGGTTGTAGATTTGTTGATAAAGTTTATTTTTCATATATAATAAATATATGGAAAAACTATAATAAAGATATGAAAAAAAAAAAAAGAAAATAGGTTATTTTTAAATTTTAATATACAATAAATATATAAAAAAAATAGTAACTATCAAATATATCATTTTTCAATATATAATAATATGTTGTGAAATTGGGCAACACAACGGGAACACGGAAATGGATAAAATATAATAATATAATAATAGTTATAATATAATTATAATATATAAAGAAAACAAATAAAACAAATGAACTAAAACAACAAAATAACAACAAAATAGCAAAGTGGAAGCTTATGGAAAGTGGCAATTCTCACCCATGGCTTGTCATTTTAACTCCACCAAAGCCACTATTTATAGGCAATTGAAAGAAGAATGTGGCTTGGTCACCAAGTATTTACAAGTCATATAGTCAATATGTTGGTTGACACATGGACATCTATTTTTCTAATATTTATAATACTCCCCCTTAGATGCCCATATATGAAATATGCCTCATTAAAAACCTTTACTAGGAAAAAACCCAATGGGAAAAAAATCCTAGTGAAGAAAAAGAGTACATATTTCATATAATTTAATAATCCTAAAAGAATACAATATATTTTCTCCCCCTCATAGAAACATCATTTGAGATCTCTGAGTCGCCGCATTCCAATGTTGTGTACTAATTTCTCGAAGGTTGCGGTAGGTAATGACTTTGTAAATAAGTCTGCCAGGTTATCCTTTGAACAAATTTGTTGTACCGTGATGTCACCATTTTCTTCAAGATCATGAGTGTAGAAAAGCTTGGGTGAAATATGTTTCGTTCTATCTCCTTTAATATATCCTCCTTTGATTTGAGCTATGCAAGTTGTGTTGTCTTTATATAATATCGTTGGAAGAATTTTACTAGAAGACAAACCACATGTTCCACGAATGTGTTGAGTTACTGATCTTAGCCATACACATTCTCGACTTGCCTCGTGAATTGCAAGAATTTCAGCATGATTAGAGGAAGTAGCCGTTATGGTCTGTTTCACTTATCGCCATGATATAGCAATTCCTCCACATGTGAATAGATAACTTGTTTGAGATCTAGCTTTGTGTGGATCAGATAAATATCCTAATCTGCATAACCAACCAAATCAAAATTCCCATATCAATTGTTCCTCGGAGATAGCGGAGTATATGTTTAACTCCATTCCAATGTCTTTTCGTTGGTGAAGAACTATATCTAGCTAATAAATTTACTGAAAATGCAATATATGGTCTTGTATTATTAGCAAGATACATAAGTGCACCAATTGCACTAAGATATGATACTTCAGGACCAAGTAGTTCTTCATTATCATCTCGAGGTCGAAACATGTATTTCTTTACATCTAATGAACGAACTTCCATTGGAATGTTTAATGGATGTGTTTTATCCACATAAAGTATTTTTAAAAATTTTCCTGTATAAGTTGACTGATGAACAAATATCCCATCTGCTAAATGCTCAATTTGCAAGCCAAGGCAAAATTTCGTTTTTCCAAGATCTTCATCTCAAATTCTTTCTTGAGATATTTTATTGCCTTTGAAAGCTCTTCAGGAGTTCCAATTATATTTAAGTCGTCAACATATACAGTTATAATAGCAAACCCCGACTGTGATTTCTTTATAAAAACACATGGACATATTGGATTGTTTTGATGTTCTTCTTTCAACAAATATCCACTTAAGCGATTGTACCACATTCGTCCTGATTGTTTCAATCCATATAATGATCTTTGTAACTTTTTTGAACAGAGTTCCTAGGAATTTGATTTATATGTTTCAGGTACCTTAAATCCTTCTAGGATTCTCATATAAATATCATTATCAAGAGATCCATATAAGTATGTTGTGACAACATCCATAAGATGCATGTTCAGACTTTCATACACAGTCAAACCAATTAAAAATCTTAATGTAATTGCATCCACCACTGGAGAATACGTCTCCTCATAACCAATACCAGGTCTTTGTGAAAAACCTTGTGCACCTAATCTTGCTTCATATCTTGTGATCTCATTATTTTCATTTCTTTTTCTCACAAATACCCATTTGTATCCCACAGGTTTGACACCTTCTGGTGTTTGGACTACTGGTCCAAAAACCTAACGTTTTGAAAGTGAGTTTAATTCATCCTCGATTGCTTCCTTCCACTGAAGCCTATCTTTTCTATGTCGACATTCTTCAACAAATTTTGGTTCAAGATCCTCATTTTCAGATATAATATCAAGAGCAACATTATATGCAAAAATGTTGTCAATAACTACATTAGTTCGGTTCCATCTTTGTAACGCCCCAAGTTTTCCAACCTCTAGCCTAGAGACACTACTAAAACCCTTAAACCATTAACCACGGAACTGAACCACTTTAAACCGAATGTACCAAAAATTTCGGCAGCATAACGGCGTAAAATGGTCTGAACCAAAATTTTACAACACCTGATAAGCAACAAAAACACTTCTAAGCAACCAATCCAACTCCACCAAACTACAATTCAGATTCACAACCTACTTCACTATACGAGTCAGGCCTCGTAGCTGTTGGGATTGGTGTCCTAAAACTCGTAGATAGTGAATGTTAAACGAATTATATACTTATTCGATAAAGGCGTTATCGAGATTAATTCAGTAAAGTTATTACTGAATAAAGTAAATTGCACATATAATAACTCAAATCCAATAAACTAAGATCCATGGCTATAGGATGAACACTTGAGCTTTATGTAGAGACATAAAAGTGGATCAAGCTTGAGTAATAGCCAAAACGGTCTATAGTATAGGGATAGGGTTGGGTACCTTATTCTGGGGACACTATGAGACGCGGCCCACTTTATAGATGGTATAGACGATGTGATCCTAAATCGTCCATGTAGAGACATGCGAGTGGGGGCGTCCTATGCAATGAGTTTGCATAAGACCAGGACCAAGAAATAAGTCACTCTCTCTTTATAACACCGTTTACTGACGAGACTGACTATTTCATATGATGACCTAGGTAACTCGATCTTAATCCTGAGCTAACTATGAACTCCTGTTTATTCGGGCTTATCCTTAGATCTGCATAGGTGAGAGTGGCTCGGTATCGCCGACTCAATAAGCCTCCATTTCAGGGATAGGAACGGGTAGATAGCTGGGGACATAGTCGTGCAAGAAGGAATTCACTCCTACCCGAATAAGGGATAGTAGAGAGGTTGTTCCCTTAAGTGCTGACTCCGGGGCTTGAACAAAGGGATCCCGCCCTCTCATTGGCCCGAGAGGGACTCGGTTTATTGGTTGGACCATAAACCAATTGTTCATTAGAGGATCAGTGGGACTTAAGGAACTAGAAGTACTATAGGGGTAAAACGGCTTATTGACCTAGCTATAGCTACGAACAACCTGTGAAGGATCGACTTACTAATCATGGTTAAATCAAGTGGACGGAAATATATCTATAGTGAGGGGAGTGCAACTATCGGGCTATAGTGGAGTGTCCCGATAGTTAACGAATGTTGGCTAGCTTAGACAATGAGATTAGTCGGTTAGCCTCGAATCGTTGGAGCCCATGATCTATAGGTCCATTAGGTCCCCCTACTAGCTCATATCGGAATTAAGCCTAGAACAAAACATAGGAAGCTTTGAATCGTTCAAAATCGGGAAAAAGGGTATTATCGTAAATTGTGTTTGACACAATAATTTAATTATGAATTAAATTAGAAAATGAGAGATGAAGTATTTAAAAGTGTTTTGAATACTATATATATGTATTAGGAATCATATATATGGAATTGCACAAGATAACAAAGATTAATTAGATTAATCATATCAAAATTAATTTGAAAATTTTCAAATTAATTACCAAGCAATCAATTTCAATTTAGAATTGAAAGCTTGAAATTTGATTTCAATTTGAATTTAGTGGATTTAGTTGGAAATCCACTTAATGCATGATCATTCAAAGTGGAAAGACAACTCACTCATGCATTGTTGCATGTCTCGTGTAATGTACACCTAGAATCCACTTGAGCTTGCAAATACACCATGTGTCTTGTGTCTTGAGGCTTGGCTTTGCATGGAGAAAGTCTTTAAAAGGAGTTTGAATCATATTCAAACATAAGAGAGCCATTTCCTTAATGTTATGCTGCTGGAATTTGGACTCAAAGTTCTCTCATCTCTCATTCTTCTCCATTGCTTGATGCTTCAAGCATTCCCTTCCCATTCCCTATCTTATATAGACTCCCACAAGTCGTTCTTGGCCCGGAGTATAGTAGGGAAGACTCTAGAGGTTGTCCAAGGAGCATAGGAGAGGCAAACACCACAAGGAGTTCATCATAAGTGAGCTACAAAGGTTGGTGTTTTCTAAACTCTCTATTCTGTCTTTTCTAGAACATGCATGCTTTAGGAGTAAAATTGAATGTCTTAAGTGCTTTCGATCTTCAATTGCTTCCGCATGTGTAATATGTACACCTTCAGTAGCAACATGCATTAAACCAATCATGCCACAGATCACATTATTTATTCAACTTTTATTGAACACCAGCAACTCATCCCAAAAGAATATTAGTTAAACAACTTTATTCCTTAAATGATAAGCAACAAAAACACTTCTAAGAAACCAATCCAACTCCACCAAACTACGATTCAGATTCACAACCTACTGTTGGGTTTTATGCCCTAAAACTCATAGATAGTGAATGTAACCGTTGACCGGATATTAATGAAATAATATTGATATATTTTTCCATTAAATGTTATTAGTTATTTTATATTTGTCTTTGCCTAAAATAACTCTAATCCAATAAACTAGACATCCTAGGCTGTAATATGAGTCTTGAACTATATGTAGCAACATATGGGGATCATTGTTCAAGAAACAGCCTAAAGGGTCTATAGTATAGGGATAAGACTAGGTGCTTTATCCTGGTGACACTATGGATACGGCTCACTTTGTATTTGATACAAACGCTATGATCCAACACGTTCGTGTAGGAGATATGCGAGTGGGGGTATCCTATGCAATGAGTTTGCATAAGACCGGACCGTGAAATAGTAACCAGTTGTTATAACACCGTTAACTAGTTGGTTTTTTCTTTCACTAGGACGACCTAGACAACTTGGTCTTAATCCTGAGTTGATTATGGACTCCTACTCATGAGGGATTGTCCTTTGATTTGTATGGGTGAGAGTGGCCAATACGCCAACTCAATAAGCCTACCATTTTGGGGACAAGACCGAGTGGGGAGCTAGAAACATAATCGTACAAGATGGAATTCACTCCTTCCCGACTTTAGGGAAGTAGATGAGTGTTCCCTTAAGTGGTCACTCCGAGTCTTCAACAAAGGGCCCTACCCTCTCAATGGCACGAGAGGGTTTTCTGTTTGATGGTTGGACCACAAACAGGTTGTTCATTAAAGGAGAACTGGTACTTAAGGAAATAGAAGTAACCCAGGGGTAAAACGGTAATTTGACCCAGCTGGTGTTACAGACACTCGTGAAGGACTAACTAGTCGATATTGGTCTATATCCGTGGACACAGAAAATATGTCTGCAGTGAGAAGAGTGCAACTGTGAGTTTATAGTGGAATGTACACACAGTTAACGAATATTAATTAATTTGGTTAATGAGTTTGACCAATTAATCTCACATCGTTGGAGCTTCTGATCTGCAGGTCCATTAGGTCCCACTGGTAGCTCATAAAGTAATTTGAGGCAACTAAGTAATAAATGTAAATTGAAAGTGTTCAATTTACTAAGGGAAACAATATGATATATATTGATATATTATTATGAGAGAAATTAATATTTGAAGAAATTCAAATATTAATATAAATTTGAGTCACAATAAATTTATGGAAGTTTGAAAGAGTTCAAATATGAATGAATTAATTTTAAGGCCTAAAATCTATTTGGGCAAAATTAATTAATTCAAGGCTGGAAATTAAATATGTGATATTTAATTGGTGGTTAATTAATTAAAGAATTCATTAGCCGAGAATTAATCAATTATGGAAATAATTAATCACTTAAGGAAGTGATTAATCATTTATGGAAATGATCTAATCACGTATGGAAGTAATTAGTCATTTGTGGAAAAGATTAATCAATTATGGAATTGATTGATCTTGGATTGATTAAAAAGGAATAAAAATTGAATCAATTTTGGAAAAGATTGATTTAATTGAATATTTTATTCATGGTCTCTCTTCTATAAATAGAACACTAGACCTAAATGGTTCAGTACTCTTCTCTTGCTCTTAGACTCACAAGACAAGACCATAGAATTCTCTCTAGCCTCCCTCTTAGAGAAAGACTCCCACAAGTCTTTTGCCTCCTAGACTTAGAGACATACCGGTGTAACCTCTATGGTTATTATGTCTTTGAAGAAGAATTTTCCAGCGAAGAAACCACAAGGAGGCTGCTGCGTTTTCGATCGTTGAAGCGTCGTTGGCGAAGAACGGTCAAGTCTACAACGAAGGTTTGTAACGGTTCTTTCCCGTTTCTATAGAAAAGCATGAAAAATAAATTAGATATAATTTTCAAGCATGTTTATAGCTATTTTCCAGCAACTTTAAAGCATGTTTAAAGTTTATTTTGCCTTTTCGTAACGGTATTTTAATGTTAATTAATATACGGCGTAAGGTCCAATCGATGCGCTTCCACTGCGTGGGGACTTTCATTCCCTTCAATCGGCATCAGAGCCATCGCTGTCCCTATTAATTAATATTAAAATTTGTGATAGGCTCTAATATGTGGGATTTATGCATAATGTATGTTCGGTTTGCGTTGAACTGTTTAGGTTAATTTTATGGCCATAGATTTTATTTTTATGTGATTTTGATCATGTAAGGGCCTGGCGTTTTGGGTATTTTATGTAAAATCGAGTCCTTTGTAAGTCTGGGTCTAGAATAGGTTTTTATGAGATGAAATTTGGAGAAATTGCCGCTGAAATCGAGGCCAAAACCGAAGATCAAGCTGTTGTTTTTGCCAAGATTGAGCTCCAGACGTAACAGCGTCGGGACGCTGTTCGCAAAGCGTCTCGACGCTCTCCCGATTTCGCAGACGCTCAGGTAAGGAAATCACACAACGTCGGGACGTTGCGTTGCAAGCGTCTCGACGCTGTCCCGATTGCGGCGTGCATTAGGGTTTCGCGAGGACATGCTTTGGCCGGTTCAAGGAGTTGGGCGGTCCGGTTCGGCTGGGCTGCGACCTATTTAGTCCAGTTCAGTTGAATTTTGGCATGGTTCGTGATTTTGAAGGCCGGTTCGAGGAGGTTCGGGGCGGTTCGTGCTGTCTAGACCAATTTTTGGAGCTGCAGAAGGATTTTAGGTTAGAATTTAGCTAAAATTAATTTAATTTAATGCTTTATTTTATCCTAGGGGCCAAAATTAACCGGTTCAATTGCTATTTATATGCTTTATGGATGTCATATAGAATTTTAATCCCACCTTAGGTTATAAAACATGCTCATGCATCTATTTATATATTATAAATTGTTATAATGTATGTTTTAAATGCATGGAATTATTTTCATATTTTTTAATATAAGTGTATATTAATTATATGAAAAATTGGAAAGCATGAAGCATGTCATTACTTAAATTAAATATAAAGAGTTATGTTTAATGTGATGAATGAAGCATGCATGATTGATTTTCTTGATTGGCTTATAATTGTTATGTTAAAAGAAAATCAAAATTGTATGAAGTATGAAACATCCATAGTTAATAATATAATTGTTATATTATTCATGCAATTAGTATGGTTTAATTATTTAGTGTGAATGAGATTAATGAATGAATTAAACCTTAGATTCTTGATTATAGGATTAATCATTAAAATTTGAAATAGTTCTTTAATATTAATGATTAGAAACCGTCAATCTATAATCAAGAATTGCATGCAAACATAAGATCATATGATAAATTGGATTAATTTTAAATTGTTTAAAATTAATTAGACCTAGATCGGTTTCTAATAGGATTAGAATTATTTCTTACTTAGAATTAAAAATAATTTTAATTGACTAAGTAGGAAAAACATTGCTATGATTATAAGGGAACTCCACCGGTAATGTTCTGTCTAAGGTTGGAGGTATTTAAGTTGACGGTTTATGGAACACCTCCTACCTGGGAACTGACCTGGAATACCGGAGTTGAATTAATCATAGTTAAATGTTAGCATGCAATGTCACTAGGTTTGTTAAAAGTGTTTAATGCGCCTAGATCTTTCGAGTAAAGACCTTACATTACTGTGGTTATAAGGGAACTCTCTCGATAAAGTTCTGTCTAAGGTTGGGGGTATTTAAGTTGACGGTTTACGGAACACCTCCTACCTGGAAACTGACCCGAACCTTGAGTTGAATTAACCATAGTAATGTTGACTTGCAATGTTGGGTTTATTAAAAGAGGTTTAATTCACCTAAAACATTGCGGTTGAATCCTTTCCATAATTGTTACAATAGGATCAGACTTAGATAGATTGACTTAGCCGAATTTTATCTAAGTTAAACAACCCTAAATTAACCTTAGGACATTTTCAGTGGGAGGAAAATTACAAAACGAGATTTAAATCAAGTTTTGCTCTTACGTCCCTATATTCACAACGTGAGGTTTATGCTCTGCTTCGAGTCGCCTTAGGAGCGGCCTCCCTTCGGAAAGTGTTTGCATGAATCAATAATAAGGTGAATGGGAAAAATGTCTAGAGTAAGTGGGAGAAGGACACGTGTCAACGTATCCCTCGGTCTCCGCCCCTAGGTCACACCGTAAGAGTCCTATGATCCGCATGCAGGTTGTCCTGGCGCAATCATCCCTTCGGATGGCCTGATCATAGGGTTTGGAACATCGTGAACTCCTGAAAAGGATAGGAGCTCTTAGGCTAATTACCAACAGTTGTCTTTCCCTTCGGTAGCCTGTTGGTGCGTGCCTCTGAGATCTGAAAGTGGGAGGGTTACACTTACGACGATGAGTTAAAAGTGTTAACAAATCCTTGACCGAACAACGGTGGCTAATGTCTATAGGAATATGAGTTATTCTGGAATTAGAATTAGTTGAGAAATGTCTCATTTCAGAGGAGCAGTGCCTGATCACCCTTCGGTGGCTGATATTCTAAACCTCTGAAACATCGTTGCAAAACTAAATCAATAGTTTTAGGGTTCTGTGATTGTCTGTTTTGCTAAATTGATTGGATTGTGTGCAATTGTTTGCTTGTATGATGGGTTAAGGCAAAGATAACTAATACGGTCATTGTTTGTTTAAATTTCAGCAATGTCTTCCTCAATTGTCTCTCTACTTAAAAATGAGAAATTAACCGGCAAAAATTACGCTACGTGGAAGTCGAACCTGAATACGATTCTTGTTGTCGATGATATGCGGTTCGTCTTAACGGAGGATTGACCTCCAGCCCCTGCTCGTAATGCATCCCAAGCAATTAAGGGTGCTTATGACCGCTGGATAAAGGCCAATGATAAGGCTCGCGTCTATATCCTAGCCAGCTTATCTAAAGTTTTGGCTAGAAGACATGAGGGGCAAGGTCACACCGAGTGAGATTATGAACTCTCTCCAGGAGATGTTTGGACAACCGTCCTACCAACTCCACCATGACGCTCTCAAATACGTTTATAGCTGCCGCATGAAAGAGGGCACGTCTGTTCGAGAACATGTCCTGGATATGGTGGTCCAATTCAACATGGCAGAAGCAAACGGGGCGGTCATAGATGAGCGTAGTCAGGTTGCATTCATCTTAGAATCTCTTTCGAAAAGTTTTCTACAGTTTCGAAGCAATGCAATGATGAATAAAATAGTATTCAACCTGACTAGCCTCCTAAATGAGCTACAACTCTATCAGTCTCTTCTTAAGAACAAGGGACAGGTAGAAGGAGAGGCAAACGTTGTTCACTCTACAAGAAAGTTCGAGAAGGGTTCATCCTCTAGAACTAAATCTGTAGCCACTTCTTTGAAGAAGATTCAGAAGAAGAAAGGAAACAAAGGGAAAGCTCCGGTACTGCTACTAAAAACAAGGGAAAAGCCAAAGTTGCAGATGGACACTGGAAGAGAAACTGCCCAAAGTGCCTTGCTGAGAAAAAGAAGGAAAAGGAAGGTAAATTTGATTTACTAGTTTTAAAAACATGCCTAGTAGAACATGATGAGTTTACCTGGATACTTGATTCAAGAGCAACTAATCATGTTTGCTCTTCTTTTTAGGCAAATAATTCCTTTCGGCAGTTGAACGATGGGGAAATGACACTCAGGGTCGGAACTGGAGAAGCCATTTCAGCTAAAGCAGTGGGAGGTGCGAAGTTATTTTTTAGAAATAGTTTCTTACTTTTAGAAAGTTTGTTAATTGTTCCCAAGATTAAGAGGAACTTAATTTCTATTTCATGTTTGATTAAACAATCATATACAGTTACTTTTAATATGAATGAAGCGTTCATTTATAAGAATGATGTACTTATTTGTTCAGCCAAATTAGAAAATAACTTGTATGTATTAAGACCAACCGAAAACAAAGCACTTTTTAAATCACGAATTAATTAAAACTGCTGAAACTCAAAGAAAAAGGCAAAGGATTTCAAAGCACTTTTTAAATCACGAATTATTTAAAACTGCTGAAACTCAAAGAAAAAGGCAAAGGATTTCTCCAACAAGTAACAATACTCATCTTTGGCATCTTAGACTTGGTCATATAAACATCGATAGAATCGGTCGTTTGGTAAAGAATGGACTTCTAAGCAAGTTAGAAGATGATTCACTACCACCTTGTGAATCTTGTCTCAAGGGCAAAATGACCAAAAGACCCTTACTGGAAAAGGTTACAGAGCCAAAGAACCCTTAGAGTTAATACATTCGGATCTCTGTGGTCTAATGAATGTAAAAGCTCGAGAAGGGTACGAATATTTCATCTCATTTATAGATGATTATTCAAGATATGGTTACTTGTACCTAATGGGACATAAGTCTGAAGCTCTTGAAAAGTTTAAAGAGTTTAAGGCTGAAGTTGAAAACCTATTAGGTAAATCAATTAAAATACTTCGATCTGATCGAGGAGGGGAGTATATGGATCAATGATTCCAGGATTATATGATAGAACATGGAATCCAATCCTAACTCTTAGCCCCTGGTACACCTCAACAAAATGGTGTATCAGAAGGGAGAAATAAAACCTTGTTAGACATGGTTCGATCAATGATGAGCTATGCTCAATTGCCTAGCTCGTTTTGGGGGTATGCAGTAGAGACTGCAGTACACATCTTGAACAATGTTCCCTCGAAAAGTGTTTCTGAAACACCTTTCGAATTATGGAAGGGGCGTAAAAATAGTTTGCATCACTTTCACATCTGGGGTTGTCCAGCACACGTGCTTGTGACAAATCTTAAGAAACTGGAACCTCGTTCAAAACTGTACCAATTTGTTGGTTACCCTAAAGAAACGAGAGGTGGTTATTGCTACAACCCACAAGAATATAAGGTGATTGTATCGACAAACGCCACCTTCTTGGAGGAAGACCACATGAGGGATCATAAACCACGAAGAAAAATAATATTAGGAGAAGCTACTGAAGAATCACCAAGAGTTGTTGACGAAGCTGGACCTTCAACAAGGGTTGATGAAGGAACTAGTTCTTCAGATCCATCTCGTCCATCTCAAACGTTGAGAATGCCTCGACGCAGTGCGAGGGTTGTATCACAACCTGATCGCTACTTGGGTTTAACTGAAACTCAGGTTGTCATACCTAATGATGGCATTGAGGATCCATTGTCCTATCGACAGGCAATGAATGACGAAGATAAGGATCAATGGGTCAAAGCCGTGAACTTGGAAATGGAGTCAATGCCCTCCAATTCTGTATGGGAACTCACAAATCTACCAGATGGGGTACAACCCATAGGGTGCAAATGGATCTATAAGAGAAAAAGAGATGCAGCTGGGAAGGTACAGACCTTCAAAGCTAGACTAGTGGCAAAGGGTTATACCCAAAAGGAAAGGGTTGACTATGAAGAAACCTTTTCTCCTGAGGCCATGTTAAAGTCTATAAGAATTCTCTTGTCCACAGCCACATATTGTGACTATGAAATATGGCAAATGGACGTCAAGACTACCTTTCTGAATGGTAATCTTGAAGAGAATATCTTCATGTCTCAACCCGAAGGGTTCATAGCCCAGGGTCAGGAACAAAAGGTTTGTAAGCTCAATCGATCCATTTATGGATTGAAACAAGCATCCAGATCATGGAACATTAGATTTGATACTGCAATCAAATCTTTTGGTTTTGACCAAAACGTTGATGAGCCTTGTGTGTACAAGAAAGTCAACAAAAGGAAAGTAGCTTTTCTAATACTTTATGTAGACAATATCCTACTCATTGGGAATGATGTAGGATACCTCACTGACATTAAGAAATGGCTAGCAGCCCAATTCCAAATGAAAGATCTGGGAGAGGCTCAATATGTTCTGGGAATCCAAATCATTAGGGATCGTAAGAACAAAATGCTAGCACTGTCTCAAGCAACGTATATTGACAAAATGTTGTCTCGATATTCGATGCAAAACTCCAAGAAGGGACTATTACCCTTCAGATATTGGGTACACCTGTCTAAGAAACAGTCTCCTAAGACACGTCAAGAAATTGAGAACATGAGACACATTCCCTACGCCTCAGCTGTGGGCAGTTTAATGTATGCTATGCTCTGCACTAGGCCTGACATATGTTATGCAGTGAGAGTAGTCAGTAAATATCAGTATAATCCAGGGTTGGACCACTGGGGAGCGGTTAAGAATATCTTCAAGTATCTTCGGAGAACGAGGGACTACATGCTTGTGTATGGAGCTAAGGATTTGATTCTTACTGGATACACTGACTCTGACTTTCAAGCTGATAAGGATTCAAGGAAATCCATATCAGGGTCAATATTCACCCTCAATGGAGGATGAGTAGTTTGGAGAAGCATCAAACAAGGATGCATAGCAGACTCAACCATGGAGGCTGAGTATGTAGCAGCTTGCGAAGCAGCTAAGGAGGCAGGCTGGCTTAGAAAGTTCTTGACTGATTTGGAAGTAGTTCCGAATATGAACGTGCCCATAACACTCTACTGTGACAACAGTGGGGCTGTAGCTAACTCAAAAGAACCTCGTAGCCACAAACGAGGTAAACACATCGAGAGGAAGTATCACCTGATACGGGAGATTGTGCAACGAGGAGATGTGATCGTCACTAGGATCACTTCAGAGCACAACATCGCTGATCCATTTACGAAGGCTCTCACGACTAAAGTGTTTGAGGGTCATCTAGAGGGTCTAGGTCTACGAGATATGTATGCCATCTAATCTAGGGCAAGTGGGAGAAATGTATAATGGGTATAAGGATGCCCTAGTTCATTGTATTATTTTAGTATACATGACATTTCCAGCTTTTGATTATTGCATTTACATCCCACTAACTAGTGTTTTAGTTCAAGTGGGAGTTTGTTGGGTTTTATGCCCTAAAACTCGTAGATAGTGAACGTAACCGTTGACCGGATATTAATGAAATAATATTGATATATTTTTCCATTAAATGTTATTAGTTATATTATATTTGTCTTTGCCTAAAATAACACTAATCCAATAAACTAGACATCCTAGGCTGTAATATGAGTCTTGAACTATATGTAGCGACATATGGGGATCATTGTTCAAGAAACAGCCTAAAGGGTCTATAGTATAGGGATAAGACTGGGTGCCTTATCCTGGTGACACTATGGATACGACCCACTTTGTATTTGATACAAACACTATGATCCAACGCGTTCGTGTAGGAGACATGCGAGTGGGGGTATCCTATGCAATGAGTTTTAAAAAGACCGGATCACGAAATAGTAACCACTTGTTATAACACCGTTAACTAGTTGGTTTTCTATTTAACTAGGACGACCTAGACAACTTGGTCTTAATCCTGAGTTGATTATGGACTCCTACTCATGAGGGATTGTCCTTTGATTTGTATGGGTGAGAGTGGCCAATACGCCGACTCAATAAGCCTACCATTTTGGGGACAAGACCAAGTGGGGAGCTGGGAACATAATCGTACAAGATGGAATTCACTCCTTCCCGACTTTAGGGAAGCAGATGAATGTTCCCTTGAGTGGTCACTCCGAGTCTTGAACAAAGGGCCCTGGACCCTCTCAATGGCACGAGAGGGTTTTCTGTTTGATGGTTGGACCACAAATAGGTTGTTCATTAGAGGAGAACTGGTACTTAAGGAAATAGAAGTAACCCAGGGGTAAAACGGTAATTTGACCCAGCTGGTGTTACGGACACTCGTGAAGGACTAACTAGTCGATATTGTTTTATATCCGTGGACACAGAAAATATGTCTAGAGTGAGAAGAGTGCAATTGTGAGTCTATAGTGGAATGTACACACAGTTAACGAATATTGATTAATTTGGTTAATGAGTTTAACCAATTAATCTCACATCGTTGGAGCTTCTGATCTGTAGGTCCATTAGGTCCCACTGGTAGCTCATAAAGTAATTTGAGGCAACTAAGTAATAAATGTAAATTGAAAGTGTTCAATTTACTAAGGGAAACAATATGATATATATTGATATATTATTATGAGAGAAATTAATATTTGAAGAAATTCAAATATTAATATAAATTTGAGTCACAATAAATTTATGGAAGTTTGAAAGAGTTCAAATATGAATTAATTAATTTTAAGGCCTAAAATCTATTTGGGCAAAATTAATTAAATTAAATATGTGATATTTAATTGGTGGTTAATTAATTAAAGAATTCATTAGCCAGGAATTAATCAATTATGGAAATAATTAATCACTTAAGGAAGTGAGTGATTAATTATTTATGGAAATGATCTAATCACTTATGGAAGTAGTTAGTCATTTGTGGAAAAGATTAATCAATTATGGAATTGATTGATCTTGGATTGATTAAAAAGGAATAAAGATTGAATCAATTTTGGAAAAGATTGATTTAATTGAATATTTTATTCATGGCTTCTCTTCTATAAATAGAACACTAGACCTAATTGGTTCAGTACTCTTCTCTTGCTCTTAGACTCACAAGACAAGACCCTAGAATTCTCTCTAGCCTCCCTCTTAGAGAAAGACTCCCACAAGTCTTTTGCCTCCTAGACTTAGAGACATACCGGTGTAACCTTTGTGGTTATTGTGTCTTTGAAGAAGAATTTTCCAGCGAAGAAACCACAAGGAGACTGTTGGGTTTTCGGTCGTTGAAGCGTCGTTGGCGAAGAACGGTCAAGTCTACAACGAAGGTTTGTAACGGTTCTTTCCCGTTTCTTTAGAAAAGCATGAAAAATAAATTAGATTTAATTTTCAAGCATGTTTATAGCTATTTTCCATCAACTTTAAAGCAAGTTTAAAGTTTATTTTGCCTTTTCGTAACGGTATTTTAATGTTAATTGATATATGGCGTAAGGTCCAATCGATGCGCTTCCACTGCGTGGGGACTTTCATTTCCTTCACCTACTTCACTATATGAGTCAGGCCTCGTAGCAACATGCATTAAATCGATCATGCAACAGATCACATTATTTATTCAACTTTTATTGAACACTAGCAACTCATCCCAAAAGAATACTAGTTAAACAACTTTATTCCTTAAATAAGAAAACAATAGAACTAAACCTTAAGTTCATAAACATAAACAACTCAACCAAGACTCACCATCACAGAAATAATGGTTATCCACTAAACTGACAAACCTAACCAAAGCAAACTGAAATAAACCAATATCCAAGTCTAGCCTATATCATCAATACAAAGGAAAGAAAACTCGAACTCCCTAGGGTTCCTCCTCGAAGTTCTCCTCTTCTTCACCAAGGTTCAGCTCGACGATTGATAGCGTACAGAATGTCGCTACTTTAGTCCTAAATTATTAAGCTTTTAGGCGCTTTAATTGTGTTTTTATTGAAGAAATCTAAAATATTTTGTTATTTGGTCTTTAGGAGCAAATTATGGATTTTGGTGGAAAAAATGCTCAAAATGAGCTATCCAAGCCCAATTTTCCATACATGGGTCAAAAGGGAGCCTAAAGAAGTCAACCATATAAAGAAGATCCAAAAAGAAATGAAGGAAGGCCCAATTTCAAGCCCAATCCGCGCCAGCCTGGTCTGAAATCCGCACAGCGTCGAGACGCTGTGGGGACACCATTTCTTGGCCAGCAAGTTGAGTGACGTCACAGCGTCGCGACGCTGTGCCGATAGCGTCGCGGCGCTGTCCCAAATCTGGGCCTATAAAAGGCGCCCCTTGGTGTCATTTTTTACCATCAATCATCATTCAATCCTTTCATTCCTTTCTTTCTTGGCTCCTTTGGAGCCTTCTCTCAAGGCTTTTCAGCCTTTTGGAGAGTTCTTAGTGGTAAATTTTTGGGGAGTTTTGGGGAGCACTCTAGGAGGCTCAAGGTGTGCTCGGAGGGACTCCAAGCACCAGCAACGGGGTCTTCAACGGTCATTTCCTTCTCTTTTATTTTGCTCATATTTATGCTTTCCATTGTATATTTTGTGAATATTTTAGCTATGTATAGCTAAACCCCAATTTGGGGTCTTGAAATGAAATTATAGTCAAATGTTGTTATAATTGTCTATCTCTTGCCCTCTTTTACCGATTATTTGTATGGATGTTCGTAATGCTATATGCAATCTGGCCAGTTGTATATTGACCCGATAGAGAGAAATTAGGATAGATCATAATCCATGCAACTAGTTTAATTGCCCGTCGTGACAACGGGATTAGTTGATTAAACTTAGATTCTTAAAATGAATCAGAGCGTAATAATTAACGAATTTTAATGGCGCAAAGGACACTTAGGTTGTTAAAATGGATTAATTAGAATTAGGGGAAACCGACAGGAGATCCTATGTGACTAACGGAGATTCTAGGAGTATAATTAGTTGGGCAATGAGATAGGTTAATTGTAATAATTATTTAGCTATTAAATGATTTTCAAGGCCCCACTTCCCATTTAAAAACTCTTTCTCCATATTTTTTATTTCTTGATTGATCAATTTAAGTTCCTTAATCGCTTTAATTTTTAAATTCATTTTAATTGCATGGTTTGGTCCCTAAATATTATTTCGCCCAAGTATTTTTAGTGTTCAAGGAATTTTTGCTTTGCTTAATTTTCGCTTCGCCTCCCTGTGGATTCAATACTTGGAATATTTCCGTTTTATATTACTTGCGGTCCGTGCACTTGTGGTATTGGTCATAACAACGATCAATCCTACAACATCTAAAATGTTGGGGGGAAGATGGGGAAGGGGGTATCAGTACAACCGTGGTACTGGTAAGTAGCTCACACTTACCAAGCCACAAACAACAAACAACACAACCAACATGCTTAACACACGCATCCAACAAGTTTTCGCAACCACAAACAAGCAACATGCTTATACAACCATAAACATTCAACATGCTATTAAACCATAAACTAACAACAACTTAAAAACATTAAACGACCATGCACATGCATCTCACACTATGCAACACACGCACTAGACACCACATGATTTCCGCGTCATGCTTCGCAACTACATGATTTCCCCGTCATGCTCCGCTAATTACATGATTTTCGCATCATGTTTCGCTAACTACATGATTTCCGCGTCATGCTCCGCACCTATCCCACATGAATTCCGCACCATGTGTTGCGCCACTCTTACGTGATTTTTGCGTCACGCTCCGCACTCACACCCACGTGATTTCCGCGTCACGCTCCACTACACATGAATTCTGCACCATGTGTTGCGCCTCTCACTCGACTCATGCTACACACCCCCATGCAACATGCAAGCCAGACTCAAACGTGCTCAACACGACATCTCATCATGCTTAACACCCAAATACTCATCATGCTTAAGACAAACACTCATCATGTTTAAACACCTTAAGCGTACACATCTCAAGCAACACAGAAGATACATTTCATGCTTTATACAAAGCACTTTAATAATCACAACACAACAGTTCACATATGACATTTCATACATAGCACAGATACAAGTAAAACAGGTAACAAACAATCATACTTCATGTAATCAAACAAGCTTAGTAAGTAGAAACTACTCACCTATAACGCTCCTAAGCAACTCCAACAATCCCAGGTAGTCCAATAAAGCCCTAAACAACAAGGATAAATCCTACTGAATTAGAACCAACTTGCGACCCTAAACATGCTTAAAAGGCCTAATTCAACTAAGGAAAGACCTATTTCCTTGCTGGACAGCCACTCAAAATTCCCCAAATTAAAACCCAAAACCTTTAGACCATGGTTAACCATGTCTAAGGCTCAACGGGAAATGGGTATTCGCTAAATGACCAGATTTAAGGGTTTTCAGCCGCTGGACAACAAGTAAAAAGTCACAGTAACGACATTCTAAGAACTCCTAAAGCTTGAGCAATGCGACTAAGGCTTAGATAATTAATAGGAACCTATTTGGCATGCTTTTTAAACTACGAACAGCAAGCAGAACCCACTAAACTCATAATTCAAGAACCTACACGGGTTGGGCAAAACCACAAAGGCAACAAGACTAGATGGGCATTGCTAAACTACATGCTTTTTACCCAAAACAGTCACGATGACCCATTTAAATGCATATTCTAGGACTTATAAAGGTTGGGCAACACCTAAGAGCTTAGATGAGCAATGGGTAACAATTAAAATTGCATTTAAGGCTTAAACACCTAACGGGCACTACAACTTAAAGCTTTAGAACAAAGGACAACAAGGAAACTTACCCAAACAGACCCGCTTTCACGTTAGACAGGTTATTCCAACCTCTAACAATGCGCTAGAATGATCCTTGGGTAGTGGGTGTTCGAGTTGAAGTGATTCGAACTCAATCAAACACTTAGACGGCGCTGCAGAACAGGAATACCAACACAACATTAAAATTCAGCACCTAAACGAATGGGCAAATTAATCTAAACATCATCCAAGCATGGGTAAACGCCTAGACTTACTGGAATTGCTTAACAACGCCGAGACACCCACAATTTGAGCAAAGACGGCGCTGCAGAACAGAAATTCGAGGCTAACTCAGATTTTCCAGCACATAAACCATTGGGCATTTTGATTCTAACACCAACCGAACATGGGTAAGCATTTAAACTTACCGGGTTGTTAAGCGATGCCGAAAACGCTGCTGAACAGAGGCAAAAACGCGAAAGACGGGGCTTCGAACTACTGCCTGCGCAAGATCTAACCAAAGCAGCACAAGGGACTCTTAGATCGGGCCTTAATCAACCTATAATGAGAAAGAAAGCGGCTTACCCATGGGATAAAGGCTGAAAAATGCAAAAGAGAGGGAGATTCGAACCTCAAAACTCACCAAAACGAGCACAGAACCACGACTCGGACTGGCAGCGAAACGGCGGCATCGACACACCTGCTGCAATGACGGCGACGCGTCGAGGCGGCAGTGGCTAGACGGGTGGCGCGACTCGAGAGGGAGAGAGAGAGGGAGATCGCAACGAGAGAGAGAGGGAGATCGCAACGAGAGAGAGAAAGGAAACGACCCAAGAGAAGGAGACATGCGATAGGCGGCGACAACGCGATTTAGGCTAGGTGGCGGCGACGACTCAACTTCGACGAGGGCTGGACAACCTTCACGGCAAGAAGAAGAGGGAGATGGGGAATGGGTCTCACGACAAAAGCAAGAAGAGAGGGAGAGGGGGCTTGCCTTGCGTGAATGAGAGGGAAAGAAGGAAAACTAGGGCTTTTTTCTTAATTTCTTTTCTTTTCTGATAAACCCATAAAACCAGCCACCCAAAAATAGGATTACCAAGAATAGAACCCCAACTTAAATCCCTTTGATTAGCATAAACTTTTCAATGCTTCAACCTTATAACAACGGTAACTTGGAATTTAACGAGCTTTAGGAGGGAATTTAATTACTTTAACACTCATATTCCCTGAATAATTTCCCAATGCCTTGGTATTAAAATTTAAATCCCTAAGTTCAAGCCGAAATAGCAATTATATTCCTCTTGACTATATTCATGGAATTTAATTAACACCAGAAATGCACGGGACGTCACAATCTTTTTCCTGTCATGACATAGTTTATGGAAATCTCATTATTATCTTCAGACATTTCACCTTCCTCACTATTTATGTTATGAATTTCTTCATGGGTATTTACATCCTCAACCAAGTCTTTTTTACTATTAATTACTTTTTTTTTCGAGGATTTTTGTCTTTAGAACCCACTGGTCTACCACGCTTCTGGCGTGTTCCAGATTCATTAATGAAAACATGTTGTGTTGGGATATCAATTTTTTATGGGACATTTGCAGCTGATATATGTGACTTAGTCACTTTCTTTGCATCTATAATTGCATCTGGTAATTGATTTGCTATATTTTGCAAATGAATTATTTTCTAAACTTCAAGTTCACATTGATCTATATGGGGGTCTAAATGAGACAATAATGATGCATTCCATGTAATTTCTTTTTTCAACTTCGTAATTCCTCCCCCTAATGTTGGAAAATTTGTCTCGTTAGAATGACAATCAGCAAATCGTGCAGTAAAAACATCACCCGTCAGGGGTTCAAGATATTTAATAATTGATGGGAAATCATATCCAACATATATTCCTAACCTCCTTTGAGGACCCATCTTAGTACGTTGTGGTGGAGCAATTGGAACATATACTACGCATCCAAAAATTCACAGATGGGAAATATTTGGCTCATGGCCATAAGCTAATTGTAATGGCGAGTACTTATGATAAGCTACTGGCCTAATGCGTACAAGTGACGCTGCATGCAAAATAACATGTCCCCATATGTAGGCAGCTTAGCTCTCATAAGCAATGGTCTAGCAATTAATTGCAAATGCTTTATAAATGATTCTGCTAAACCATTTTGTGTATGAACATGAGCTACAGGATGTTCAACACTTATCCCAATGGACATACAATAATTATCAAAAGATTGGGATGTAAATTTACCAGCATTATCAAGACGAATGGTCTTAATTGTATAATCGGAAAATTGTGCTCTTAACTTAATTATTTGAGCAAGTAATCTTGCAAATGCAAGGTTTTGACTTGATAATAAGCATTGATAGCATGCATAAATGCTACTATTTTACCCTTGAATTTAATGGTTTTTGTTGTGCTTTAATGTTTTTTTATTGTACAAATTCTATTAATTGATTATTTTTTGTCCCTAGGAGTTTTATTGGAATTTTGGAGAAAAAGAGGAAAAAGAAGCCCAAATAATGGAGATTTGTCCATAGAGATTCAAGGTGGGTCAAGTGGGAGAAGTTCAAGACCCTAAATGGAAGAGAATTGGGCCAAAGAATGGAAGGAGAAGCCCAAAATCAGCCAAAGACGCAATCTAGAGTTTTCCAGCTGAAGGACAGCGTCGAGACGCTGTCCCATAACGTCTGTAACGCCTCGCGTTTCAGATTTAGTGGTACTTTGGAGCAATTTTAAGAAATTGGATTCAAGTGGTTGAAATTAAGTTCATTAAAATTTTGGGTTTGTGGGTGGAAGTTCATTTTATCAAAGCCCAAATTCTCAACTCCAAAGAGTCTCGCAAGTTTTAGATTTTAGAAGGGTAATTTGGGGTTTGATTGGAAAAGAGATTAAAGTTGGAATTAAAGAAACTCAAGTCTATTCCCTCCTTTTTAGTTTCTATTAGGCATTATTCTTTTTGTTAATAAAAAAAAAGAAAGAAAGAAACCCTAGCATCTCATTCCTTCTTTCGTTCCTCCCCCTCCTTCTCGTTTTCGCGTCGCCAGATCCCCCCCCTTTTTGAAATTCGTTATTCTTCTTCTCGCCCACTCAACAGACCCGTGAAGCTCGTCTCTCGTGCCAACGTCTTCCTTTGATTTCTCTTCGTCGGCAAGCTCTCTCTCCATCTCCCTTCTTGCGCGCGAAGACCTACAAGCCACGACTTCCAGCTCCATTTGGTGTCTGTAGCAACCCACGAGCGGCGGGACCTCGACACTAGCCACAGTCAGTAGCGTCGACTTCCTTCGCGTGAACCTCAGGTGCGTTTTGTTATCTTGTGGCTTCAATTTGTAAGTTCTAGCGATACCCATTGGTTTTGGACCTTAAATCATTTTCGGTTCATGACCCACGCGGTTTCAGTGTGATTTCTTATCTCTAGCGGCCTTTCATATGTGAGCAACATTTTGTCTAGTGTGTTCAGCGTCATTCCAGCCCTCCATTTGGCTTCAATTCACGATTTCCATCCTAGCGAGACCGAGCCACGTGATTTGATTTGGGGTTCGTGAGTCCTTTGTGCAATTTGGGTTCCAGCGGCTACAGATTCGACATCTCGCATCTGTTCCAGCGTGTTTAATCTCGTTTGGTAAGATTAAGCTTTTACCCATAGTCCGTTTGGCTTTTAATCAAATTTCCCATATCCCGAATAGCATTGATATGAATTGCCCACTCTCTAATGACTCCAATTTGCAGGATTAGGCCTTTTGAATCGATTTCCAGCAAGCGGTTAGGTTCGAATCTGGTCTTTGACGTTTACCCATAGCCCGAAAGGTCTTATATCGGATTGCCCATAGTCCTGCAGCTTTAGACCGACGTTTTGGAGCTTTTCAGTCACTGTCCAGCAAGGATTCAAGTCTTTTGGGTAAGATTCAGCAATTTCCAGCATGCCTTAGACCTTTCTAACTAATTAAAAGTATTTTAAAGTTTGTTAGATCAATTGCTAACGCTTGGAAACTCATCGTTTATTGGATCTCACTCCTTTGAGCAGTTTCTAGCAAACGTTGAATACTTGTTAACTTAGGAAGTTTCATCTAGCTTCTAAAGTTGCCTTTGGGTAAAGTTTCCCCTCTTAAATACCTTTCTAGCTTCAACTAAGTTTTAGAATTGAGTTTAGCCTTGAATCTTGTATTCTGTATTGTAGGAGCTTGTTAGACTAATTTATGAACACCTTAGAACTATCTGTAAGTGGAATTCTACCTGTTCGGTCTGTTTGCTTGTGTGCTAGCATGTTGTGTGCTTTACTTGCTTGGTTTTATCTTATACTATACAAATATGTATGTGTTATGTGATCGTGATGAGTTTTGAATACGTTGGACTGCTGTGTTGAGCTTATATGTTGAAACTATTGTGCTAAGAATGTTGTTTCATAGTGATTGATTGAAAAACGTGGAGTTCATTTGACATGTTTTATGACTCAATGCATGGTTTAGAAACATATTTGGTATGTGCATTATGAGTTGCATGACATTGGCATGAAGTTGTTGGGTTTTATGCCCTAAAACTCGTAGATAGTGAATGTAACCGTTGACCGGATATTAATGAAATAATATTGATATTTTTTCATTAAATGTTATTAGTTATTTTATATTTGTCTTTGCCTAAAATAACCCTAATCCAATAAACTAGACATCCTAGGCTGTAATATGAGTCTTGAACTATATGTAGCGACATATGAGGATCATTGTTCAAGAAACAGCCTAAAGAGTCTATACTATAGGGATAAGACTAGGTGCCTTATCCTAGTGACACTATGGATACGTCCCACTTTGTATTTGATACAAACGCTATGATCCAACGCGTTCGTGTAGGAGACATGCGAGTGGGGGTATCCTATGCAATGAGTTTGCATAAGACCAGACCGCGAAATAGTAACCACTTGTTATAACACCGTTAACTAGTTGGTTTTCTATTTCACTAGGACGACCTAGACAACTTGGTCTTAATCCTGAGTTGATTATGGACTCTTGCTCATGAGGGATTGTCCTTTGATTTGTATGGGTGAGAATGGCCAATACGCCGACTCAATAAGCCTACCATTTTGGGGACAAGACCGAGTGGGGAGCTGGGAACATAATTGTACAAGATGGAATTCACTCCTTCCCGACTTTAGGGAAGCAGATGAATGTTCCCTTAAGTGGTCACTCCGAGTCTTGAACAAAGGGCCCTACCCTCTCAATGACACGAGAGGGTTTTCTGTTTGATGGTTGGACCACAAACAGGTTGTTCATTAGAGGAGAACTGGTACTTAAGGAAATAGAAGTAACCCAGGGGTAAAACGGTAATTTGACCCAGCTGGTGTTACGGACACTCATGAAGGACTAACTAGTTAATATTGGTCTATATCCGTGGACACAGAAAATATGTCTGCAGTGAGAAGAGTGCAACTGTGAGTCTATAGTGGAATGTACACACAGTTAACGAATATTGATTAATTTGGTTAATGAGTTTGACCAATTAATCTCACATCGTTAGAGCTTCTGATCTGCAGGTCTATTAGGTCCCACTGGTAGCTCATAAAGTAATTTGAGGCATCTAAGTAATAAATGTAAATTGAAAGTGTTCAATTTACTAAGGGAAACAATATAATACATATTGATATATTATTATTAGAGATATTAATATTTGAAGAAATTCAAATATTAATATAAATATGAGTCACAATAAATTTATGGAAGTTTGAAAGAGTTCAAATATGAATTAATTAATTTTAAGGCCTAAAATCTATTTGGGCAAAATTAATTAATTCAAGGTCGAAAATTAAATATGTGATATTTAATTGGTGGTTAATTAATTAAAGAATTCATTAGCCGGGAATTAATCAATTATGAAAATAATTAATCACTTAAGGAAGTGATTAATCATTTATGGAAATGATCTAATCACTTATGGAAGTAATTAGTCATTTGTGGAAAAGATTAATCAATTATGGAATTGATTGATCTTGGATTGATTAAAAAAGAATAAAGATTGAATCAATTTTGGAAAAGATTGATTTAGTTGAATATTTTATTTATGGCCTCTCTTCTATAAATAGAACACTAGCCCTAATTGGTTCAGTACTCTTCTCTTGCTCTTAGACTCAAAAGACAAGACCCTAGAATTCTCTCTAGCCTCCCTCTTAGAGAAAGACTCCCACAAGTCTTTTGCCTCCTAGACTTAGAGACATATCGGTGTAACCTCTGTGGTTATTGTGTCTTTGAAGAAGAATTTTCCAGCGAAGAAACTAGAAGGAGGCTGCTGCGTTTTCGTTCGTTGAAGCGTCATTGGCGAAGAACGGTCAAGTCTACAACGAAGGTTTGTAACGGTTCTTTCTCGGTTCTTTAGAATAGCATGAAAATAAATTAGATTTAATTTTCAAGCATGTTTATAGCAATTTCTAACAACTTTAATGCATGTTTAAAGTTTATTTTGCCTTTTCGTAACGGTATTTTAATGTTAATTAATATACGGCGTAAGGTCCTTTCGATGCGCTTCCGCTGTGTAGGGACTTTTATTCCCTACAATCGGCATCAGAGCCATCGCTGTCCCTATTAATTAATATTAAAATTTGCGATAGGCTCTAATAGGTGGGATTTATGCATAATGTATGTTCGGTTTGCGTTGAACTGTTTAGGTTAATTTTATCGCCATAGATTTTATTTTTATGGGATTTTGATCATGTAAGGCCCGGTGTTTCGGGTATTTTATGTAAAATCGAGTCCTATGTAAGTCCGGGTCAAGATTAGGTGTTTATGAGATGAAAATCGGAGAAATCGCCGCTAAAATCGGAGCCAAAGCCGAAGAAATCGTGAGTTTCTGCCCAGATTCTGCCTCCAGACGCAACAGTGTCGGGACGCTACTCCAAAAGCGTCTCGACGCTGTCTCGATACCGCAGGCGCTCAGGTAAGGAAAGTGCACAGCGTCGGGACGCTGCGATGCAAGCGTCTCGACGCTGTCACGATGCGGCGCGCCCTAGGGCTTCAACAGGCGCGGTTCAAGCTGGTGGGCAGTCTGGTTCATCCAGTTCGACTGGGCTAGGACCAATTCGGTCCGATTCAGCTGAATTTCAGCTTGGTTCCTGATTTTGAAGACCGATTTGAGGTTGTTCGGGGCGGTTCGTGATGTCTAGACCAATTTTTGGAGCTGCAGGAGGATTTTAGGATAGAATTTAGCTAAAATTAATGTAAGTTAATGCTTTATTTTATCCTAGGGGCCAAAATTAACCGATTCAATTGCTATTTACATGCTTTATGGATGTCATATAGAATTTTAATCCCACCTTAGGTTATAAACATGCCCATGCATTTATTTATATATTATAAATTGTTATAATGTATGTTTTAAATGCATAGGATTGTTTTCATACTTTTAATATAAGTGTATATTGATTATATGACAAAATTAGAAAGCATGAAGCATGTCATTACTTAGATTAAGTATAAATAGTTATGTTTAATGTGATGAATGAAGCATGCTTGATTGATTTTCTTGATTGGCTTATAATTGTTATATTAATAAGGAAATCAATATTACATGAAGCATGAAACATCCATAGTTATTAATATAATTGTTATATTATTCATGCAATGCAATTAGTATGGTTTAATTATTTAATTTGAATGAGATTGTTGAATGAATTAAACCCTAGATTCTTGATTATAGGATTAATCATTAAAATTTGAAATAGTTCTTTAATATTAATGATTAGAAACCATCAATCTATAATCAAGAATTGCATGCAAACATAAGATCATATGATAAATTGGATTAATTTTAAATTGTTTATAATTAATTAGACCTAGATCAGTTTCTAATAGGATTAGAATTATTTCTTACTTAGAATTAAAATAGTTTTAATTGACTAAGTAGGAAAAATATTGTTATGATTATAAGGGAACTCCACCGGTAAATGTTCTGTCTAAGGCTGGAGGTATTTAAGTTGACGGTTTACGGAACACCTCCTACCTGGGAACTGACCCGGAATACCAGAGGTGAATTAATCATAGTTAAATGTTAGCATGCAATGTCACTAGGTTTGTTAAAAGTGTTTAATACACCTAGATCTTTAGAGTAAAGACCGTACATTACTGAGGTTATAAGGGAACTCTCTCGATAAAGTTCTGTCTAAGGTTGGGGGTATTTAAGCTGACGGTTTACGGAACACCTCCTACCTGGGAACTGACCCGAACCTTGAGTTGAATTAACCATAGTAATGTTGACTTGCAATGTTTGGTTTATTAAAAGAAGTTTAATTCACCTAAAACATTGCAGTTGAATCCTTTCCATAATTGTTATAATAGGATCAGACTTAGATAGATTGACTTAGCCGAATTTTATCTAAGTTAAACAACCCTAAATTAACCTTAGGACATTTTCAGTGGGAGGAAATTTTCAAAACGAGATTTAAATCAAGTTTTGCTCCTACGTCCCTGTATTCACAACGTGAGGTTCATGCTCGGCTTCGAGTCGTCTTAGGAGCGGCCTCCCTTCGGAAAGTGTTTGCATGAATCAATAACAAGGTGAATGGGAAAAATGTCTAGAGTAAGTGGGAGCGGGACACGTGTAAACATATCCCTCGGTCTCCCCCCGTAGGTCACACCGTGAGAGTCCTATGATCTGCCTGCAAGTTGTCCTGGCGCAACCATCCCTTCGGAGGGCCTGATCTTAGGATTCAGAACATCGTGAACTCCTGAATAGGATAGGTGTTGGGTTTTATGCCCTAAAACTCGTAGATAGTAAATGTACTTTTGACCGAACATTAATAAAGTGATGTATTATTCAATGTTTGTATTATATCTTGTCTTGTTAACCCTAATCCAATAAACTAAACATCCATGGCTAATAGAATGAGGCTTGAACTAGTATGTAGGGACATACGGGGATCAATGTTCAAGTTTTAGCCTAAAGGGTCTGTAGTATAGGGATAAGGCTGGGTACCTTATCCTGGTGACACTATGGATACGGCCCGCTTTGTACAAACGTAATGATCCAACGCGTTCATGTGGTTGACATGTGAGTGGGGGTATCCTGTGCAATGAGTTTGCACAAAGACCGGACCGCGAAATAGTTAACCACTAACTGTAACACCGTTAGTTAGTTTGGTTTCTATTTCACTAGGATGACCTAGGCAACTTGGCCTTAATCCTGAGTAGATTATGGACTCCTGTCCATGAGGGATTGTCCTTTGATTTGTACGGGTGAGAGTGGCCTGTTCGCCGACTCAATAAGCCTACCATTTTGGGGACAAGACCGAGTGGGGAGCTGGGAACGTAGTCTTACAAGATGGAATTCACTCCTTCCCGATATTAGGGTAAGTAGAGGTGTGTTCCCTTAAGTGGTGTCTCCGGGTCTTGAACAATGGGCCCTACCCTCTTCATGGCACGAGAGGGATTTCTGTTTGCTGGTTGGACCACAAACAGGTTGTTCATTAGAGGAGCACTGGTACTTAAGGACCAAGAGGTAGCCCAGGGGTAAAACGGTAATTTGACCTAGCTGGGGTACTAACACACGTGAAGGGCTAACTTGCTGTTAACGGTCGATATCCGTGGACACAGAAATATATCTGCAGTGAGAAGAGTGCAGCTATGGTTCTATAGTGGAGTGAACCACAGTTAACGAACATTGATTAATTTGGTTAATGAGTTTAGCCAATTAATCTCACATCGTTGGAGCTTCTGATCTGTAGGTCCATTAGGTCCCACCGGTAGCTCTATAAGGGCGTTGAGGTAAATTTCTAAGGGAGAATTGAATATTCGAAGTGGTTTGAATAGTAAAATAAAATATGAATTTGATTCATATTATAAAACTATAGGTTATAATTAATGCACATTAGATGTACATTAATACTATAGTTTATTTTTTAGAGGAATATAATTAAATATGAGATATTTAATTATGATATTAATTAATTAGAGAATTAATTAATTATTGTTTTAATTCAATTCAATTAAATTTAATTTAATTGAATTAGATTAAAACTTTAGGTTATGTGGGAATGTTATGTAAATATATGATTTACATTAATAATTAGTTAATTTAATTGTTAAATTAATTATATTATTATAAATTGGTTAATAATTTAGAATTATTAATTAATTTAATTATCAGTTAGTTGAACTGATAAGTGTGTACGTGTGAAGGGGAGTTAAATTAGGGAGTGGGAAGTTTCATCGGTAAAAATAACCACTCCCCAATTTAATCCCATTTTTTGTTGAGTAGGTCACGAAGCCCTCATTTACACGTGATTCTCTCCCTCTCCCTCTCTAGATCTCTCTGCAATTTCTCTCAAGGATACAGAGAAGAAAATTCTCCCAACCCTTTAGAAAATTTCGCTTCCACAAGCACTTTTCGCACATCCTTCAAGAGAATACCGGTGCAACCATTTTGGTGGTGTTCGTGAATATTTTCCAGTGGAGAACCAAGGAATTTTGGCGAAGCAATTCAAGAAATCTTCAAGGGTAAGTCATTCTTGAATTCTAGGATCATTAGGATCCACTTCTAGATTGGAATCTAGAGTTTTTTTGTTTAAGAGATGCATGTTTTATAATTAAAATTCAGTAGTTTTTATTTAATTATACTGCTGTATTTTGTTTGCCAAACGTATTGGTATTTTAATCCAAATTAAAAAACTGAGTTAAGGTTTCTGTAAGTTTCCGCTGCAAAAGGGCTATTATCCCTTCAATTGGTATCAGAGCCTTCTCTGTATTTTAATTTGTGAATTAAAATTTGCGTTGGTTTTAGGTGGGATTTAATTGCATTATGAATGTTAATTTGCTATGAACTGGAGATTAATTGGCCTTAGATTTACAATTTTTTTTGATGCTATCAAATGTAAAGGCCCCTGCGTTTTTGGGCAATTAAATTGTAAATCGAGTCTCTGAAGTCCAAGTCTAGTTTAGGCTGAAGAACGATGAAGATCGGGACCAAAATTGGCCAAAAGCGGCGGAAAACGGCGAAGAATTGCGGCTGGAACAGTGCAGGTTTTTCCAGAAATTTCGAAAAAAAAAAAAAAAAAAAAAACGAAAAATCAGACGAGGGCTGACGTCAGCATGAAGGACGCTGACGTCATGAGGCGCGGTCCAGGGAGCGGTCCAGTTTGCGTCGCCCGGTTCTTCGGATGCGCGCGGTTCACGCCTGGTTCGTTGACTGCCGTCCGGTTCGTTGACTGGTCCGCTTGGTTCGTTGACTGGTCCGCCTGGTTCGTTGACTGGGCGATTTTTTACGCTGGTTTCGTGTTTTTCCGGTCCGGTTCGAGCGGTTTTGAGCTGGTTCGAGCGGTTTTGGCAATTTTAAAGCGGTTTTGGTCCGGTTCGGGGCTGCAGAAGGCTGTAATAGGATAGAATTTTGCTTTATTCTTGTAATTTAGCTTTAATTTTGCCCTAGAGGCCAATTAATCGGTTCATATGCTATTTTATATGCTTTATGGATGTCATATAATATTAGAAATCCCACCTTAGGTTATAAAGCATGCTCATGCATTTATGTATGTTATAATTAGATTATAATATATGATTGAAATGCATGGTTTGATTTTCATGACTTATTAATATATAGTTGAGTTATATTAAATTCATGAAAATGGAAAAGTATGATGCATACAATTAAATAGTTTTAATATAAGAGTTATATTAAAAATAATTTGTTTGCAGCATGCTAAGTTGATTTTCCATTTTTTGGCCATAATAAAATTGTTTATTTTTTAAATGGAAATCAAATTGCATTGAGCATGATACATCCATAGATTAATATAAGGGTTATATTGATTATCATGCAATGCAAAATACTATAGTTTGAATTTCATTAACTTGAATATGATTGTTAATTGTTTTAAAAACTATAGTATGCATGATTATAGGGCTAATCATTAAAATTTTGAAATAGTTTAAAATTTTATGATTAGAAACCGTCAATCTATAATCAAGATGTGCATGTTCACATAGGATCATTAGGTTAAATTGAATTAATTTTAATGGGTTAAAATTAATTAGACCTAAGATCATTCTCTAATAGGATTAGAATATCTTACTTAGTTTTAAAATAGTTTTAATGAACTAAGTAGGACGAACATTCCTAAGATTATAAGGGAACTCTACCAGTGAAGTTCTGTCTAAGGATTGGAGGTATTTAAGTTGACGGTAAACGGAACACCTCCTACCTGGGAACGGATCTGGAACACCGGAGTTGAATTAATCTCAGGTTAATGTTAGAATAATGTCGCTAGGTTAATTAAATTGGTTTAATATACCTAGACATTAGGTCTTATTATAATAGTTATAATAGGACTAGACTTAGATAAATGACTTAGCCGGATTTATCTAGGTTTAATCAAACCCTAAAATTAATAATAGGTTACTTTAGTGGGAGGAAAATTACAAAACTTGATTTAAATCGAGTTTTGCTCCTGCGTCCCTGTGATGTTCACACCGTGAGATCCATGCTCGGCTTTGTGTCGTTTTAGCGCGGCCTCCCTTCGGAGAGTGTTTGCATGGGTCAATACCAAGGTGAATGGGGAAAGTGACTATAGTAAGTGGGAGCAGGACACGTGTCAACGTATCCTTCGGTCTCCGCCCCTAGGTCACAACGTGAGATTCCTATGATCCGCCTGCGTGTTGTCTCGGCGCAACCATCCCTTCGGAGGGCCTGATCATAGGATTCGGAACACCGTGAACTCCTGAATAGGATAGGGTCACTTAGGCTAATTACCAACAGTTGTCTTTCCTAACGGTAGCCTGTTGGTGCGTGCCTCTGGGATCTAAAAGTGGGAGGGTTACACTTACGGGGAGGAGTTAATTTGTTAACAAATCCTTGACCGAACAACGGTGGTTAATATCTAATGGAATATGAGTTATTCTGGTATTAGAAATTGACTGAGATGAGTCTCATTTTAGAGGAGGAACAACTGATCATCCTTCGGTGGCTGTTCTTCTAAACCTCTAAAGCATCGTTGCGAAACACAATCATAGTTTTATTAGGGTTCTTTGATTGTTTGTTTGCAAAATTGATTGGATGTATGCAATTGTTTGTATTGCTTGTGTGATGGGTTAAGGCAAAGATAACTAATACGGTCACTTGTTTGTTTTTCAGCAATGTCTTCCTCTATAATTTCCCTGCTTAAAAATGAACAACTTACCGGCGAGAATTTTCCACAATGGAAATCTAACCTCAATACAATACTCGTGGTTGAGGACTTAAGGTTCGTCTTAACGGAGGAATGTCCTCCCGTTCCCCCTCGCACTGCCACTCAGGCAGTTAAGGACGCCTACGAACGCTGGACCAAGGCCAATGAAAAGGTCAAAGTCTATATTTTGGTCAGCTTGTCTGAAGTGTTGGCCAAGCGTTACGAGAACGTGGCAACTGCCAGGGAAATTATGAATTCCCTGCAGGAGATGTTTGGACTTCCGTCCTACCAGCTCCACCACGACGCCTTGAAGAACGTCTTCAATGCCAAGATGCCGGAAGGTCAATCTGTTCGGGAACACGTCCTGGACATGATTAACCAATTCAACATAGCTGAGGCAAATGGCGGGGTTGTCTGCGAGCGCAGTCAGGTTGCGTTCATCCTTCACTCGCTCCCAGCAAGCTATCTGTCTTTCAGGACGAACGCGAGCATGAATAAGATTCAGTTCAACCTGACTACCCTCCTCTCGGAGTTACAGATTTATGAGTCCTTGCAAAAGAGCAAGGGAAAAAATGTGGTTAAAGGAGAGGCCAATGTGGCCCATTCCAAGAAGAAGTTCCTGAAGGGTTCATCCTCAGGGACTAAATCTGTACCCCAGGCTTCTTCATTGAAGCAGATCCAAAAAAGGAAGCGAGACAAGGGGAAGGCTCCTGCACAGGCTGTACAAGGAAAGGGGAAGGCCAAGGTCGTGGCCGACAAAGGCAGATGCTTCCACTGTAATGCAGATGGTCACTGGAAGCGCAACTGTCCCCGCTACCTTGCTGAGAAGAGAAGAGAAAAAGAAGGTAAATTCGATTTACTTGTGTTAGAGACTTGTCTCGTTGAACATGATGAGTTTGCCTGGATACTGGATTCGGGAGCCACTAATCATGTTTGTTCTTCTTTTCAGGGAAATAATTTCCAGCAGCTGGCAGAGGGTGAAATGACGCTCAAGGTCGGAACAGGAGACGTCGTTTCAGCTCGTGCAGTGGGAGCTGCAAAATTATTCTTTAGAAATAGGTTTTTAATTTTAGAGGACTTGTACTTGGTTCCTAGAATTAAAAGGAACCTTATTTCTGTTTCAGCTTTGTTAGAACAATGTTATTCAGTTTCCTTCTTGCTTAATGAAGCTTTAATTTCAAAGAATGGAGTTTACATTTGTTCAGCTAAGCGTGAGAATAATTTATTTGTGTTAAGACCAAATGATGCTAAGGCTATTTTAAGTCATGAAATGTTTAAAACGGCCGAAACGCAAACAAAAGGCAAAAAGTTTCTCCTTTAAGTAACAACACGTATCTTTGGCATCTTCGTCTTGGTCATATTAACATCGATCGGATTGATCGTTTGGTTAAAAATGGACTTCTAAGTGACATAGAAGATACATCTTTACCACCCTGTGAATCGTGTCTCGAGGGTAAAATGACCAAGAGGCCTTTTACCGGAAAAGGTTATAGGGCCAAAGAACCACTTGAACTGATACATTCGGATCTTTGTGGTCCAATGAATGTAAAGGCTCGAGGTGGTTTTGAATACTTTATCTCTTTCATAGATGATTATTCACGATACGGTTACTTGTACCTAATGGGCCATAAGTCTGAGGCTCTTGAAAAGTTCAAGGAGTTTAAGGCTGAGGTAGAAAATCTATTAGGTAAAACAATTAAGATGCTTCGATCAGATCGAGGTGGAGAGTATTTGGATCAAAGATTCCAAGACTATATGATAGAACATGGAATCCAATCACAACTCTCAGCACCTGGTACACCCCAGCAAAATGGTGTATCAGAAAGGAGAAACAGAACCTTGTTAGACATGGTTCGATCAATGATGAGCTATGCTCAGTTGCCTAGCTCGTTTTGGGGGTATGCAGTAGAGACTGCAGTACATATTCTTAACAGTGTTCCCTCAAAAAGTGTTTCTGAAACTCCTTTTGAGTTATGGAGGGGGCGTAAACCTAGTTTGCGTTACTTTCGTATTTGGGGTTGTCCTGCACATGTGTTAGTGACAAATCCTAAGAAATTGGAACCACGTACGAGAATATGCCAATTTGTTGGGTACCCGAAAGAAACGAGAGGTGGTCTTTTCTATGACCCTCAAGATAATAAAGTATTTGTATCGACAAATGCAACTTTCTTGGAGGAAGACCACATACGAGATCATCGACCACGAAGTAAGTTAGTATTAGGAGAAGCTACAGAAGGATCAACAAGGGTTGTTGATGAACCTGGTCCTTCAACAAGAGTTGTTGGAGAATGCAGTTCTTCTCGTCAATCTAGTCCTCCTCACGTAGTGGGAGAGCTTCGACGCAGTGGGAGGGTTGTGACACAACCTAACCGCTACTTGGGTTTAACAGAAACACAAGTAGTCATACCTGATGACAGCGTAGAAGATCCATTGTCTTATCGTCAGGCAATGAATGATGTAGATAAGGACGAGTGGGCCAAAGCCATGGACCTTGAGATGGAGTCAATGTACTTCAATCAAGTTTGGGAACTTGTAGATCTACCTGAGGGGGTCAAACCCATTGGGTGTAAATGGATCTATAAGAGAAAAAGAGATGCTGCTGGGAAAGTACAGACTTTCAAAGCAAGACTTGTAGCAAAGGGTTATACCCAACGAGAAGGAGTGGACTATGAAGAAACTTTTTCTCCAGTTGCTATGCTAAAGTCCATAAGAATCCTCTTATCCATTGCCACATTTTATGATTATGAAATTTGGCAAATGGATGTCAAGACAGCTTTTCTGAATGGCAATCTTGACGAGAGTATTTTTATGTCTCAACCCGAAGGGTTCATATCCCAAGGTCATGAGCAAAAAGTTTGCAAACTGAATCGATCCATTTATGGGTTGAAACAGGCTTCTCGATCTTGGAATATTAGATTTGATACTGCGATCAAATCTTTTGGTTTTGACCAGAATGTTGATGAGCCTTGTGTATACAAGAAGATCGACAAGAATAAAGTAGCTTTCCTCGTACTTTATGTAGACGACATCCTACTCATTGGGAATGATATAGGGTATCTGTCTAACGTAAAAGAATGGCTAGCAGCTCAATTCCAAATGAAAGATTTGGGTGAGGCCCAGTATGTTCTTGGCATCCAGATTATTCGGGATAGAAAGAACAAATCGCTAGCTCTGTCTCAGGCAACGTATATCGACAAGATGTTGGCTCGATATTCGATGCAGAACTCCAAGAAGGGCTTGTTGCCTTTCAGGCATGGGGTTCACTTGTCTAAGGAACAGTCTCCTAAGACACCTCAAGAGGTTGAGGATATGAGACGGATTCCCTACGCATCTGCCGTGGGTAGCTTAATGAATGCCATGCTATGCACGAGGCCTGACATTTGTTATGTTGTAGGGATTGTCAGCAGATATCAGTCGAATCCAGGGTTAGACCATTGGACCGCCGTTAAAGGAATCCTCAAGTATCTTAGGAGAACGAGAGATTACATGTTGGTGTTTGGGGCTAAGGAGTTAGTTCTCACGGGTTACACCGACTCTGACTTCCAAACTGACAAGGATTCAAGGAAATCTACGTCAGGGTCAGTTTTCACCCTTAACGAGGGAGCTGTAGTTTGGAGGAGTATAAAGCAAGGATGCATAGCAGACTCCACAATGGAGGCTGAGTATGTAGCTGCTTGTGAAGCAGCTAAGGAAGCTGTTTGGCTAAGGAAGTTCTTGACAGATTTGGAAGTTGTTCCAAATATGAACTTGCCCATTACGTTATACTGTGACAACAGTGGGGCTGTAGCCAATTCAAAGGAACCTCGTAGCCACAAAAGAGGTAAACACATAGAAAGGAAGTATCATCTGATTCGTGAAATTGTGCAAAGAGGAGATGTGGTCGTGACCAAGATCGCTTCCGAGCACAACATTGCTGATCCGTTTACGAAGGCCCTCTCGGCTAAAGTGTTCGAGGGTCATCTAGAGAGTCTAGGTCTGCGAGACATGTATATAGCGTAATCTAGGGCAAGTGGGAGATGTGTAATGGGTGTAAGGATGCCCTAGTTTATTGTATTTTGTATATTTACTTTTTATGTAATGTACAACATACATGTACCGTTTCCAGCTTTGGATTATATTGTATATACTTTCCCTGTAACTTGAGTTTTAGTTCAAGTGGGAGTTTGTTGGGTTTTATGCCCTAAAACTCGTAGATAGTAAATGTACTTTTGACCGAACATTAATAAAGTGATGTATTATTCAATGTTTGTATTATATCTTGTCTTGTTAACCCTAATCCAATAAACTAAACATCCATGGCTAATAGAATGAGGCTTGAACTAGTATGTAGGGACATACGGGGATCAATGTTCAAGATTTAGCCTAAAGGGTCTGTAGTATAGGGATAAGGCTGGGTACCTTATCCTGATGACACTATGGATACGGCCCGCTTTGTACAAACGTAATGATCCAACGCGTTCATGTGGTTGACATGTGAGTGGGGGTATCCTGTGCAATGAGTTTGCACAAAGACCGGACCGCGAAATAGTTAACCACTAACTGTAACACCGTTAGTTAGTTTGGTTTCTATTTCACTAGGATGACCTAGGCAACTTGGCCTTAATCCTGAGTAGATTATGGACTCCTGTCTATGAGGGATTGTCCTTTGATTTGTACGGGTGAGAGTGGCCTGTTCGCCGACTCAATAAGCCTACCATTTTGGGGACAAGACCGAGTGGGGAGCTGGGAACGTAGTCTTACAAGATGGAATTCACTCCTTCCCGATATTAGGGTAAGTAGAGGTGTGTTCCCTTAAGTGGTGTCTCCGGGTCTTGAACAATGGGCCCTACCCTCTTCATGGCACGAGAGGGATTTCTGTTTGCTGGTTGGACCACAAACAGGTTGTTCATTAGAGGAGCACTGGTACTTAAGGACCAAGAGGTAGCCCAGGGGTAAAACGGTAATTTGACCTAGCTGGGGTACGAACACACGTGAAGGGCTAACTTGCTGTTAACGGTCGATATCCGTGGACACAGAAATATATCTGCAGTGAGAAGAGTGCAGCTATGGTTCTATAGTGGAGTGAACCACAGTTAACGAACATTGATTAATTTGGTTAATGAGTTTAGCCAATTAATCTCACATCGTTGGAGCTTCTGATCTGTAGGTCCATTAGGTCCCACCGGTAGCTCTATAAGGGCGTTGAGGTAAATTTCTAAGGGAGAATTGAATATTCGAAGTGGTTTGAATAGTAAAATAAAATATGAATTTGATTCATATTATAAAACTATAGGTTATAATTAATGCACATTAGATGTACATTAATACTATAGTTTATTTTTTAGAGGAATATAATTAAATATGAGATATTTAATTATGATATTAATTAATTAGAGAATTAATTAATTATTGTTTTAATTCAATTCAATTAAATTTAATTTAATTGAATTAGATTAAAACTTTAGGTTATGTGGGAATGTTATGTAAATATATGATTTACATTAATAATTAGTTAATTTAATTGTTAAATTAATTATATTATTATAAATTGGTTAATAATTTAGAATTATTAATTAATTTAATTATCAGTTAGTTGAACTAATAAGTGTCTACGTGTGAAGGGGAGTTAAATTAGGGAGTGGGAAGTTTCATCGGTAAAAATAACCACTCCCCAATTTAATCCCATTTTTTGTTGAGTAGGTCACGAAGCCCTCATTTACACGTGATTCTCTCCCTCTCCCTCTCTAGATCTCTCTGCAATTTCTCTCAAGGATACAGAGAAGAAAATTCTCCCAACCCTTTAGAAAATTTCGCTTCCACAAGCACTTTTCGCACATCCTTCAAGAGAATACCGGTGCAACCATTTTGGTGGTGTTCGTGAATATTTTCCAGTGGAGAACCAAGGAATTTTGGCGAAGCAATTCAAGAAATCTTCAAGGGTAAGTCATTCTTGAATTCTAGGATCATTAGGATCCACTTCTAGATTGGAATCTAGAGTTTTTTTGTTTAAGAGATGCATGTTTTATAATTAAAATTCAGTAGTTTTTATTTAATTATACTGCTGTATTTTGTTTGCCAAACGTATTGGTATTTTAATCCAAATTAAAAAACTGAGTTAAGGTTTCTGTAAGTTTCCGCTACAAAAGGGCTATTATCCCTTCAATAGGAACTCTTAGGCTAATTACCAACAGTTGTCTTTCCCTTCGGTAGCCTGTTGGTGCGTGCCTCTGAGATCTGAAAGTGGGAGGGTTACACTTACGAGGATGAGTTAAAAGTGTTAACAAATCCTTGACCGAACAACGGTGGCTAATGTCTATAGGAATATGAGTTATTCTGGAATTAGAATTAGCTGAGAAATGTCTCATTTCAGAGGAGGAGTACCTGATCACCCTTCGGTGGCTGATATTCTAAACCTCTAAAACATCGTTGCAAAACTAAACCAATAGTTTTAGGGTTCTATGATTGCTTGTTTTGCTAAATTGATTGCATTGTGTGCAATTGTTTGCTTGTATGATGGGTTAAGGCAAAGATAACTAATACGGTCATTGTATGTTTAAATTTCAGCAATGTCTTCCTCAATTGTCTCTCTGCTTAAAAATGAGAAATTAACCGGCGAAAATTACACCACGTGGAAGTCGAACCTGAATACGATTCTTGTTGTCGATGATCTGCGATTCGTCTTAACGGAGGATTGTCCTCCAGCCCCTGCTCGTAATGCATCCCAAGCAATTAAGGATGCTTATGACCGCTGGACAAAGGCCAATGATAAGGCTCGCGTCTATATCCTAGCCAGCTTATCTGAAGTTTTGGCTAAAAGGCATGAGGGCATGGTAACAGCAAGGGAGATTATGAACTCTCTCCAGGAGATGTTTGTGAAGGGATAATAGCCCTTCGTATCGGAAACAATCAGAGAACCACACTGATTTCAATCATGACTAAAATACCGGTACGGTTCACAAACATTAAAATACAGCATATTTACAGAATAATAACGTGCTGTATAATTGCTATAAAACATGCTAGGTTTATTAGATCATGCTGAAAAAACATCTAATAAACCCTAAACACTAAAGGGATGGAAAAACCTTACTTGTATGAAGATCTCAACGGTTTTTGCCAAATTCCCTTGTGATTTTCTCCAAAATCCAGCAGCAAGAACTCTTCTTTGTCGTCACAAATCGCCCACGAACACCACCAATAGATTACACCAATGGACTCACAAGGTTATGTTGAGTGAGTAAGTGGGAACTCCTTAATTTTTCTCAGGAAAGATTGAGAGAGGGAGAGAGGGAGGATTTCTGGAGAGAGCGTTTTTTGGAAACCGAATGACCACACAACAAAGTGAATGAACCGCCCTCTAAAATCCTCGTAACCATCTCCTATGTAGGCGTGAAGGGGGAGGGAAAATAGGTCAACTACCTATCCCTCATAACTGATCACTTATCAGTTATTATAATTAAATTCAATTTAATTAATTAACAAATTAATTAAATTAGAACTAATATTTAATTCTCAATTAAATATCAAACCATTTAAACCAAATTTAAATGACTGCCCTTCACTTATCCTATAGTTTTAATACAATTTAATTAAATCAAAAAATTTAATTAAATTAAATTAAAACAATAATTAATTAATTCTCCAATTAATTAATATCATAATTAAATATCAAATATTTAATTATATAACTCTCTCAAATAAACTATAGTATTAATGTACATCCAATGCACATTAATTATAACCTATAGTTTAATATGAATCAAATTCATATTTAACTTTTCATTCGAACCCATTCGAACAATTAATTCTTCCTTAGAAATTGACCTCAACACCTTATTAGAGTCATCGGTGGGACCTAATGGACCTACAGATCAGAAGCTCCAACGATGTGAGATTAATTGGCTAAACTCATTAACCAAATTAATCAATATTCGTTAACTATGGTTCATTCCACCAAAGAACCACGACTGCACTCTTCTCACTGCAGATATATTTCTGTGTCCACGGATATCGACCATCAACAGCAAGTCAGCCCTTCACGTGTGTTCGTATCCCAGCTAGGTCAAATTACCGTTTTACCCCTGGGCTACCTCTTGATCCTTAAGTACCAGTGCTCCTCTAATGAACAACCTGTTTGTGGTCCAACCAACAAACAGAAATCCCTCTCGTGCCATAAAGAGGGTAGGGCCCATTGTTCAAGACCCGGAGACACCACTTAAGGGAACACACCTCTACTTACCCTAATATCGGGAAGGAGTGAATTCCATCTCGTAAGACTACGTTCCCAGCTCCCCACTCGGTCTTGTTCCTAAAATGGTAGGCTTATTGAGACGGCGAACAGGCCACTCTCACCCGTACAAATCAAAGGACAATCCCTCATGGACAGGAGTCCATAATCCACTCAGGATTAAGGCCAAGTTGCCTAGGTCATCCTAGTGAAATAGAAACCGAACTAACTAACGGTGTTACAGTTAGTGGTTAACTATTTCGCGGTCCGGTCTTTGTGCAAACTCATTGCACAGGATACCCCCACTCGCATGTCAACTACATGAACGCATTGGATCAATACGTTTGTATCCATATACAAAGCGGGCCATATCCATAGTGTCACCAGGATAAGGTACCCAGCCTTATCCCTATACTACAGACCCTTTAGGCTAAAACTTGAACATCGATCCCCGTATGTCCCTACATACTAGTTCAAGCCTCATTCTATTAGCCTTGGGTGTTTAGTTTATTGGATTAGGGTTAATAAGACAAGATATAATACAAACATTGAATAATACATCACTTTTATTAATGTTCGGTCAAATGTACATTTACTATCTATGAGTTTTAGGGCATAAAACCCAACAAACTCCCACTTGAACTAAAACTCAAGTTACAGGGAAAGTATATACAATATAATCCAAAGCTGGAAATGGTACATGTATGTTGTACATTACATGAAAAGTAAATATACACAATACAATAAACTAGGGCATCCTTACACCCATTACACATCTCCCACTTGCCCTAGATTACGCTATATACATGTCTCGCAGACCAAGACTTTCTAGATGACCCTCGAACACTTTAGCCGAGAGGGCCTTCGTAAACGGATCAACAATGTTGTGCTCGGAAGCGATCTTGGTCACGACCACATCTCCTCTTTGCACAATCTCACGAATCAAGGGCAAGTGTTTCCACTGCAATGTAGATGGACACTGGAAGAGAAACTGCCCAAAGTACCTTGCTGAGAAAAAGAAGGAAAATGAAGGTAAATTTGATTTACTAGTTTTAGAAACATGTCTAGTAGAACATGATGAGTTTACCTGGATACTTGATTCAGGAGCAACTAATCATATTTGCTCTTCTTTTCAGGAAAATAATTCCTTTCGGCAGTTGAAAGATGGGGAAATGACACTCAGGGTCGGAACTGGAGAAGTCATTTCAGCTAAAGCAGTGGGCGCTGCGAAGTTATTTTTTAGAAATAGATTTTTACTTTTAGAAAGTTTGTTAATTGTTCCCAAGATTAAGAGGAACTTAATTTCTATTTCATGTTTGATTGAACAATCGTATACAGTTACTTTTGATATGAATGAAGCGTTCATTTATAAGAATGGTGTACTTATTTGTTCAGCCAAATTAGAAAATAACTTGTATGTATTAAGACCAACTGAAAACAAAGCACTTTTAAATCACGAGTTGTTTAAAACTGCTGAAACTCAAAGAAAAAAGCAAAGGATTTCTCCGACAAGTAACAATACTCATCTTTGGCATCTTAGACTTGGTCATATAAACATCGATAGAATCGGTCGTTTGGTAAAGAATGGACTTCTAAGCAAGTTAGAAGATGATTCACTGCCACAATGTGAATCTTGTCTCGAGGGCAAAATGACCAAAAGACCCTTTACTGGAAAAGGTTATAGAGCCAAAGAACCCTTAGAGTTAATACATTCAGACCTCTGTGGTCCAATGAATGTAAAAGCTCGAGGAGGGTACGAATATTTCATCTCATTTATAGATGATTATTCAAGATATGGTTACTTGTACCTAATGGGACATAAGTCTGAATCCCTTGAAAAGTTTAAGGAGTTTAAGGCTAAAGTTGAAAACCTATTAGGTAAATCAATTAAAGTACTTCGATCTGATCGAGTAAGGGAGTATATGGATCAAAGATTCCAGGATTATATGATAGAACATGGAATCCAATCCCAACTCTCAGCCTCTGGTACACCTCAACAAAATGGTGTATCAAAAAGGAGAAATAGAACCTTGTTAGACATGGTTCGATCAATGATGAGCTATGCTCAATTGCCTAGCTCGTTTTGGGGGTATGCAGTAGAGAATGCAGTACACATCTTGAACAATGTTCCCTCAAAAAGTGTTTCTGAAACACCTTTAGAATTATGGAAGGGGCGTAAACCTAGTATGCATCACTTTCGCATCTGGGGTTGTCGATCACACGTGCTTGTGACAAATCCTAAGAAATTGGAACCTCATTCAAAACTGTGCCAATTTGTTGGTTACCCTAAAGAAACAAGAGGTGGTTATTTCTACGACCCACAAGAAAATAAGGTGGTTGTATAGACAAACGCCACCTTCTTGGAGGAAGACCACATGAGGGATCATAAACCACGAAGCAAAAATAATATTAGGAGAAGCTACTGAAGAATCACCAAGAGTTAATGACGAAGCTTGACCTTCAACAAGGGTTGATGAAGGAACTAGTTCTTCAGATCCATCCCGTCCTTCTCAAACGTTGAGAATGCCTCAACGCAGTGGGAGGGTTGTATTACAACCTGATCGCTACTTGGGTTTAACTGAAACTCAGGCTGTCATACCTAATGATGGCATTGAGGATCCATTGTCCTATCGACATTCAATGAATGACGAAGATAAGGGTGAATGGGTTAAAGCCATGAACCTGGAAATGGAGTCAATGCACTCCAATTCTGTAGGGAACTCGCAAATTTACCAGATGGGGTAAAACCCATAGGATGTAAATGGATCTATAAGAGAAAAAGAGATGCAGCTGGAAAGGTACAGACCTTCAAAGCTAGACTAGTGGCAAAGGGTTATACCCAAAAGGAAGGGGTTGACTATGAGGAAACCTTTTCTCTTGTAGCCATGTTAAAGTCCATAAGAATTCTCTTGTCCATAGCCACATATTATGACTATGAAATATGGCAAATGGACGTCAAGACTGCCTTTCTAAATGGTAATCTTGAAGAGAATATCTTCATGTCTCAACCCGAAGGGTTCATAGCCCAAGGTCAGGAGCAAAAGGTTTGTAAGCTAAATCGATCCATTTATGGATTGAAACAAGCGTCCAGATCATGAAATATTAGATTTGATATTGTGATCAAATCTTTTGGTTTTGACCAAAACGTTGATGAGCCTTGTGTGTACAAGAAAATCAACAAAAAGAAAGTAGCTTTTCTAATACTTTATGTAGACGATATCCTACTCATTGGGAATGATGTAGGGTACCTCACTGACATTAAGAAATGGCTAGCAGCCCAATTCCAAATGAAAGATCTGGGAGAGGCTCAATATGTTCTTGGAATCCAAATCATTAGGGATCGTAAGAACAAAACGCTAGCACTGTCTCAAGCAATGTATATTGACAAAATGTTGTCTCGATATTCGATGCAAAACTCCAAAAAGGGATTATTACCCTTCAGACATGGGGTACACCTGTCTAAGGAACAGTCTCCTAAGACACCTCAAGAAATTGAGAACATGAGACACATTCCCTACGCCTCAGCTGTGGGCAGCTTAATGTATGTTATGCTCTACACTGGGCCTAACATATGTTATGCAGTGGGAGTAGTCAGTAGGTATCAGTCTAATCTAGGGTTGGACCACTGGGGAGCGGTTAAGAATATCCTCAAGTATCTTCGGAGAACGAGGGACTACATGCTTGTGTATGGAGCTAAGGATTTGGTTCTTACTGGACTGACTCTGACTTTCAAGCTGATAAGGATTCAAGAAAATCCACATAGGGGTCGGTATTCATCCTCAATGGAGGAGCAGTAGTTTGGAGAAGCATCAAACAAGGATGCATAGCAGACTCAACCATGGAGGCTGAGTATGTAGCAGCTTGCGAAGCAGCTAAGGAGGCAGTCTGGCTTAGAAAGTTCTTGACTGATTTGGAAGTTGTTCTGAATATGATTGTGCCCATAACACTATACTGTGACAACAGTGGGGCTGTAGCCAACTCAAAAGAACCTCGAAGCCACAAACGAGGTAAACACATCGAGAGGAAGTATCACCTGATACGGGAGATTGTGTAACGAGGAGATGTGATCGTCACTAAGATCGCTTCAGAGCACAACATCGCTGATCCATTTACGAAGGCTCTCACGACTAAAGTGTTTGAGGGTCATCTAGAGGGTCTAGGTCTACGAGATATGCATGCCATCTAATCTAGGGCAAGTGGGAGAAATGTATAATGGGTATAAGGATGCCCTAGTTCATTGTATTATTTTAGTATACATGACATTTCTAGCTTTAGATTATTGCATATACATCCCACTAACTAGTGTTTTAGTTCAAGTGGGAGTTTGTTGGGTTTTATGCCCTAAAACTCGTAGATAGTGAATGTAACTGTTGACCGGATATTAATGAAATAATATTGATATATTTTTCCAATAAATGTTATTAGTTATTTTATATTTGTCTTTGCCTAAAATAACCCTAATCCAATAAACTAGACATCCTAGACTGTAATATGAGTCTTGAACTATATGTAGCGACATATGGGGATCATTGTTCAAGAAACAGCCTAAAGGGTCTATAGTATAGGGATAAGACTGGGTGCCTTATCCTGGTGACACTATGGATACGGCCCACTTTGTATTTGATACAAACGCTATGATCCAACGCATTCGTGAAGGAGACATGCGAGTGGGGGTATCCTATGCAATGAGTTTGCATAAGACCAGACCGCGAAATAGTAACCACTTGTTATAACACCGTTAACTAGTTGGTTTTCTATTTCACTAGGACGACCTAGACAACTTGGTCTTAATCCTGAGTTGATTATGGACTCCTGCTCATGAGGGATTGTCCTTTGATTTGTATGGGTGAGAGTGGCCAATACGTCGACTCAATAAGAATACCATTTTGGGGACAAGACCGAGTGGGGAGCTGGGAACATAATCGTACAAGATGAAATTCACTCCTTCCCGACTTTTGGGAAGCAGATGAGTGTTCCCTTAAGTGGTCACTCCGAGTCTTGAACAAAGGGTCCTACCCTCTCAATGGCACGAGAGGGTTTTCTGTTTGATGGTTGGACCACAAACAGGTTGTTCATTAGAGGAGAACTGGTACTTAAGGAAATAGAAGTAACCCAAGGGTAAAACGGTAATTTGACCCAGCTGGTGTTACGGACACTCGTGAAGGACTAACTAGTCGATATTGTTTTATATCCGTGGACACAGAAAATATGTCTGCAGTGAGAAGAGTGCAACTGTGAGTCTATAGTGGAATGTACACACAGTTAACGAATATTGATTAATTTGGTTAATGAGTTTGACCAATTAATCTCACATCGTTGGACCTTTTGATCTGCAGGTCCATTAGGTCCCACTGGTAGCTCATAAAGTAATTTGAGGCAACTAAGTAATAAATGTAAATTGAAAGTGTTCAATTTACTAAGGGAAACAATATGATATATATTGATATATTATTATGAGAGAAATTAATATTTGAAGAAATCCAAATATTAATATAAATTTGAGTCACAATAAATTTATGGAAGTTTGAAAGAGTTCAAATATGAATTAATTAATTTTAAGGCCTAAAATCTATTTGGGCAAAATTAATTAAATTAAATATGTGATATTTAATTGGTGGTTAATTAATTAAAGAATTCATTAGCCAGGAATTAATCAATTATGGAAATAATTAATCACTTAAGGAAGTGAGTGATTAATTATTTATGGAAATGATCTAATCACTTATGGAAGTAATTAGTCATTTGTGGAAAAGATTAATCAATTATGGAATTGATTGATCTTGGATTGATTAAAAAGGAATAAAGATTGAATCAATTTTGGAAAAGATTGATTTAATTGAATATTTTATTCATGGCCTTTCTTCTATAAATAGAACACTAGACCTAATTGGTTCAGTACTCTTCTCTTGCTCTTAGACTCACAAGACAAGACCCTAGAATTCTCTCTAGCCTCCCTCTTAGAGAAAGACTCCCACAAGTCTTTTGCCTCCTAGACTTAGAGACATACTGGTGTAACCTCTGTGGTTATTGTGTCTTTGAAGAAGAATTTTCCAGCGAAGAAACTAGAAGGAGACTGCTGCGTTTTCGTTCGTTGAAGCGTCGTTGGCGAAGAACGGTCAAGTCTACAACGAAGGTTTGTAACGGTTCTTTCTCGTTTCTTTAGAAAAGCATGAAAATAAATTAGATTTAATTTTCAAGCATGTTTATAGCAATTTCCAGCAACTTTAAAGCATGTTTAAAGTTTATTTTGCCTTTTCGTAACGGTATTTTAATGTTAATTACTATACGGCGTAAAGTCCTTTCGATGCGCTTCCGCTGCGTGGGGACTTTTATTCCCTACAGAAGCACGGTCTAGAAGCATGATGAGTAGGATTCATGCATTCTAGTGAGAGTATGAGGTCAGAGGACCTTGTGTGTCTAAAAGGAAAGTTAGGTGAATACCAGGTGCCTCGGGTAAAAATGGTCGAGGGGTGGTATGTCACCAATGGATTAAGAGGAGCATCGAGTGCCTTGGGTAATATGGCCAAGGGGCGATGCGATGAGTCTATACGTTGTGAAAGTCATCGGGTGCCTTGGGTATTATGGTAAAGAGGCAATGTACAGTTTGATCGTGAAGTCATCGGGTGCCTTGGGTAATATGGCTAAGTGGCGATGCACAGTTTGAGTCCTTGGGTAATATGGTCAAGGGTCGAACGCTGAGCGCCGTAGAGAAATGTCGAGGCCCTAGGTAATATGGTCAGGGGTCGGCATGACTCGAAGGAGTCAGTCTTAGAGAGCTTTGTGAGGGCTATGAGTGTTGAGCGAGCTCGTGGAGCTTGAGAGAAAATCGAGTGTGCATGGCATGATGCGGAATTCATGTGTTGTGAGTATGCATGGCATGATGCGGAATTCATGTGTTTTGAATGTGCATGACATGGTGCGGAAATTCATGTGTTAGGTGCATGGTTGCATTAGTTGAATATGCTTCTCTGTGTTGATTGTTCACCTCGTATATAAGGCATGTTAATGTAATTGAAAAACATGATGTTTGTCCTGTATGTTGTATGTTGTTTGATGGCTCTTCAAGTGTGAGCCACTTACTCAGTACCGTGGTTTTGTACTGACCCACCACCAGATTTTGCAGGTGATGAGGAATACTACAAGCCTGGTGTTGCTGAGGAGAAGGCCTGAGAAACAATGAGACATTAGATAAATTTTAATACTTTGTAGTTGGTTTTTGTCTTCTTACGGTCTTTTTTTCTTCCATTCTATGTTGCATGTCTTAAGGCTTAAAGTTGAGTTGAATTGTGTTGTAGTTGTTGTTCTGTTTCGAAATGTAAGTGAGCAATGGTTGGTGATATTTGAAGTTAGTGTTGTTTGAAAGTTGAGAGTTCGTTTTAGGATTTCTACTTTTACTCTGTAGTTGTTAAAGTTTGTATAGTTGGGAGTTTGTGGATGTTATGTTGTGCCTGATGTGAAATCGAGATGCTGGTTGATTATTTAGAACTATAAGAGTGTATAAATCTTGTTTTCAGGTAATAACTAAAATTTGGGATAGTTATAGTTACGTTGTTATGCTGCCAAAATTTTCGGAGCATCAAGTTGTCATGAGAGTAAATATTTAGTATCGTTGCCTTAGGTTAAATTTTTGGGGCGTTACAGCGTCTCGACGCTGGGCTGCCTTAGAGAAGAAGTTGAATATGTCACAGCGTCACGACGCTGTCCAACCTGAAGGCCTATTTAAAGCGCGACTTTTCCCCCATTTTGATCATCAAGCAATACATTCTCCTAGTCTTTTCAAGGCTCTTTGAGCCATCTTTGAGGGTCGGGTTGAGAGGAGAGTGAAATTCTTGCATTGGCCATTTTTTGGAGTGCTTGGGAGCTAGTAATGAGGAGGATCCAAGGCGCAAGCAAGGGGTTCTTCGACGGTTCATCTCCTAACTCCTTTATTTGTTCATTTATTATTTTACATCATGTATAGACGGGAAATTTTGGCACTTATAGTATACATGTATACCTAAATCCCGACTTGCGGGTCTTGAATGAAAGAATATAGTTAATGTTATTTTGATTGCCTATCTTTGTGTCCACTTTACTGATTATTTGTCTAGGTGTTCGTAATGCTCTATAGATTCTGGGCAAATTTGTAGTGATTAGATACTTAGTGGAAACTCGACGGAGAGAAACTAAGTCAAGTCATAACCCACTCAACTAGGCTTAACTGCTCGTAGTGATAGCGAGAGTAGTTGGTTAGGCTTAGAGATCGATAATGAATCAAGACTCATTTATTAACCCGTTTAATAACGCTAAGGACACTTAGGTTATTAACATGAGTTAGTTATAATTAGGGGAAACCGACAGGAGAACCTATGTAATGAACGAAGATTCTAGATCTATAATTAGTCGGACACAAGATTAGGTAATTTGAATAACTAATAAGCTATATTTTGGATTTCAAGACCCTGCCTTTCATTCGACTCTATCATCCTCATTGCCAAGTTGCTTGATCAATTGTTAATTGCTTTGTTTAAATTTTGATTGCATCTTTCATCATGTCTAGGTCCCTAAATAATAATCAATCTCAATATTTTTAGTGATTAGTTTATTATCTTGTCTAAGTACACTTCTCCCTGTGGAATCGATACTTGGTACTCTACCATTTTATATTACTTGTGGCAACCGTACGCTTGCGGTAATCGCTCCAACAAGCATACATGTGACCATCTGCTGGATGCGTCTATTAATACCATAAAATATTTAAATGGTCCACTTGGTGGGTTAATAGGTCCACATATATCACCATGAATTCTTTCCAAAAATGCAGGTGATTCAATTCCCACTTTAGATGGTGATGGTCTAATTATTAATTTTCCTTGAGAGCAAGCATCACATGATAATTCATTAGATTGAAGAATCTTCTGGTTCTTCAATGGATATCCATCTGAATTCTCAATAATTCTTCTCATCATTATAGACCCTGGATGACCCAATTGGTCATTCCTAATTGTAAATATGTCTGGATTCATGAACTTCTGGTTCATCGTTGCATATGTTTCAATTACACGTATATGAGTATAATACAATCCAGAAGATAAAGCAGGCAACTTTTCTAATATATGATTTTCATTTGAGTCGGTAGAGATAATATAAAAATATTCCACATTATTCTTACCATCAGTCTCAATGTGATAACCATTGCAACGTATATCTTTAAAACTTTGTAGATTTCGATCTTTGATTGACTAGAGAACAATGCATTATATTGTCAATTGTAAATTTTGTTCCTCTAAGCAAAATAATATTTGCTTTTCCAAATCCTTCAATTAGGTTTGCAGAACCTGGTATCGTATTTGAAGGTGTTCATATAACACATGCGGAAGCAATTTTAGGATCGGAGGCACTTAACTACATCAATTTTAGAAAATGAAAACATGTTGTCCAAATACCATAAACAGAGAGCATAATTTGTACCAACCTTTTTGGAGAACGAGTCAACAACTCCCTCTGATTCCTCTGATCACGAACGGTGTGTGGACCACCTCTAGTGTCTTCCCTACTATTCTTCGGGCCAAGAACGACTTGTGGGAGTCTATAGAGATAGGAAATGGGAAGGGAATGCTTGAAGGTTCAAGCACTAGAGAGATATATGGAGATGAGTGAGTTTGAGACCAAAATCCAGCAGCATAACAATATGGAAATGGCTCTCTTGCCTTTGAATCTGATTCATACTCTATTTATAGAGATATTCCATGCAAGGAGAATCCTCATGACACAAGACACATGGTAGAATTGCAACTCAAATTGGATTCTAGGTGTTCAATTCACAACACATGCAACTAGTGCATGAATGTGTTGTTTTCCACTTTGTATCAACATGCAAGAGTGGGAATCCAACTAAATCCACTAACTTGAATTCATGATCTGAATTTTTAGCTTGCAATTAACCTTAATTTAAATTCTAAATTGAAATTGATTTCTTGGTAATTAATATGGGACATTTCCAATTAATTTGATATGATTAATCCAATTAATCATTGTCACCTTGTGCAATCCATTATATATGATTTCTAATACATATATATTGTATTTAAAACAATTTTAAATTCTTTATCTCTCATTTTCTAATTTAATTCATAATTAAATAATTGTGTCAAACACAATTTACGATAATACCCTATTTCCCGATTTTGAACGATTCAAAGAATCCTATCAATTTGTTCTAGGCTTTATTCCGATATGAGCTAGTAGGGGGACCTAATGGACCTATAGATCATGGGCTCCAACGATTCGAGGCTAACCGACTAATCTCATTATCCAAGCTAGCAAACATTCGTTAACTACCGGGACACTCCATTATAGCCCGGTAGTAGTTGCACTCCCCTCACTATAGATATATTTTAATCCACTTGATTTAACCATGTTTAGTAAGTCGATCCTTCACAGGTTGTTCGTAGCTATAGCTAGGTTAAATGACCGTTTTACCCCTATAGTACTTCTAGTTCCTTAAGCCCCACTGATCCTCTAATGAACAATTGGTTTATGGTCCAACCAATAAACCGAGTCCCTCTCAGGCCAATGAGAGGGCGGGATCCCTTTGTTCAAGCCCCGGAGTCAGCACTTAAGGGAACAACCTCTCTACTATCCCTAATTTGGGTAGGAGTGAATTCCTTCTCGCACGACTATGTCCCCAGCTATCTACTTGTTCCTATCCTTGAAATGGGAGGCTTATTGAGTCGGCGATACTGAGCCACTCTCACCTATGCAGATCTAAGGATAAGCCCGAATAAACAGGAGTTCATAGTTAGCTCAGGATTAAGATCGAGTTACCTAGGTCATCACATGAAATAGTCAGTAAACGGTGTTATAATGCGAGAGCGACTTATTTCTCGGTCCTGGTCTTATGCGAACTCATTGCATAGGATGCCCCCACTCGCATGTCTCTACATGGACGATTTAGGATCACATCGTCTATACTATCTATAAAGTGGGTCGCGTCTCATAGTGTCCCCAGAATAAGGTACCCAGCCCTATCCCTATACTATAGACCGTTTTGGCTATTACTCGAGCTTGATCCACTTTTATGTCTCTACATAAAGCTCAAGTGTTCATCCTATAGCCATGGATCTTAGTTTATTGGATTTGGGTTATCTAATGTGCAATTTACTTATTCAGTAATGACTTTACTGAATTAATCTCGATAACTACTTTATCGAACAAGTATATAATTTTGTTTAACATTCACTATCTACGAGTTTTAGGGCACCAATCCCAACAATATTGACTTTTGCTTCCAACATTGTCAGTTTGGAAAAATATTTTCTACTTATAAGTATTGTGTGCGTAGTTGCACTGTCTGCCAGACATAGATCTTCTTTGTTCATTTTTTAATCACCCAACATATGAAAACGTTCCATGTTTCTTCATTAAAAGAGAATAATTACAAAAAGAAAACAACACTTGAAATATACAAAAGTTAACATTTACTAAAGAAAACAACATGAAGATAAAAACAACAACATTAGATATTCTCAAAGTCAAAAGAAACGCTTGAGGTTCCACCAACTGTGCCAATCTTCTCTTCAGGAGATTCAAAAAAATCTGCCACATCCAAATTTGTCATATTGGATGGGTCAAATATATCATTATCCTGATATACAAGATTTGTTTCCACATCTTTTCCTTTTTCCTTCAGGGAGGTTTGATAGAGATCAACTAAGTGTTTTGATGTACGACAGGTATGTGACCAATGCCCAGTCATTCCACATTGGAAACATTTATTTTCAACACTTTTTGAATTCTTATCTTTTGGAGCTTTTCCTTTGTGATCATCATTTTGGGTGGTTCTTTTAAAATTAGAACAACCACCATAAGAATAATAATTATTTCTTCCTCTGCCACGACCACGACCACGACCTCGGCCACGATTATTATTAAAATTCACAACATTCACTTCAGGGAATAGTGTTGATCCAGTTGGTCAAGATTTGTGGTTTTTCATCAATAACTCATTATTTTGTTCGACCACGAGAAGATATGAAATTAGTTCAGAATATTGTTTAAAACCTTTCTCTCGATATTGTTGTTGTAGGAGCATATTCGAGACATGAAATGTAGAAAATGTCTTCTCTAACATATCAGTAATTTTCTCTCTGCATAACAACAATTTCAAACTAATTTTAAATAATGCGGAATTGTAATCACTTACTGATTTAAAATCTTGTAGCCTCAAATGCATCCACTCATAACGAGCTTTAGGAAGAATAACTGTTTTTTTATGATCGTACCTTTCTTTCAAATTTTTCCACAAGATACGGGGATCTTTTATTGTAAGATATTCCATTTTCAATCCCTCGTGGAGATGATGGCGAAGGAAAATCATAGCTTTTGCTTTATCTTGCCTAGATGTCGTATTTTCTTCTTTAATTGTTTCTCCAAGGTTCATAGCATCCAGGTGGATTTCAGCATCAAGCACCAATGACAAATAATTATTGCCATTAATGTCAAGGGCTGAGAATTCTAATTTCCTAAGGTTTGTCATGGTAACACTATTACAAAATATTGTATTTATATTAGAAATTTAATATGTACTAAACATGCAAAATAACATTTAATTTATTAATTATAAAGAACCGACCTACCTTTAGAACCTACCTTCAGTGAGAGAAACGACAGGAGCTCGTGCTGATAACGTGTTGTGAAATTGAGCAGCACAACGGGAACACGGAAATGGATAAAATATAATAATATAATAATAGTTATAATATAATTATAATATATAAATAAAAAAAATAAAACAAATGAACTAAAACAACAAAATAACAACAAAATAGCAAAGTGGGAGCTTATGGAAAGTGGCAATTTTCACCCATGGCTTGTCATTTTAACTCCACCTAAAGCCACTATTTATAGGCAATTGAAAGAAGAATGTGACCTGGTCACCAAGTATTTACAAGTCATATGGTCAATATGTTGGTTGACACATGGACATCTATTTTTCTAATATGGGAAAAGTACATAGATAGCCCAAATTTGAACCCTATATTTCATAAATGTCCAAGTTTCCCATTTTTTTTTACAGAAAAGGCCTAATGACCCAACTTTTTTTCATAAAAATCATGACCCTTTTATGATTCAGCCCTCATATCCACTACTAACTATTTAAAAAAATAAAATAAATAAAATAAAACCAAAAATGGAAACACAAACCGTGGGTGAGAGATAGTGAACAGAAAAGGAAAGAGATTTTTTAATTACTTTCCAATTTTGAAAGATCTCTAAAATCACTCCCAATTTTTCAAAAAAAAAAAAATCCCTAAAACCACTCACTATTTTTCCCAATTCACACACAGTTTCTTCCTCCCTTCATGCCTCCCTCATGATCTTTCTCCCTCATGGTCTCTCGACCTCTCCTTCCCTCTTCATCTTCGATCCTTTTCTTGCCGCCGACGACCAACCACCACAGGAAGCGTCGCTGCCGTCCAACCATTGCCATTGCAAACTCGAATAAGCAGCACCCATGCATCAATGGATACCACCAGCCCAGTTATTGCCCTCAAATTGTCGTTGTTTTATCGTGGGTATCGATGAATTTCATCACCGATGTGGTATATTTAATATATACATATGTATATATTATTTAAAAAATAAGGTTTTTTTTATAGTTATATACAGGCTTTTTTTCCCAATATCTATATTTCTCCTAAATGCATTGGTATATTTAATATACATACATACATGTATATATATAATATATATTGGCAAATAACTAAATATACAAGTGTATATTTAATACTATAGTAATGAGACAAGAAAAAAACTCGATATACGTGGCTACAATAATGAGTAAAAAAAGGAAAACTTATGTACATAGTATATATAAGCTGGTATATATGAAGTTATATATGAATATAAATGTTTTTCTGTAAAATGAAAAAATCTAAAAAAAAAAGGTACGTAAACTATGGGACATATATACTAAACTATTATATATTGAATATTAACCAGAATATATAATAATCAATGCAATATATGCATAGATTATAAACGGTATATTACTGGGAATATATATATATATATATAATAACTGAAATAGTTATGTCAGTAAAATGAATATTAATCGAAATATATACACATTTTTTAGATATTCCAGCGAATATGTTATATATACTGCTGTCGGGACGAAAAAAACGGGAAGAAAAAAATCAATTAGCTTTTGTTCGGTTAATGAAGAAAATAGAAAACTGCTGCCACGAAGAAAAAAACGTGAAGGAATAAATCGATAAAGAAGGAAAAAAAAAAGAGAAAAAAATGGATCAACCGAAAATTAAAGAAAAAATAGATCAACCGAAAATTACCAAACAAGAGAACGAAAATGGATGAAAATGGTAAGTAATTGAATGAAATAAAAGGAAAGTACGTTGGAATAATTATGGCAAGAAATAAAATCTTAAGAATCATATTTTCAAAATATTAAGGATTTAGTTAAGCTAATATCTTATAAAATCTTATAAAATATGACAAGAAGGGTAAAATGGTAAGGAAAAAATGCTGGAAATCTAATATTGGAAATCTACAAAACTATGGACATTTATGAAAATATGTATATAAAACAGCCTATCTACCAAAATTTCTCTTCTAATATTTATAATATAATATATGAAAAACAAAAAAAAATGAGAACATTGTAATTGATGGATTTTGTCTAAGAGACTCAGTTCAATTTATTTTTCATTTGAATTAAGACCTTTGTAATTTTTTCTTATTTTCTTTTTTACAATAATGATGACATTTGTAAATTTTAATTTAATAAGTTGATTTGTTTTAATTAATGATGTGTTTTCATAGTTATATGTGTTTTTTATATTGTTATTTGATATTAAATATTTTTTATTAATTAAAATAATTTCCTGCAAAATTCATTCGCCAAACGGAGCATTAAAAAAAACCAAGTTTCAATAAAATTTAATTTTGTCAATTAATTTTTTTTTGTTTTACTTTTAATGTCAACAGGAAAGATTTCAATTTTGTTAATTTTTTTTTTTAAAGAATCATGTTTTATTAAACATTTATTTTTTGGGAAAAATACACTTTTAGTCCATGAGGTTTGGGTTAGGTTTCATTTTGATCCCTGAGTTTTCAAACTCAACAATTTAGTCATTGAGGTTTGGTTTTAGTTTCATTTTGGTCCCTCCATCCATTTTTCCGTTAAAAACTAATGGCTTGCTGATGTGGCGATACTTTTTTATTAAAAAAATTATTTTTTAATTTTTTAAAATAAAAATATATTTGAACAATAAAAATATTATTATTTTTAAACTTTTTATTATTTCTTTCTCTCTCCCTTTCTTCTTCTTCTTCACATGGTCGGCGGACGGCCAATAGCCGACGACCATTGCTCGTCGGCGGCAAACCGCCGCCAGCAACTTTTTTTTTCCTTCTCTTCTTTTCTTCTTCTTATCTTTTCTCTTTTTCTCCAACTTTTCTTTTTTTTTCTTAAAAAAAAAAAAAACCCAGCTACCGAATCCCTCTCCAAAAAGCCCTTTTCAATTTCTTCTCCAAAACTCTCGCCGTCGCCGACACTGCAAAGTCACCAAAAGTCGTCGCTCTTCTTTTTCTGTTTCAATCTGCAGTAGAAATCAAAGATTGGCCCAAGAACATGCTCGGTTCTTTGAAGCTATTGTTGCTTTCTTGGTGATTTTTTTTTTTTTTTTTTGTCAATTTCAGCTCTGATTCCTGTCGTTTTTTGAGAATTTTTTTTGTGTATAAATTGAAGGATCTGGATTCTGGGCTTCTACGTTTTGACCCTTTGATTTTTCTTCTTTGTGGGACTGGCGTCGATATTTCATGTCTTTGGCTTGACTTTTCTATAGAGAATTTCAATTTCGAGTTCATTTTCTAACATTCGATGGGAACTATTTGTGTTCGATGGCTTTAATTAGTTGAATTCGAGGAGTTGGGGTTTTGGATTTGTAGTCGAATTGTCCTGTAATCCTTTCCACTTCTTGTATTTTAGAAGTGGGTTTCTCTGATCTACCTTTTGGGGGTCTAGGGTTTGGAACTGAATGATATGCTTTTTCCAATTCTTTTTCAAGTTTTATGGGCTAGGAACCCCCCTCTGTTGTTATTCCTATTCCAAATTTTTGCTTCTTAATTTCTCTGGGTTTTTCCTTTTGAAAACGAGCTTAAATGTATCTTTCACCATGGGAAAATATGTCTCATCACACTACTGCTCTATTAATGGACAAGAAGAGATGGGTTTGCCAGTGGATATGAATCCAAGAAAAACTCATAAATTATTCGAAAATTGCAAGAAAACAAGCTCAAAGAAGCTCTTGAAGAAGCATCGGAAAATGGGTCTCTCTTCAAATCGCAAGATATTGACAAATCCAACTCAATTGAGGACGACGGCGCCGACTTGGGCCGGTTGTGTTTGCTTGCCAGACTCCACGCACAGCGGGAATTTCTTCTACCTCTTTTCTTCTATTTTTTAAGAAAAAAATAAAGAAAAAAGGAAAAAAAAAATTTGGTCGCCGGAAAGTCACCGGAAAGTTGTCGGCGATGGTCGCCGGAAAAGCCACTGACGGTGACCGGTGGTCGGAGGTCGACGGTAGCGTAGGTGGTCAGTAACAATGGTGGCATTGGTGAAGAAGAAGATGGAGAAGGAGGAGAAGGGGAGGAAGAAGGAGAGAAAATAAAAAAATAAAAAAATAATTTTTTATTATTATTTTAATATTTTTTAAATTTTAAAAGATTTAAAAACAATTTTTTAATAAAAAAAATTAGTGCCACGTCAGCAATTCTTTAGTTATTAACGGAAAATTGGATAGAAGGACCAAAATGAAACGAAATCCAAACCTCAGGGACTAAATTGTTGAGTTTGAAAATTCAGGGACCAAAATGAAACCTAATTCAAACCTCAGGGACCAAAAGTGTATTTTTCCCTTATTTTTTCACATTTTGTGCCTACGGGGAAGGATTTCGATTTTCTCAATTTTATTTCTTAAAAAAAATCAAGTTTCATTAAAAGTTTATTTTGTTAATTTAATTTCTTATTTTCATGTTTTCTGTTTGGTAATGATTTCGATTTTGTCAGATTTCTTTTTTTAAAAAAAAAATCAAGTTTGCTTAAAATTTGATTTTATCAATTTGATTAATTTTTTTTTTTTAAAAAAATCAAGTTTGCTTAAAATTTCATTTTGTAAATTTGATTTTTTTTTTTTAAAAAAAAGGTCAGGTTTCATTAAAATTTGATTTTGTCAATTTTTTTTGTTTCACGTTTTGTGTCTATGCGAAAGTTGTTTTTTGTTTCACGTATTGTGTCTATGTGGAAAAAGTTTGATTTTGTCAATTTTTTTTTCAAAAATCAAGTTCATTAGATTTTGATTTTGTCAATTTTTTTTGTTTCACATTTTCTGTCTACTCATGAGGATTTCAATTGTCAGTTTTTTTTATAAAAAAAATCAAGTTTCATTAAAAAAATTGCTTTTGTCAATTAAAATTTTGTTTTGTTTCACATTTTGTATCAACTTGAAAGATTTTTATTTTTTCAAATTTCTATTTTTTTTAAATCATGTTTCATTAAAGTTTTCTTTTGTCAATTAATTTTTTTTTCCATGTTTTGTGCTTAATGGGAAGGACTCCAATTTTGTTAATTTGTTTTTTAAAAAAATCAAATTTCCTTAAAAGTTTATTTTGTCCATTTGAATTTTTTTCAATGTCTATTGGGTAGGATTTCGATTTTTTTCAATTTTCTTTTTTTTTTTTAAAAAAAAAAAACCAAGTTTCCTTAAAATTTGATTTGGTCAATTTAATTTTTTTTTTTTTTGTTCACGTTTTGTGTCTACTAGGGAGGACATTTATTTTGTCCATTTTCTTTGTTTTTTTTTTTTTAAAAAAATCAACTTTCATTAAAATATGATTTTTTCAATTTTTTTTTTGTTCAGATTTTTGTGTCTACTTGAAAGGATTTTAATTTTGTCTGTTCTCTGTTTAAAAAAAAATCAAGTTTCGTTAAAACATGTCATGTCAGCAATCAGTTAAATATTAACAGAAAAATGGATGGAGGGACCAAAATGAAACTAAAACCAAACCTTAGGGGTTAAATTGTTGAGTTTGAAAATTCAAGGACCAAAATGAAACCTAACCTAAACCTCTGGGACCAAAAATGTATTTTTCCCTTTTTGTTTCACGTTTTGTGTTTATTGGAAAAAGGAAAATCTTGGGACAAAAGGAAAATCAAAAGTTTCTACACTCAAGCCCCTCCTAGATTAGAATTTTAGATTTTAGATTTTAGATTAGAAAGAATATAGTATAGTTTTTCAAAAAAAAAAAAAAAAAAAGAAAGAATATAGTATAGATTTGGGGCCTATTTTCTCATGGAACCCTAAATGAATGAGGAAGTATTTAAAAAAAGAAAAAAAAGGAAAGAGAAAAATATTTTAATCTTCTCCTTCAGCCGGCTCACGCAGGCCCCCCTCGTTCTTCCTCTGCTCTCTCTCTCGGGTTTTCTCCTCCAACAGTCTCCTCTGCTCTCTCTCTCTCTTGGTAAACTCTCTCTCTCTTGCGCGCCGCGACCCAGCACCCGCCGACGACCCGAAGCTTCGCTGCTGCGTCCGTCCGCCTGCGACCCGCGAAGAACCGACCAGCCACCCACCTTCAACCTCGATTCCAGTCGCCGTCGTCGTGTAGCACCGTCGTTGCTCTCGTTTTCTGTTGTAGCAGCCGAGTTCCTGTATTTTGGGTGTCAAGTTAGGTGAGTTTCAGTTAACTTCTTGGTTCGAATCTAAGTTTTAAGTCGTTTTCGTAGGATGTGAGATTAACCCATATGTTTCTCGAACCAATTTCAACTTCCCTGTTTTTCTCCGGTGATTTAGTTCGAGCTTTAAAGCTATTTAAGTTACTGTTCATCAAGAGATTTGTTAATTTGGTGAGTTTTCATTCTCTAATTGAGCCTAGATTATCAATCATCTTAGTGTTAGGATTGACCCATAATGTCTCTGGCTTATTGTAGGTTACCCACTCAATTTCGGCATTATTCTAGTGGGTTTTTCATCAAGTTGGAGTGCTGTACAGCCACTGTTTGGACATTTTTAGGTAAGTTCCGAGGGGTCAAAGAGCCTCCCTAAAGCTTGTTATTGTAAATTTTAGTATTGACTGCATGGGTTATGATGTCTTGACAAGGGATTTTGTTTGAAAGTTTAGCTGTTTGGTTACTTTGATTGAACTTACTACTTGAACAATTAGGCTTGAACAATTAGGCTAGGTTGGGACCTGCGTGCTGATAACATATCTTGTGTGATTTTTTTTAGGTATGTGATCTATGTTAAAAGAAATCATGATGTGCCTGGGAACATATGAATTTATTGAAGAAAACCTATGTTATTATGTTTTTTTTTTTTTTTTTTTTTTTTTTTGCATGAATGAGGATAATGTGCATGAGAGGAAAATGATTTATGATGCATTCATGAACGTATGATGAATTGTAGTGGGACCTCATGCATATATATGTTTCAATGAAACCATATGACAATTACTCTTAGAGGGAATCGATGTACATCTAGAACAACCTAAAGAAATATATATATTTTTTAAAAGAAAAAAATAATAAATTTTAATATATAATTTTGGAAAAGATTTTGAAATATATTAAAACGGCAGATTGGGGAAAAAGAATCTTACTCTGGAAAATTGGATTAAAGTGGCAGATTTTGTACCTGTGTGTAAAAAAAAATGGTTTAGTTTAAAAGAAGGAAAATAGAGTTGAGGTTTGGAAAGCCATTGAAGAAATCAGGACTTGAATTGGCGATGGTGTCAAACGGGAGCGGGAATCGGGTGGAGAAAAACGCTGGAAAAAGAAGAGGTAAAGGAAAACTTAGAAAAGTTGCATCTACTTCTTATAAGATGCAGTTCAAAGACCGAGGAATAGCCTTACATGATAGTTTTACAAGGAGACATTACTATATGAGAAGTTGGGGATACCGAGTACATGATGCAGAATTAGGGTATGTTTGGTTTAACTTTTGAACTGTAATCAACAATTTTTTTTTGAAACGATGTAACCAACAATTTCTATACATTCATTTTCTGTATTATTTTAAAATTGGCCCAGATACCACATTATCAGGAAGAAACCGAAGAAGATGGACGAAATCTATTTTAAAGAGTTAAGATTTAGTAGTATTGATGAATATAATCTTCATCTAGGCCGCCGCAGTTGCATCCATTGCAACCATTGCCGCCAAGTAGAAATACTAGAAAGAAAGTTGTTTGGTATGAGCTATGGAGTAGCATGCAACATTCTTTTATACGGTGGAGTAGTCCAAATGTTTCATGCTTTCGAGTTGGGTCAAACGAAAAGGGAGAGGATGAGGAGGAGCAAGACCAAGAAACATTTATATTGATACCAAATTTATTTATTTATTATTATTATTTCACTTATTTGTTAGTTTTGTTTTCTTTTTTTCCCATTAATTCCTTTCTTCTCATCTTATTTTAACTTATGTGATGAATGACAGTTATATATTCAATTCTATTTACAACAGTTTCCATTAATTGTAATCTGCTCTGTTCTAAATGGAAGTTCAATTCACTGGTATCAGCTGGGTTCTATTTGATATAAAATTGTTAATCAATCAATCCAGTTAGTTGAATATTTGGTTAAATCAATAATCCCAACACTTGCAACTGTCAGTCTCAGTGATTCATATAACATTGATGCTTAAACCCGTCTTAAACTTAGGGTATGTTTAGAGTGATTTTTTAAGTGCTTAAAAAAGTTCTTCAAGTGTTATAAAGGTGTTTTTAAGTGCTTAGAAAGTCATTTCAGACCGATCATATGTGATTGATAGAAGATTCTAGTTTCTATGACTATGGGAAACTTATTCTTATGAATCCTAACAGTTTGGTTCACTTTGATCTACTTGCAAACCTTCTTCAGATTACATAAAAAAAAACATGCATTTGTTGTTGAATCAGACCGGATGATGGCTTAGATCCTAAAAGAACTCAACTACAGTGAAAAATAGGTGTGAGATAGAAGGGCAATATCTCATAGTTTTGTTTGACCTCTAATTATTATACTTATATGATTGCTGGTTGTTTTTCTGTTGTGCCTTTACTGAGGTTAGCCATGGGGTAAATAAGATAAAGAAAAATATATTCTAAAAAAAAAAAATTGGAAAACAAGATACTTTTGAAAAAAATTGGAGAAAACAAGTGATTTTTTTGCCTTATTATGATCCGTGTGTTCGAACACACCACAACGTAGTCACGGATTCACCACAAATCACGGGTCACTTTGGCCAGTAAAAAAGAATAGTTTGAATCCGTGGCTTGTAGCCACAGCTTCAACATTCTAATTTTATTTTTTAAAAAAACTAATGTCACATCATGTGACTTTGTTTCGGTGACCAAAATTTTAAAACTGATGTCATATCACCTTTTTTTTATTACATAAAATTAAAATAATTAATAGTTTATTAAGAAGAATAAAAAATGATTAATAGTTTTTAAGAGATCCTCAGAATCAGATGAGGAAAAAAAATATTAAGAACAATATTTAATTTAAAATATATTAAGAACCATATTTTTTTTTCAAAAAAAAATATTTAATTGAAATGAATTACTCTTTATGAGAAAAAAAATATTAGTTTTGAATTTGGTACAATAAATATGGAGATCGGAAATTGAATTTCAACATCTAGAAAACAAGTAGATGCTTTAATACATGTGTTGGGAGAAATTTTAAAATGGTCAAAATCACTTTTGTCATATTCAAAATCACTCCGAAATATGTCTTGAATCATTCAAAATTAATTTTGTTGGTACGAAAATCACATTTAAAAGTAAATCAAATATGAAATTGATTTTGAATAATTAAATATATGTTTCGGGGTGATTTCGAACATGACAAAAATGATTTGTCACTTAAACATGCACTTAACCGTTGAGCTATACTTGCTGAAAAAACAAAAATAGTTGAAACTTCTTTGTTCAAATTTATTTTTATTTTTATTATTTTTTTAGTGCAAATGGTCAAATTTAAATTTTTATAAGCATGAAAAATTATTAATTTAATCCAAGGTGACATGAAACTTCTAAAAATTTATAGTGCTAAAGTAAATTTAAATTGTCACCTTGGGTATTTTGATCAATTTACTTTTTTTTAAAAAAATTTACTTTAGCACTTGAGAAGTTTCATGTCACCTCGGATTAAATTAATAATTTTCCATGCTTATAAAAATTTAAATTTGACCATATGCACTGAAAAAAATAATAAAAATAAAAATAAATTTGAAGAAAAAAGTTTCAACTAATTTTTTTTCAAGTAAGTATAGTAAATATAGCTGGTTAAGTGCATGTTTAAGTGACTATGTTCAAAATCACCCCGAAACATACATTTAATTATTGAACTAAAAACAAACATACATTTAACTATTCAAAATCAATTTCATATTTGATTTTATACTTTTAAATGTGATATTCATACCATCAAAATTTATTTTGAATTATTTAAGGGATAGTTCAGAGTGATTTTGAATATGACAAAACGATTTTGACCATTTTAAAATCACTCTCAAACATGCATTAAAGCATCTACTTGTTTTTTAGATGTTGAAATTCAATTTCCTATCTCCATATTTATTGTACTAAAATTAAAACTAATATTTTTTTCTCAAAAAGAATAATTAATTTTAGGAAAAAATACACTTTTAGTCCCTAAGGTTTGGGTTAGGTTTCATTTTGGTCCCTGAGTTTTCAAACTCAACAATTTAGCCCCTGAGGTTTGACGTGACACTGTTTTTTTATTAAAAAAATATTTTTGAATTTTTTGAAATATAAATATATTAAAAATAATAAAATATTATTGTTTTTAAAATTTTTATTATTTATTTCTCTCTCCTTCTTCTTTTTCTTCTTTTTCTTCTACTTCGCCTTCTTCAACTCCAATGGCCGGCCGCCGCCGATGAAGTTTTTTTTTTTTTTTTCTTTCTTTCTCTCTTTTCTTCCATTTCTCTATCTTTTTTTTTTATTTTAATAAAAAAGAAGGAGAGGGAGGAGGTGATGCACGATTTGCTTACCTCAAGTATACGGGTCAAGTAATAATATAGTGTTTTCGTGTAAAACGAGTGTCATCCTCTGGATTGGTTTTCTAGCAAATTAAGTACCGTGAATAACCTTAATCTAATTTTATTTAGGGAGCAAAACTTAATGACAAAAGATAAATCTAAAGACAAGAAGCATAAAATAAATGTGGAGACTCAAATGGAAAGACTCTTAGGGAATTGATTTCATTGTTGAGATTGGGGATTAATTAATGAAATGAATTTCACATGCAATTATTCTACCAAGTCTAGGAACCTTTTATCATAACTATCTCTCCCGGGCATAATTGATTCTCATGCATGCAACTAACTTGATATCTCCATCTAAGTTCATTAACATGCAAGGCTTTGGGTTTAGCTCTTCTAACAACTTCTAAAGTAATTCTAAATTCCGTCACGATCTTAGAAATTCTACTTTAGTCATGCAATTAGTAAATTAAGTCTTAGGCTAAATCCTCTCTCCCGAGTTAGATTCAACACTTAAATCATTAAATTAGTGATCAAGTAATTGAAAGCATTTAATCATAATTGCATAGGTAAAACAAAAGCACATTCATACCAAAAATCAATCCAATAAACTAAACAACTACATCAATCTCTAAGACAAACAACTAGCAACTCATAGTCTTGGAACTACAAAGACTAATTGAAAGAAAAGCCATAAAAACAACAAGAGGTAAGGGAAAGAAAAGGAAAACTCTTGAATCCGTTGAAACCGACACGTCCCTGATAGGACCAAAATAGTCCTATTTTATCACCTCTAATCTAAACTTGTTAGAGAAATTTTATGTTTTATTTGTTTTACTTATAGGTGCTTTGAGCTTAGGCGATGCTGGGAGCCAACCTCGCTAAATTGGTGTTAATTCGAGCGAATTATGGAGTTTTGGAGTCATCTCGATGTTCTTGGACGACGAGGAGGTGAAAAGACCCAAGTGTACTGAATCAAGCCTGAAGAACGACACCAAGAATTGAAGGTTGAAGCCCCATATCGAGAATTAACAAGACAAAACCAAGAAAAAAGACAGCAGGCTCGTATTGGGGATGGCGTCTCGACGCTGCCCCTAGCGTCTCGGCGCCGACGGGATTTCGACACGGAATGCAAAGTCCGTGGTGTCGAGACGTCGAGCCTAGCGTCTTGACGCCACGACGTTTTCTATAAATATAGGGCTTCGGTTTAGTTCGCCGTTAGGTTAGAATTTTTGCCCTTTTTCGATTACTTTGGTTCCTTTCTGTTTCCAGCTGCTATGTAGACCCTTTTGGGTCATATTTTATGCATTCTTTCACTTCTATTTGTAGTTTTCCTTTGTTTATGAGTAGCTAAACTAGTTTGTATCGTTAGATTGAGATTATGCATTGAATGATATTGATCTTGGCTGAGTTTTCTGGGTTTATACATTCTGTTCTTGCTGTATTTTGCTGAGTTTTGCATGTAATCTCATTGAAACCAATGCATGAGATTAGTTTCTTAGGATTGACGACCCTAGGAGATTTCTATTTTTGCATTCTATTAGTTATTTTTAGATAGCCACTAGACCGAGGCAAGACAATCTCTATGGAGTGACGATCCTTGATAGGCCTAAGATGCATGTTAAAGGTTGAATTAATTAGATTTAAATTCAATTTATGTTTAGTTAATGCAATTCCGGACCCACGAACCTAAAGCGACTAGTTTAAGTAGGTAATTGCAAGGTTTCAGATTGCTTATTTTAGATTAGTTAGACATAATTTAGAAGTCATTGCGAGGTTTCGGATGATTGTTACTTTATGCATGAAGGGTGGTGGTCGATCACGATAATTTAATGAACCATGTTAATTGCAGGGTTCTGGGTTAATGAGTTAATTAAATACAGGTTAGTGTAGGGGGGGGGGGTCCTCCGAGTAACCATGAAGCCAACCGAACTAATAAAAGCATCATAGAATGATTTTTAGAGAAAACTAGGAAGTCAAGTGAAATACCATTCGAGCATAAGAAATCCTGATCCAGCGATCCCTTTTTGATATTGATTTTTATCTTATTTCTCTCTATCGCACGCTTTATTCTGCTTCTTTTACATTCATTATTTTACTTTATTGTATCCTGCTTTTTCAAACCCCCCTGTTGCACAAGCACAAAATTTCTGCATCTGCTAAATCCCCTTCCCTGTGTTCGACCCCGTCACGATCTCCACGTCTTCAAGCTTGGTTTCCCACTCCTTGGCCTTGCTTCAGCTCCCACCAAAAGTCTCTAGTCGAAATTAGGGCTAAAATCTAACTAAATGGACTCACCTTGACCGTAGCAATTAAGGATGTATTTATAGGAAAATTGTCGGTAGCGTCGCGACACTGTGGATAGCGTCGCAATGCTGTCCCTGCTACCTCCAAAAACATAAAAGGAAAACCAGTGTCGAGTCGCCCAGAAAGCAGCGTCTCTGTTGGGTTTTATGTCCTAAAACTCGTGGATAGTAAATGTAACAAAGGAAAATATAATCAATAAGGTGTTATTGAAGTAATTCAATTTCTGGTTATTGAATGGTTGTTTTAATTATGTATTAATTAACCCAAATCCAATAAACTAGAATCCTTGGCTATGATATGAATACTTGAACTTTACGTAGAGACATAAAAGTGGATCAAGTTCAAGTAATAGCCTAAACGGTCTATAGTATAGGGATAAGACTAGGTACCTTATCCTAGGAAAAACTATGTGACGGGGCCCACTTTGTTTTAGTACAAACGATGTGATCCTTAATCGTTCATGTAGAGACATGCGAGTGGGGGCGTCCTATGCAAAAGAGTTTGCATAAGACCGGACCGCGAAATAAGTCACTTTCACTTTATAACGCCATTTATTGTGAAACTGACTATTTCAAGCGATGACCTAGGTAACTCGATCTTAATCCTGAGCTAACTATGAAATCCTGTTTATTCGGAATTATCCTTTGATTTGCATGGGTGAGAGTGGCTCAACATCGCCAACTCAATAAGTTCCTACTATTTTGGGGATAAGACCGGGTAGATATCTAGGGACATAGTCTTGCAAGATGGAATTCACTCCTACCCAACTTTAGGGATAGTAGAGAGGTTGTTCCCTTAAGTATTGACTCTGGGACGTGAACAAAGGTTCGCCAACCTGTCATTGGCTCGAGAGGTTTTAGGTTTAGTGGTTGGACCACAAACCAATTATTCATTAAGGACTCAGTGAAGACTTAAGGAACAAGAAGTGCTATAGAGGTAAAACGGACTTTTGACCTAGCTATAGTTGCGAACAACCTGTGAAGGATCGACTTACTGATCATGGTTATATCAGGTGGACAGAAATATATCTACAGTGAGGGGAGTGCAACTATGGGCTATAGTGGAGTGTCTCATTAGTTAACGAATGTTGGTTAACTAGGTTAAAAGAGTTTAACCGGTTAATCTCGGATCGTTGGAGCCCATGATCTGTAGGTCCATTAGGTCTTAGCTCAAACGGACTAAACCTTAGAACATAATGATGAAAGAATTTGAAAACGTTCAAATTCGATTTTGGGAAATATCGTTAATTATATTCGATATAATTTAACGTGTTGGTTTAATTTTGTATTATACTATATTTTGAGAGAATTATAATTATTTAAATATGATTTAAATATTACACACGTGAATAGGGATTCACATTCGAAAGATCGATGAGGATCGAGAGATATCGGGGTTAGAACAATTATTTAATTTTAGTTTTTGATATTAGATTAAATAATAAATAATTAATTAAAATATTTTATTAATGATTTAAATTAGATTAATTTTATTTAAGATTAATTATGTGAATTAATTTTATCTAAAATTAATTGAATAATTACATCTTTAGGTGGCAAAATACATGGAATTTTCATCTTGCATGAATTTTGGCCATGACACCTAAAGGGATGACAAAACCACAATCCCACCTCCATATATATAGATATATGTGTGTTGCTTGCAAGAGAAGATGATGATGACTAGTGCTCTTGGTTGGAAGTCTTTGAATTTTGAAACAAAACACATTCTCTCAAAATAGCAAACTCCATGGCTAAACTCAAGCATGAAAACTCATTTCTTTCTCCCTCAAATTCATCATGCTCGGGTTCTCACAAGCTCGTTCTAAGGCCAGAGAATAGCGGGGAAGATCTCGGTGGTAGTCCATGACTTGTTCGTGCTGAGAATCATCCAACGATTCGCTCGAATCGAGCTCCAAGAGGTTAGTTTTCGAAGCCTCTGTTTTCGAGCATTTTTTACCGCATGTTTTCTTCATGAAATTAATGAAATTTAAGTGCCTAAGATCCGTAATCGCTTCTTCTGGTGTATCGTACACTCCTTTAATTGGTATCAGAGCGTGGTTTGGGCACTTGATTTCCATTAATTTCGAGTTTGGTGGGTAAATTTCAATTGTTGAATGTGTTGGTTGCTAAAGTTGGATGAATTCGGTTTTGGCATCAAATTTTCCTTTCAATTGTTGATGAAAATTGTAATAGCCTACATGTATATGGGCTTTAATGTCTTGGCTAGAATCTGTAAAAATTTGGGAGTCAATAGAGTTGATTCTAGGCTGTAATCGAAGGAAGAAGATGAAGAGCTCGCCGGCCGAAAGAACAGAGCGTGGAAAAACTGGGCTGCTGTATGAACAGCATCGAGACGCTGTTCGACGCTGATGAAGAAATTCAAACTGTTTGAGTTTTCGGTTCAGATGGTTAAATCTCGGTCCGGTTCACCGTTTCCCGGCCGGTTCAGTCTATTCAAGCTCGATTCAACCCATGAACAAGATTTTTTGGTCCAGTTCAAGCCTATTATGCACGGTTCAAGATGGTTCGAAGTGTTCGGGGCCGGTTTGGGAGTTGTCCAAGGCGGTTCACTATTTTATTTAATTATTAATGTAATAATTTAGCCTAGTTTAGTTTGTTTGGATGCCAAAACTGGTCCGCTTTAGTGTGTTTAATTATTTATGCATTAGGAATGTATGTTATAATTAAATTAGAATTGAATATGCATAATGTATGCCATATAGATTTAAAATCCCACCACAAGAAAGCATGTTCATGCATTAGTAATTAATTATAAGGGTTATAATAAAAGGAATGCATGTTAGGGTTTCATGATAGAGGCATGTTGGATGTTTTATTTTTTGTTTATGGATGTTTTAATATAAGCGTTATATTAATAAACGAAAAACGAACAAGCATGCAACATGAAACCACCTTAGCATAGATGAATGTTATAGGTTGTCTATATTATAAAGTGTTATAAAAATGAGATAGACGTTAAAACCTATAACAAAGATAAATGCATGCTCACTTAGGATTAACGAAATCTAATCTCGAATGATTCGCATAGAATAGGTCGATATCTTGTAAAGCTAAGGTTACAAGAGAACTCACCCGACAAGATGCTGTTTAAGGATGGAGGTATTTAAGATGACGGTTTACGGAACACCTCCTACCTGGGCACCGAGTCGGTACTTGAGTTAAGTTAACCCGGTTTTATGATCAGCATGTGTGAGAGATGTGAGGTTTTATCACCTAGACATCATAGTGTAATAGTTATGCCGTTAGACATCATCTAGACGTAGGTAATTTCAAAATATTTATGCTTTATGAATGGTGTTTTATATAACTTGAATTTTGATTGTTATATGCTTTCATCACCATTAGAAGCATGTTATAGGATTAATTTATTAAAAGTTACAATAGTTATAAGGTTAATGAATAGAAATCGTCAACCTATAACAAAGAGTTGCATGCTAACATAAGATCTTAGGTAACATGAATATAATTTTAAAACGTTTAAAATTAAATTAGACCTAAGATCACTGTTTTCTAATAGGATTAGAAAAATGTCATACTTAGTAATTTAATAGAGTTAAAATATGTTAAGTAGGATATAAGGCTTTGGTTATAAGGGAACTCTCCTGGTAATACGGTACCTGAGTTGAATTAACCACGACCTTATTAGCATGCAATGTCACTAGGAAACTAAAAGGGTTTAATTCACCTAGACATTATAGTAAAGACCTTATTTTAAAGAGTTATATAAGGCATAAACTTAGATGGATTCGTTTAGCCGGAATTTACCTAAGTATAATCACCCTAAAATACATAGGACACTTCAGTAGGAGGAAAAGTATAAAAACGAGATGCTCAAATCAAGTTTTTACTCTCACGTACCCCTGTGTTCACACCGTGAGATCCATGCTCGGCTTTGTGTCGCCTTAGGCACGACCTCCCTTTGGAGAGTGTTTGTATGGGTCAATACCAAGGTGAATGGGGAAAGTGTTCATAGTAAGTGGGAGAAGGACGCGTGTCAACGCATCCTGCGGTCTCCTCCCCTAGGTTGCACCGTGAGATTCTTATGATCCGCTTGCGTGTCGTCTTTGTGCGACCATCTCGTTTAGAGGGCCTGATCATAGGTTTCGAAACACCGCGAACTCCAGAAATGGATAGGGTTGTCGGGTTTTATGCCCTAAAAAAAGTAGATAGTGAATGTAAACAAATTGTATACTTGTTTTAATAAAGTGTTATTTAGTTTCTGCAATAAAATGTTATTATTAAATATTGCACAAATTGACCCAAATCCAATAAACTAAGATCCAAGGTTGTTTGTATGTAACTTGAACTAGTATGTGGGGACATACGGGGATCGATGTTCAAGTAACAACCTAAAAGGTCTATAGTACAAGGATAAGACTGGGTACCTTATCCTGGTAACACTATGTGATACGACCCGCTTTGTATTTGATACAGACGTATTGATCCAAAGTGTCCAAGTAGTAGACATGCGAGTGGGGATATCCTATGCAATGAGTTTGCATAAGACCGGACCGCGAAATAGTAACCGCTAGCTGTAACACCGTTAACTAGTTAGGTTTCTATTTCACTAGGATGACCTAGGCAACTTAGTCTGAATCCTGAGTGGATTATAGACTCTTGTTCACGAGGGATTGTCCTTTGATTTGTATGGGTGAGAGTGGCCAGTACGCCGACTCAATATGCCTACCATTTTGGGGACAAGACCGAGTGAGGAGTTGGGAACATAATCACACAAGATGGAATTCACTCCTTCCCAACTTTTGAGGAAGTAGATGAGTGTTCCCTTAAGTGGTGTCTCCGGGTCTTGAACAAAGGGCCCTACCCTCTCACTGGCCCGAGAGGGGTTTCTGTTTGATAGTTGGACCACAAACAGGTTGTTCATTAGAGGAGCACTGGTACTTAAGGAGGTAGAGGTAACTCAGGGGTAAAACGGTAATTTGACCCAGGAGTTACGAACACTCGTGAAGGACTAACTTGCCGTTATTGGTCGATATCCGTGGACACATAAATATTCTGCAGTGAGTGTAGCTGTGGGTCTATAGTGGAGTGACCCACAGTTAACGAATGTTGACTAACTTGGTTAATGAGTTTAGCCAATTAGTCTCGTATCGTTGGAGCTTCTGATCTGTAGGTCCATTAGGTCCCACTGGTAGCTCGTAAAGAGACTTGAGGCAATTTAGTATAAATTGTAAATTGAAAGTGTTCAATTTATTTAGGGGAATCATATAATGTATATTGATACATTATAATATAAAGTTTATGAAACTTTATAATATTTTGAATTAATTTCAAAATTATTTCTTGAGAGAAAATATTTGAAAGAGTTCAAATAGTTAATATGAATTGGATTCATATTAATATAAATAATTTAATAAAGTCCCTAAGATTAAATATGTGATATTTAATTGGGTAATTAATTAATTATGAAATTAATTAATTATTTATTAAAATTAGATATGAATAAGATAATAGATTTGATCTTATTCATGACCTTTTCCTATTACGAAAAGGTCTTGGTCTTTTCCTATAAATAGGACCCCTAGAGTGGGGTGAAAGGCATCCCATTAATTCTCATTCTCTCAGAGATCTTTCCTAAAAGACTCCCACCAGTCTCCTGCTTCAAGAAGTCTTAGAGATATACCAGTGTAACCAATTGGTGGTGTTCGCACAAGAGAAGGTTGCTGGAGTTTTTTGCAAGATCGTGAAAAAGGCAGTTTTTCGGTCAAGGCTTCTTCCAATAGTAAGTATTCTTGAAGCTTGATCATTAGGATCATCTAGATTAGATCTAGGCTATTATTAAGCATGTTTATAGCCGCTGTACAACACTTTAAACATAGTTTTATTGTTGTAATCTTTTGCAAATTGTATTGGTATTTCAAATAAAAATCAAAGACTATGAGTAGGTTCGGTGATTCTTTCCGCTGCGCAGGGCTTTTATCCCTTCAAGGGTCACGTAGGGTAATCACCAACAGTTATCTTTCCTATCAGTAGCCTGTTGGTGCGTCTCTCTGGGATCTGAAAGTGGGACAGTTACACTTACAAGATTGAGATCCTTGACCAAACGAACGGTAGCTAATGTAATGTAGGCATGTGAGATGTTCTGATATTAAGAATTGACGAAGATAAGTCTCAATTCAAAGGAGGAGTAGCTGATCACCCGTATGGTGACTGTTGCTCTAAACCTCTAAAGTATCATTGTAAAAGAATTATGATTCATAGGGTGCTTAATTAATTTTGTTAAATTTGATTGGATTAAGTAATGGTAAGTATTAGACAACCAATTTGAATTATTTGTTTATTTCAGCATGTAATGGTTCTATAGGCCTCATCTATTCGCCAAATTAGTTAATGGTATAAAACATATGACTACGAAAACGAACTTAAGCACTAAGATCGTGGTAACTGATTTGAAAACGGTCTTAAAAGGAGGAATGTCCTCAAGATGTCATCCTCAAAATATTCGTGATGAATATTACATAGAAAAACTGCCTAGCCAATAAGAATATGGCTCAAGACCAGAAAAAAAAAATATTTGTTCGTCTTGAGAACGTGATTAGTAGGAATAGTGATTCTACCTTAATATTTGTTTCAGGGCCCACTAATCACATATGTGAAGGAGTGTATGATACACTAGCGGAAGCGATTACAGATCTTAGTGACGGGTCCGACTTGTCAAAGGTCGTGTTGGTCAAATAAAATTTATAGTTTCACGATCACTAAACTACATGCAGTAGCAGTGGCTGGGGTCGATCACAGGGAGTGGCAGTTGGTTGCTTATTTCCTATTTATTTTGAGTTATGAAAGCGATAAATGAGGGGATTGGAATATTAGGAAAATAGACGTGCAAGGAATTAAAATGCAGGAATTTAAAGAGACAAGAAATTAAATAGACAAGAATACTAAACAAGCGAGAAAATTAATTAAATTAGGTGACGCCGATTGGAGAGATTATTGGGATTAAATGATTTAGGGAAAAATACACTTTTGGTCCTTGAGGTTTGGGTTAAGTTACACTTTGGTCCCTAAGTTTTCAAACTCAACAAAAATACCCCTGAGGTTTGAGATAAGGAGCAATTTGGTCCCTGCCGTCCATTTTTCTGTTAAACCCTAACGGCAAGCTGACGTGGCACTATTATTTTAATTAAAAAAAATGAATTTTTAATTTTTTTAAATAAAATATATAAAAATACTAAAAATATTATTATTTTATTATTTTTTTAAATTCTTTCTCTCTCTCTTTCTTCTCCATCTTTTTTCTTCTCATATTCTTTCTCCTCTCCATCTTCTTCCTTCCCCATCTCCATCTTCTTCAGCTCCGGTGGCAGGCCGCCGCTGGCTGCTGGCGAACGGCGGCGACCGTAATTTTTTTTCTTTCTTTCTTCTTCTTCTTCTCTTCTTCTCCTTTCTTTCCTTTCTTCTTGTTTTTTTTAAACAAAGGGAGTTTCGGGGAGAAGGAACTCCCGAAACCGGCGCGGAATCGGGGAGGAGGAGTACCTCCTCCCTGAAACGGAAGGGCGATTCTGACGCCGAATCGGGGAGGGGGAGGAGGAGCTCCTCCCTCCCCGAAACTCCCTTTGTTTAAAAAAAACAGAAAAAAGGAAAGAAAGGAGAAGAAGAGAAGAGGAGAAGAAGAAGAAAGAAAGAAAAAAAAATTCTGGTTGTCGCCGCCGTTCGCTGGCCACCGGAGCTGAAGAAGATGGAGATGGGGAAGGAAGAAGATGGGAAGAAAGAAGATGGAGAAGAAAGAGAGAGAGAAAGAATTTTAAAAAATAATAAAATAATAATATTTTAAATATTTTTATTTAAAAAATTAAAATTTCATTTTTTTAATTAAAATAATAGTGCCACGTCAGCTTGCCATTAGGGTTTAGCAGAAAAATGGATGGCAGAGACCAAATTGCTCATTATCTCCAACCTCAGGGGTATTTTTGTTGAGTTTCAAAACTCAGGGACCAAAGTGTAACTTAACCCAAACCTTAGGGACCAAAAGTGCATTTTTCCCCAATGATTTACTTTGATCATTGTCTTCCTACCTATTTAAGGCTAACTTGGATTGTTTAATTGCCCAATCGATCTAATCTTAACCCAGAAAAGACCCAAAGGCCACCTAAGCAATCTAACCCGATCATACAAAGTCCATCAAATTAGACTCTAATTGATTAACCAATTAATCTGATTGAACTATCAAATCAAATAATCAACCAATTGCCTTAAGTCTAGTGGATTGATTAGGACATTAGAAATAATTAGGCCTAGATTACTTCTAACGCTATTTTGGATCCTAGACCTATCGTGTCAAGCAACAAAGTCAGAGTCTGCTCTTGGGACCCGTGCCCACGAATCAGTCTATGCGCTAACTATTGAATTAATAATCCATTAACTACTTGGAAATCAATTTCTTTAGCAAGTTATTAACATACGAGCTGCGAGTTAAGGCGTCAATCTAACCTACTGCACATGCAAATAATACAAACTGAATCCAAAATACAATTGCATATGGAATTGAAAATACATTCAGAACATGAAACTCACAAAGAAAAGACATTCGGAGGTTGTGTTAACCTTGGGGAGCATACCGGCAGTTAAACGATTTATCATCGAGGTCGTGCCGAGTTTTGCTTTCAAGGCAGTGGTTCCATCCACAACACAACAATTCTGTCTTTCAATTCCAATTTTACCCTCCTTTCTGGCCAATAGAAAATAGGAAAAGGAAAAAGAAAAAGAAAAAAAGAAAATGAAATGAAAAAGGACTTTCGGTGCTTAATGGTATAAAGAGAAAATCCACCACCGCCTAAGGTTTTTCAAACCCACTCTCTTTTTCATTGCCCATCAAAATTTCATAACCTTTCGAGAGAGAGAGTGAAGGAAGAAGCAAAGGGAGCTTGCTGGAGTTTTGAGGTTGAAGAAGAGAGAGGAAAGCTCATACAAGTGCAACCATGACAGAATCTTAGTTCAATATGCCCATCTCTGGTTTCTAATTAGGTTTGAGTTACACAAGAAGAATTAAGAGGTAAGGCCTGACTTTCTTGAACGTTAACTCATTTTCTAGCAAATTGCATGAAGAAAGCTTGAGCTAATTCTGATGTTAAGTTAATGATTTTTGAAGAGAAAAACATAGCACATAATTTTTGCGCAAATCTGAAGGGTCTCTGGTTTTCTTTGGTTTTCCGAACGTTCTGGAGTGTACAGGTTGCATTAGAAGCTCCATTTGATATGGTTGGAAAGCTTATTCAATTTCCTATAACTTTTATGAAGAACTCCTGAGCCCAAAATGACTGTAAGTAGTTTTAATTTCAGGAGAAAAGTAGAGGGTAGCAGAAAAACACGAATTTGGAATAGCTGTGTTCGGGGGGTTTATGGACAAATCCATTTGGAATCTCATTTTCATTCCTTCAAGTAAGTTGTAGAGGGTTCCAAAATGAAGAGTTTGATATACAGTACATTAAATTTGCTCAAGTATTAAGGAAGTTATGAGTGTTTGAAGTTAGGGTATTGAATCTAGAAATTCTGGGAAAAGTGTGAAATGTATTTTATTTCTAAAGTTTAGAATTCATGAGCGTAGAAAGACAAGACTATTTAAGATTCTGATGCTCGGTTTTGGTTTGTTTGACAGGCCAAGAGGAAATAGGTCAAGTCTACAGGCCAGGGAACTAGCCAAGCCTGTGAGTGACAAAACAAATCTCGAAAATGATTTCTACGCTGTTATTTATGATTAAATGGTTTACATGCTTGAATCTAAACTTATGAATGATACATGATTTCTATGAATGGTTTCAAGCATAAGTTTTGAGCTTAGATTTTCTAATGAAATTTATATTTGAGCACGTAATTATTGACTTTCTGAAAAGTAGTTGAAACGATATCATTTTAAGCAAAGTATTTACTAGCGAGTATTGTTTCAAGAATTTCAGTTTTTCACGAGCAAGCTGAGTAAGCTTAAGTTTTAGAAAGATAAAGATAAGCAGGCATGTTTTAATGTTTTCATGTGATTTTCTGAGACTTCAATTGACTACATGACTGAGATATTGAGCCCGAGGCTGTATGGTACCGTGTGCACACAGGTTATATTCCATTGTTAACGTTGAGTGTACTCCGTGACAACGATGTTGTCGTGAGTGCTGGGCGGGCCCCACTACATCGTAGAGCAAACGTTGGTTGTACTGGGCGTGCCCTACACAAAGTAGATTAGTCATGCTAGTTAAAATGCTTAATATACTTGATATGCCTTGCTAGATTTTAATAACATACCTGCTGAGCATTTGAGAAAACTGTTATCATTACACGTTTATATTTCACGCTTTGATTAAACAAATTTATATGTTTAAAGTTTATTATCTGTTCTGATTTGCGGATTAACAGTTTTAAATTTAGTCACTCATTGGGCTTCATAGCTCACTCTTTCAAAATGTTTTCCCACTTTTCAGGTAGAGATCGAGCTCCTGGTGCCTGATAAACTGCCATAGCCTGCTAAAAGCTCCCAGATCAAGTTCCAGTACGTGGGTGGAGTTGTAAATCGAGTCTGTTTATATTGTAAATGTCTTTGTAAGGATTGGATAGTTTACGGTTTGTGTAAGCTCTAGATGTTGTGGTTGTGTAAACCCTAGTTGGATATGTTTTTGGTTGTGATATCTCTATCAGGTTTATTTTCCAAAGTGAGTTAAGTCAGGGCTGCACTTCATGTATGTCTAAAGGTTATCAAGGTTCCGCTGTGTTATGTTGCATGTAAAGTATTTTATATCTAAGATTAGCATGTTTATTATGTTCAAGGGTTCAGTAGAGTTAGCAGGTATCGTTAGAGGAAGACGATGTCCGTTGGCTTCATGTCGTCTTCCGGACTAAGCTAGCAGGTAGTTCGGGAGGGGGTGTGACAAAAAACCATGCAACAGAACATAAGACATCACATTATTAAGAATAACTACTCAATTAGCAATATACTTGCTAATACAAATTATTCTTTCAACAAACAAACCACAATGCTAATCCCGAGTTCACAGAACCATAACGACTCAGGTGAATCACTCACCATAACAACTCAAGTGAGTCTGAGTAATTCTGGTGGAGTTTGATTTTGTGAATGTTTGGTAGTGTTGGAGTTATTTATCAAGTGTTAAAAATTTGGGTTAACCAGTTTGATAGTTAGTTTTCACAACTCAGGTGAGTCTGATAGCGCGCATAGCGAGCTATATTTCTCGATAAATTATAGTTAGTCTTTGAGTAATTTTTGGCTATTTTAATGCACTTTAATGATTATTTTGTAGGTAATTGATTATTAAAGCTAAGTTGAGAATTTGGAGTTGATTGAGTGTTTGGGACGCTAAAAGAAGCCAAAGGAATAAAAGGAATCAAAGTTGGAGGCTTATCAAAGAGGACAAACTCGAGAGCTAGCGTCTCGACGTTGCTCTTCAGGCGTTTCGACGCTAGCACATTCCATAAGTGATCTTGGAGCGTCTCGATGCTGCCTCTTGGCGTCTCGACACTGGCAGTTTATTCCTAATCTGTTTCCTATAAATTCATTCTTTTGAGCTACGGCCAGAGAGGGTCCATTTGGTTAGATTTTAGCCCTAATTTCGACTAGAGACCTTTGGTGGGAGCTGAAGCAAGGCCAATGAGCGGGAGTCAAGCAAGAAGACGTGGGGATCGTGACGGGGACGTGCGGTGTCAACGGATTCGAGTTTTCCTTTCTCGTTCCCTTACCTCTTGTTGTTTTTATGGTTTTTCTTTCAATTAGTGTTTGTAGTTTCAAGACTATGAACTGCTAGTTGTTTGTCTTAGGGATTGATATAATTGTTTTAGTTTGTTGGATTGATTTTTGATATGAATGTGCTTTTATTTTATCTATGCAATTATGATTGAAATGCTTTCAATTACTTGATCACTAATTGAATGATTTAAGTGTTGAATCTAACTTGGGAGAGAGGATTTAGCCTAAGACTTAATTTACTAATTGCATGACTAAAGTAGAATTTCTAAGTTTGTGATGGGATTTAGAATTACTTTAGAAGTATAACTGATAGCGAGCATAGCTAGCTAGTTTCCCTAATTAATTTAGCTAGTCTTTTATAATTTATTGGCCAAAATTATGCATTTATGTGTTGTATTTGTAGGAAATATAGTTTTGAGTCAATTGGATGTTCGGGATGCGAAAAGAAGCCGAAGAATGAAAAAAGAATCAAAGTTGGAAGATTGAAGATAGGCCCATCCACAGACCAGGGTTTCGACGCTGACATTCTATATTTGGAGTTTTCAATCTGAAAAAAAATAGCGTCACGACGCTATGACCAGCGTCGCGACACTCTCGGTCGAATTTTTCAGATTCTCAATATCGCGACAGCGTCGCGACGCTGTCGATAGATTTTCTATAAATTCATCCTTTTGTGCTACGGATTGGGGGGAGTCCAATTGGGGAGATTTTAGCCCTAATTTCGACTAGAGACCTTTGGTGGGAGCTAAAGCAAGGCCAAAGAACGAGAATCAAGCGAGAAGACGTGGAGATCGTGACGGGGACGCACTACAACAAATATCACATACGATAGCGTCAAAAAAATGCTATCATAGCCTTTTTATAGCGTTTTTCAAATGCCGTCGTAGCCGGTGTTATTGAAAGTCCCTGACTTTTTATAGCGTTTTTTCAATGCTATAAAAAGTGCTATAAAAAATCTATTTTTCATGGCATAATTTATATGTTATAGAAACTTTTCATAGCGTTAACAAAAAACGCTATAATTGCTCTTTAATAGCATTTTTCATAGCTGTAAAAAAACGCTATAAAAAACATATCATAGTGGTTTTAGACACGTTGTCATAGTCGATGTTATTGAAAGTCTCTGACTTTTCATAACGTTTTTTCTATGCTATAGAAAGAGCTATAAAAAGTTGATTTTTAATTGCATTATTTTGATGTAATTGAAACTTTTCATAACATTAGTATAAAAACGCTATAATTGATTTTTCATAGCATTTTTAACCTCGTTGTTTAGACATTGTTATAGATAATAACTTTTACTAGCATTTTTTTTTCTTTTTTTTTTCTTTTTTCTTTTTTTACATTTTGTACCATTTTTCGAGTAGTACGCAATAGTTTTATAGCATTTTATATAACTAACAAATTATTTCAAATGCTATTGTAATATCAACTCGATTACATAAACATTTAATGTATTTAAATGCATTTACATAAACTTTTTCAAGAGTAATACTAAAAGTTGATAATCTCAAAGTGTTCTAACTAATACATATGTAATTCGTAATCCTAAACTAAAAATGAAAATAAAAAATGTACAAAATTTCCAAACACATTCATTTCAATAACATGTACACACATGGTTCAAGAGGTTCAGATGAACATATCCTCCAATAAATATGTTGATGTGTCATCCTTTCATTCACCTATAAAAAAAATATGTTTATAAGATCATCAATATATATATTTACATAATCAATAAACTAAATCAATATTCTAATTTGAAGAAACTAAATCAAACTTGAGACCTCTACTTTTTTGCCATTGTTGCCTCTTCTATTCTTTTGGTTCTTGCCTCCTCACTATCAAGATAAGCATGAAGTGGCCACCTTTTGATCCATCGAAACAGAGATGAGTTACTAACAAGACCTCATGATTTTACTTGCAACAAATTGAAGGAGAATAATTATATATGAGACATCTTTCCTAAATAGCTAAGTTCTCAAATAAAAAAGGGAAAAGATTAGAGTGGAGACCTCGACTTTGATAATGTAAAATAGACCTAGGAAATAAAACAAGTATAACATTGGGATAGAAAACATTACAACAAATGAATAAGGGAAAAGAAGAACTTAAAAGAGAGATTAAACTACAACTCTAGTTGTAAACTATGTACTTTAATCTATGAAGTCATATTGCACATGACATTAAGAAGAATCTGACATTAAGAATCATGCTATTAACAACACATATTGCACCTGACAGATTGAACAACAATTTGTTCTTTTTATTTCCTTAGAAGCAATATCTCTAATTGTTGATGAACCCCTTTTTTATTAGTTACCATTGACATTTATCTTATGTCTTTTGTGTATATCCCTTCCTTTTTAGTTAGAGCATTTTGGTTGTAAAACTCTATTTAGTAGACAAAGCTAAGCACTTGTGTATATTCATGGTTTTGATAATAATACAACCAACTTACTTTGTTTTGTAGCCCCTTTTTTGCTTTCATTTTGTGTGTAAACCTCACCATTTTTTTTTTGTTTAATTACTACTCTAAAAATAAATATTAAAAAAACAACCTAGGAATAAAAAAACAAATTTTACAAGATACAGAGTAGTGTTTCTCTTATATCTATCTTTCTTGCCATTTCTGTTGTAGTTATCTTGCCCCCAACCCCAATCCAAATCAGCACCCCTTTCAGTTTAACCAACAGAACACTAAAGACAGGATCCATGAAGGGGGGAGATACACTGTCCTTTATAGTCCATGCTAGCTGAAAGAAATTACCTTCTCTACAAGTGTGGATTTTGGTTGAAGATTTTGTGCTAATTAATCGCATCAAAATATCCTTTGAACTGCAAAAGACAAAATATCAGGATACCTGAAACTGTATGCAAGTATAAAGTCCCAAGTTTAGAAGAAATATGATGGTACTCACGTGAGAATTCCTTGTGGCTTGTTATCAACTGTAACAACTGCAGAACTCACTCGAAAATCAAGTTTTTTTTTTTTTTTTTTTTTTTTGTAGTCATCAAAACTGTTTCTGTTGGTGGAACTGTAGCGATCCTGGAAGATGGAACATCAATAAAAGATGCGAAGCAGATGACATTAAACACTAAACATGGAAAACATAATTAAGAATCTGGACATTACACTTCTAGTTATATGTTAATAGCCATTTGAAAGTTATATAGCTCGAACATAGTATATCTTATACATCATCGTGTTCTTATGCTTATTTTTACAATCTCAAGAAGCAAGAGTTGACAGTACTAACAAATATAAGGTTCCAAAAGTTAATGGACTCACCGTGGCTTTTAATCATTTAAATTCTCCAAAAGCTCAGCAACTTTATCCTAGGAAACTGCAAGCCAGGAAGACAAGAAAAAAAAAAGTGGAGATGTAATTGGACATATGAAACAACAACAATAAAAAGGGTAAGTAACAATATAAACTTAAAAATCCACCCACTTCATCACAAATATCAAACACTTCTATTTGGGAAGCCCAACACAATTTCAAGGAAACTATTTACTTATAGAAATGTTCTTCAATATTTCAGACACATAAAATATCAAATCAATGACATAACATTCCAATTAAACAATTTCAAAACAAGTGCTTAAGCAAACAAGACAACTAATTCATTTTGTTGCTTAATTGAATCCATACACCAAACCATGTACAAACTCTCCAATTTTAGCTTTCCATCATCGTAAATTTGGACACAATTGTTTTCTGAGATTTGAAATCAAAGGGATGGGGTTGAGAGGAACAAAAGGAAATTGTAGAGGACACTTACCATCACTAAGAAGACTCCTTCAAATTGAAGGAAGTATGAGATATTAGGTAAGAAAAGAAAGTATTTTTAATCATTGAATAAAAGAAAAGGAAGATAATAGTAACACAAAGTGGCTGGAGAGAAAGATAGAGAACAGACAGAGAGCTCCAAATAGAAATTTGTTTCTGGAACTGATTAAGCTTAAATGCTATTCCAACAATATGTGAATATATAACACTATGAAAGTAAAAAGATGCATTAATACCCAGATAAATTTTCACTTTTCCCAATCACAGCAACCTCAAGTCTTATTCTAAATGGAAGATAACTAGAATGTTCTGAGTAGTTTACACTTTACAGAGGTAAAATTGATATTTTTCTAGAAGGAATACTTAGTGAGTTATTAATTTACCTCAAAATTGTAAAAGAAGAGAAAAAAACCCCTACAAGACAACCCAACTAAACTCAAGATAACACCTCATAATAAAACTCAAATATCATGGCAACAAAACATGAATCAAGAACAATTGACCCTTTATTGTTTCTTTAAAACTCAAATATCTCTCACGCTCAAACTCAAGATTACACTTAACTAATTGTCTTTATTGTTTCTTTAATCAAGAACAATTGAGACCCTCCCCACCCATTTACAGCAAACGGGCAATTCAAAAAAAGATGTTCCATGGTTTCTTCAGCTTTTAAGCAAAAAAGACAAACAGGTGGGGAGTGACTACTGTTTCAATTCCATCAGCCTAAAAGATTTCATTTTTTCTAGATTTTGGTATCTAAATTCTCATTGTTAAGTACAGTTTTACGTATTCACCAAACACATGAATCTCAAACATAACAACAATTTTTTCTTAGAAACACAGAGAATTGAAAGAATACAATAAACTTTATAGAATTAAACTTCAACTTCAAATTTGTCTAACTATTTATTCATAATACAAAATCAACTAATTCCTTCTCCAAATTAGTAAAAGAAAAAAAAAACAGTAATTTCTTCTAGTTCATTTTCCTTTGCTCAGAGTGCAAAGCTAATCCCCGCAATTTTCAGAGTGGCGATTTTGATCAAAACTTTCAAAACAAACAACAACAGCACAGAGAAACAAAAATCGATAATCACAATTAATTTCATAACAAACTTGCACTTCGATAAACTTGAGAGAGATGTAATTTCCTTGAATCCCTAAGATTGAATCTCAAAAATTAAACATCAACACCATTACCAACAACAATAGCAAAACAAAAAGTCCCAATAAGTCCTTCAATTTGAAGACCTACCTGGAATAGAAATGTGGGATATTCTGAGCTAGGGCTTGACCGAAGAGATCTTGGGTTTGGCTCTCATGCTACATACAGTCAAATGCTGGGGATTAATGAGAATAGCCATAAAAGACGGAAAATTAGGAACATCAAACATTACTAGAACGGAAGAAAAAAAAACAAAAACAAAAGCCACCGCTTAAATTAAGAGATCCGTCACTTGTGCATAAATTCTACCAAACAGTACAAAAAAAAGCAGAGGGAACAAACACAAAATAGAAATGTATCTTGAGAAGTCTTACCTGATGAAGAACAAGGCAAAGAAGAAGAACAAATAATCTTGAAAGGTGGGATTGGGGAATGTGAATTAGAGAGAAATAGAGAAATAGGAACGCCTCCTCAAGAAATTTGAGCCTCATTGAGATTGGAACGCCTTCCTCAAGAAATCTTGTAGACGCCACTGAGATTGGAACGCCACTGCTAGCATTAAGAGATGCGATGTGAACCACTCTGAGAAGGTCAAGAAATTTTGAGCGTGAGAGAGAATGGAGGATCATTCGTGGGTTTTAGGCGGTGAAGGATTCATGTGTAGAGAGAAGACCATGGAGAGAATCGTGGAAAAATGAAGGAAGGGTTTAACGCATGTGATGAAGGGGTGTCGACGCTATAGCGGCTTCACGCGGAAAGTTAAAAATTTGAGCGCGTAAATTTTTTTTATTCTCCGCCTTTTTTTCCCTTTTTATTTCATAGCGTTTTTCTTAAAATGCTATACTAAAAAGCTATAAAAGGCCACATTTCTTGTAGTGACGTGCCGGTTTCGACGGATTCGAGTTTTCCTTTCTCTTTCCCTTACATCTTGTAGTTTTTATGGCTTTTCTTTCAATTAGTGTTTGTAGTTTAAAGACTATGAATTGCTAGTTGTTTGTCTCAGGGATTGATGTAGTTGTTTTAGTTTGTTGGATTGATTTTGTGGTATGAATATGCATTTATTTTACCTATGCAATTATGGTTAAATGCTTTCAATTACTTGATCACTAGTTGAATGATTCGAGTGTTGAATCTTTCTCGGGAGAGGGGATTTGGCCTAAGACTTACTTTATTTAATTGCATGACTAAAGTAGAAATGCTAAGTTTGTGACGGGATTTGGAATAACTTTAGAAGTTGCTTGAAGAACTAAACCCAAAGCCTTGCATGTTAATGAACTTAGATAGGGATATCAAGTTGGTTGCATGCATGAGAATCAATTGTGCTCGGGAGAGATAGTTGTGATAAAAGGTTCCTAGACTTGGTAGAATAATTGCATGCTAAATTCATCCCATTAATTAATCCTCAATCTTAACAATGAAATCAATTCCCTAAGAGTCTTTTCATTTGAGTCTCCACCTTTGTTTTATGCTTTTTGTCTTTAGATTTATCTTTATCTTTAAGTTTTGCTTCCTAAATAAAATTGGACAAGATTATTCACGGTACTTAATTTGCTAGAAAACCAATCCAGAGGATGACACTCGTTTAATCACGAAAACACTATATTATTACTTGACCCGTACACTTGCGGTATGCAAATTGCGCATCAATAACAAGGACAAAACCAAATAATGCCTTGCATGCTATAGACTTAGATAGATTCACTTAACCTCAATTTACCTAAGTAAAGATAACCCTAAATCTCTAGAATACTTTAGTGGGAGAAAAATGGTATATATGATATATCACTTTTAGCTCTCACGTCCCCAAGAGTTCACACCGTGAGATCCATGCTCGGCATCGTGTCGTCCTGGGCACGACCTCCGTCGGATTTTTTTTCCTTTTTCTTCCACTCCCTTTCTTCTTCTTTTCTTTCTTATCATTTCCATTGTTTTTTTTTTTTTTTTAAACCAAAACCAAGAAACGGAGGAGGGAGCTCCTCCTCCATCCCATCACAAATCTGAAATGGGGAGGGAGGAGGAGCTCCTTCCTCCGTTTATGAGCATTTTTAGTTTCTGGGTTGGCAAATGAAGGGCTGTGTTAATTTCTTGTGTGCTTTGAATGTAAGATCAAAATGTTGTCTTCAAGTTGAATATGACCCTTTTTATGGGGTCAAAAAATGGTGGGATTTTGAAGACCCCATCGGCTAGAATGCTTCTAGTTTAAGCTTGTGTGAAAGATTTTGTTTAAGATGATTCAAAAGAATGGGCTTGTAGTTGAGCAGGCTGTGTTGTGAATTATAATTAATAAAATTGGTAATTATGATTAAATTACGTAGGACTCTAGCTTACAGGTATCAGTAGCTAAAGTACATTTCTGGAAAAAAGTGCGTCTTGGGAACAATTTAAATAAAAAGACAACAATTTAAAGGGTGAATAACTGATAGTAAGCAAGTGCCTAATATATATATATAATAAAATTGAATGGAGAAGGGGAAACGCATCTCGAAGGACCTCGTCTTCTTCTCCCTCTACAGATTGATTTCTCCGTTTCCAGCAACTGAGAAATGGAGGAGGGAGCTCCTCCTCCCTTTCCCTTTCTTGGTTTTGGTTTAAAAAAAGAAACAACGGAGAAGAAAGAAAAGAAGAAGAAAAAAAGAGGAAGAAAAAGAAAAAAAAAAAAATTCTGACAGCGACAACAGCAAGCGGTCGCCGGCGATGGCCAGTGAACGGCGGTCACCGGCGGACAGTGATTGGACTTGAAGTTGAAAAAGAAGAAACTGATTATGAAGGAGGAGGAGGAAAAATTAAATTAAAAAAAAAATATATTTTTATAATTAATTTATTATTATTTTATTTCAAAAAATTAAAAAGAATTTTTTTAATTAAAAAAATATTGCCACGTCAGCAAACCGTTATTAACGGAAAAACGGATGGAGGGACCAAAATGAACCGAAATCCAAACTCATGAGCTAAATTTTCAAGTTTGAAAACTCAGGAATAAAATAAAACCTAATCCAAACTTCAGAAACCAAAAGTCCCATTATTTTTTTTAATATTGGACATGGCGGGTTGTAAGCCTGTTTTCCTGGTTAAGAAATGTTTTTAGTTTTCTTCCGCATTATTGTTGGAAAATACGAGGGGTTATAGTAACAACCCTAAAAGAATTAAAATATATATATATATGTCAAATGGTGGGGAGTGGGGAGTGGGGAATCCTGCACCAATCTCCCTTCAATTTGGTTTCTTTGTTAAAAAATTTGTTAAAATAAAAAACTGTCCATCAAGGTTTTGAGCTTTTCTAATGAATTCCAATAGGTAACATTGTTTTGAAATTTTATTGAAAAGTCATGGATTAAAATGGTACCTATCTCAAACTTCAGAGACCAAAAATGTATTTTTTTTTCTAAATATTTCTTACCTGTGTACATTATTGGGCTAAATTTTTAGTTTAATCCCTAATGTCCATCTCTTTTTCCTTTTTTTATTTTCATCATCAATGTTGTTCGTAATTATTTTTTCGTAGTTCAGTTCTTAATTGATATTAGAAGTATAAGATAAGAAATTGAAAAATTAACCAAACTTTAAATGGACTAAAGTATATATTTTCTAATATTCAATTGATGTCCAAAATATGAGCACGTAATACATGTATAAAAATATTGGGAAGAAGTACTAATCGCTCTAATCTTAGTCCATCAACTTTGAAAATTGAAAGTAATGTGGTGTCCCATGCCATACCTGTCTGCATATGATTCTTGAGAGTTAGTCAACTTGAAACATCATTAAAACTTTGCATTCAGACCTCTCATTTTTTCTTTGCTATCTTTACTTGTTCGTGTGTTTGTTCCTTATTATATTTTATGTCCTTTTTAAAGATTTATATTTAAATTAATGTTTTGGTTCTAAGAAAATACACCACACAACTAAACTAAATCAAGACCATCTCTCTTTTGCTTCAAATTTGTGTTTTTATTTCCCCCTTTTTGCATTGCAAACCCCTTCCCTTTGCTTAGCCTAGCAGCATGCCTTAATTTTCTCAATTTCCTCAAGTCAGCTCCTTCATAGAGACACTAAATTTTTTTAAAATCCCAGATTTACCCCTTTGACTTTTGGAGCCGTGACATTGATTAAAATTATGTAGAAAGCAAGTTTTGTGAAGTGTCCTAAAGCAATGAAATCTCTCTTTTTAAATTTATCTTTAGGTCTATTGACCTAGAATTCAACCACACTCTTTGCCCTTCCTTTTGCCCATATTTCTCGCCTTAGTCCTCCTATATACATCAAAGTCTTCCTTCCCTAACTTCCTACCCCTCTCTCTCTTTCTAAAAATCCAATTTCAAAAAACCGAGCCAGACCCACACCCTTCCTCTCTCTGAAACTTCCATCGGCGAAGCCATGGAAGTTCTCAAAATAATCCTCATAATAACCATAACCATGGCTTTCTCCATCACACTGACTCTGAAGAACTTCGAAAAGGCAACAATGACGATGACAGAGACAGAGATAGGAAAAGAGACGACAACGCCCGTCATCGACAAAGAAGAAGAAGAAGAAGTTGCAACGACGAAGTTGTTGCCGTCGAGAAGCCTGAGCCGATTCCTTGCGGAGAAGGCGAAAAACCCTAGAGCGGCGAGTCATTGCCACAGGAACAAGAAGATGTGCGAGAAAATGCATGGAAAAGGGTGGCAATGTTGCAACAACAAGTGTGTGGACTTGATGAGCGACAAACACAACTGCGGGGGATGCAAGAAGAAATGCAAGTACACGGCGGAGTGTTGTCGAGGACAGTGCGTTGATGTCGCCTATGACAAGCGCCACTGCGGCCGTTGCAACAACCGTTGCAAGCGTGGTAAATTTTGTGTATACGGCATGTGTGAGTATGCATGATATTCAATTATTATTACAATTACAAACTCTCTCTAATCCATTACTTCCATGGATTATTTAATCATCTTGGATTTTCTTGTTAAAAAAAAAAAAAAGAATCAATTTGAAAAAGTTTGAAATACAATAAAAAGAGAGCCACATTTTAAGTGGTTCTGGTCAAAACAATTACTACAGCTGAATTAAGAAAAATATATTTAAAATAAGACTGTTGTTATAAAGAATTTAATTAAGTATATTTTGTGCCAATGGCTTTTTTCCTTTTTTCTTTTTTTCTTTTTGTTGGTTAGAGAGGATTTATTGTAACTCAAACATGGTATATGCTTCAAAAGTATATAGACAATTTTTTTCTCATTTATCATTGTTCTGATTTTCTTGTTTGACTTGGATGTGCCATATTATGTTCCGTGGTCTTATTTTCTTGTTAGAATACGTATGATTCAATTATTAGTATCTACATAATAATTTGTATCAAAGTCTAAAATCAAGCTACATCTATGAACATATACAAACATAAGCATATATAAATAAATAGAAAAATATACACATTACATCGTCATATGTATGTTGGTATGCTTATATATATGTCTTTCAAAAAAAAACATCGTTAAATAATGCAATATAGAGAACAAAAGAGAAATCCTATATATCAATGGTCTTTTCTAAAAGACCAACTATATAGGATCAAATAATCATTCTATTTTTGGTTCTAAAAAAATTACAAACCGTTAGTAAGAACTTTTTTTTATACCATGCCAAAGCCAGCATAGCTCAGCGATAATTGGTATGTACCCTCGACCATGAGGTTAGAGGTTCGAATCTCTCCACCCAAAATGTTGATGTACTCAAAAAAAGAAAAAAAAATTATGCCGTTTTAAAAAATGTTTTTCAAATCCTAATCAAATTTCTAAGACCCCGTTTGATAACCATTTGGTTTTTGGTTTTTGAAAATTAATAAGCTTATACACACCTACTTCTACCTATGAGTTTCTTTGTTTTAGTATCAATCTTCTTCCTTGTTTTCAAAAACCAAGTCCAATTTTCAAAAAAAAAAAAAAAAAAGTAGTTTTCAAAACTTGTTTTTGTTTTTAGAATTTGGTTAGGAATTGATCAAATGGAACCTTAACAAGGATGAAAATCATGATAGGGATTTAAAAAAAAAAACAAGCATAATTTTCAAAAACCAAAAACAAAAATCCAAATGATTATCAAACGGGGTCTAAAATTTTTAAAATTTGTTTCTCCTTACGTCTATCTGGCTACCACATCAAAATTACTTTTAAAACGTTTAAAACTAATTAAAGAAAGAAATCAAGAACAAACAAGCTAAATTATTTTTTAAAAGTTGAAAATATATGAACAAAAATGTTACTGCACCTAAATTTTGAAACCTAATTTTTTTTTATTCATAAAATATGGAAGGAAGTCTACAGAACTCTCTGGTGATTTTTTTTTTTTTCTTTTTGGGAACATGGTGATCCCTTTCTTAAACCTTGAGTAATGCCCCATATGTATATTAAATTAAATATGATAGATCAACATGGACATATATTATATACCGTGTTTATTCCAATGTTTGAATCAACATGTACATGTATTATATGTTTATTCCAATATTCGAATCTCTACTCCATCCGTCATTTGAATTGAAAAAAGTATTGGTTTCTAGAAAAATCTCTTTGTATTAAATTAATAGATCGCAAGAAATCGACACATAATAGAAAAAAAGAAAAAAAAAAAAACCTTACAGCTTGTTTCACAATAAATTATGTCTTTGAATTTCTACTTTTTGAAAATAAACTTGAAAATTAAGTTTATTTTCAAAAAATTAGTTTATTTTCTAACCACATTTGTACGTTTTAATTTCTAAATGAATAATAAAAAAGTTAATTGAAAAATTACTTCACCTGATTTTTAGAATTCGGCTAGAAGTTTAAAATCATATTACGAATTAATCAAGAAACTTTTGTTGGTGTAAACAAAAATAATCATTAAAAATAAAATTATTCTCAAACAGATCGAGTGCGAAAGTCGAAAGACAATGATAGAATTCATCATCAACAAAATACATCAAAGAAGCTTCCTTTTAATTATAATGTTTTCTTGATGAGAGAATTCTTTTTTTTTTTTCATTATTTTTTAAAATTTTTAACATTTAATTAATGAAAAAAAAAAAAACGAAAAAACCCAAAATATATATGCCAAAATATTAGAGACAACGGATCCTACACATATTATCTCCACCTTAGTATGTTATTCTTCACCTTGGACATAAGCCCTCAAGGTTTTGTTTCTAGTCCTCAAAGGACCTCATATCAATGGTCCTCCTTCATACCCATAATCTTTCCCTTATCTAACCAATGCGAGACTTTGGTCGCATTTCCAACACAAAATTATAAAACTAAATGTTTGTTTTTATTTTTTAATGTTAAAAAAAGTCTAAAAAACCATCAATCCTTGGAAAGATTAGTTCCCATTAAAGGGTTTGCTTTTCAAGTGTGTTATATTTATAGTAAGCCAAAGCTTAATTTCGATCAGAAGCCAAAGCCAAAGCCAAAGACCAAACTACTTTATTAAGTAAGAGCTCCAAATTCTCCACCAAATAAACAGTTGTTCGAAATGTTTGCTTTAAGAAAAATAAATGTTGAAACGTAAAATATAAGCTATATTGCTAAGTTCCCCACCTTGAAATTTGCATGAAATCACATGCATTTTCCCTCAAAAGATGCTCCTTCACACATGTAATTTTACCTTAATATAAGGGGAAAGCAAAAAGGCAAAGGCGCTTTAGTCATAATTTACGTCCCAATAATTCATTATTTTAATAATACTCATAAATTTATTGCTTGGTTAAATCTCTAATGTCGGGTCCGTTTGGAATACATTCTAATTTAAATGCTTTTCAAGAATGCATTTTTTCAAAGGGAAAAGTACATAGATAGCCCAAATATGGACCCTATATTTCATAAATGTCCAAGTTTTCCATTTTTTACATAAAAGGCCTAATGGCTCAAAAAATTTTCATAAAAATCATGGCCCTTTTACGATTTAGCCCTCATATACACTACTGACTATTTAAAAAATAAAAAATAAAAAATAAAACCAAAAAAGGAAACAAACTGTTTCCTTTCAAATTGCATTTTTCAGACCGTGGGTGAGAGAGAGTGAACAGAAAAGGAAAAGACGTGCAATCGGGGGAAAAACCCATGATTTTGGGTGTGAGAGAGAGTGAACGAAAAAAAAACCCACGATTTATTACCTATAAAAAAATAATAAGGTTTATATAATATAATTATAAGTATATATTTATGATACAATATACAGTCTGGTATATATTTATCATTTTGGCGTTTTACTTATGAATTGAATACACAAATGATGAATATATAATATATAATAAATCTATTATATATTTTAATGCATGATATATATTTATTATTTGGAGAATTATTATATTCTACAATCAATTGAGTGATAGTTCTACTGTATATTTATATCATTTCTAAATATATTATATATATATATATATTTAGGGATAGTTAATAATGAATAGAAATCTGTATAACGGCCGGTATATATATATACCAGTTCATATATATATATATATATATATATATATATATATATTATGTAAACCCTGTACTATATAATTATTCTATATTTTATATAGGAAATAATCACGTTCATGTATGCGTTGTAATTTGCACGATTAGAAGGAGATATGTTTTCCTTTTTTTTTGAGGTGCGGTTATGAGAAGTGAGGAAGTATTTTTTTTAAAAAAAATCATCAGGCACGATTTCTTTTTGGATAAAAGTTAGATAGTTTCCTTTTTTTAGGTGCGGTTATGAGGAGAGAGAGAATTTTTTTTTTTAAAAAAAAAAATCCATCCTTGAAAATCATATTTGGAAGGAAACGTTTCCTTATTTACTTTTTTTTTTTTAATTATTATATTGACTGAAATGAGATATCCATTGGAATATATTAAATATTAAAATTGAAAATGTAGACATAAAAAAAATGTTTATAATGTGTACGAAATATATACGAAACTTATATTGACTAAAACGATATATCCCTCTTAATATATAAAATATAAAAACTTAAAACGTAGCCATATAAAAACGTGTTTATAATGTGTACTGTATACGAAACTTACATTGACTAAAACAATGTCTCTTGGAATATATAAAATATAAAAACTGAAAACGTACCCATGTTCAAACTACTGGAAAATGGAACGTAAAAACTGAACACGTATTGCTGGAAACCTACAGAAAAAACCTAAATACAGCAGGGAAACCACTGGAAAAAATACCACGACCAAGCAAAGTTCCTATGAACTGCTGTATGCAGTCCGAAACCACAGAAACAGAGGAGGGAAAAAAATATGAAAACCGCCGACAATGGGCAACAGAAAGTGAGAGAAAATGCTGCCGGAAAAAAGAAGAAAATAAATGGGAAGAGGCCGGAAATAAAACCAAAACGAAGGACAGACGGAGAATGAAGGAGAGTAAACCACGATTATGGGAACATTCCTTAATTTAGGAGATTTGGTGAAAACTAACCTTCCTAAAATGAAGCATATTCAGTTGGCTATCTATGGAATATATTATTATCATTTTTAATATTATTTGAGAATAAATGATAAGAACAAGGGTATAAAGGTAAGAAAATATATCCAAAAATCTAATCTTGTAAATATCGAAAATTTTGGACATATGTGAAAATATGTCTCCAAAACGGTCTATCTACCAAAATTTCTCTTTTTCAAAAACATTTTGTATAAAAATTGTTTGGAATTTAAACACTCATATATTTGTTATATTTCCTCATAAGTGTTTTTATAAACAAGTTATTGTATACTTAAAAACTCTTTTTTAAAAAGTTGGTTTCAAGTGTTTCTCTTAAAATGGTTTATTTCTCAATCTCATTTTCTAATATGTCATTTTTAGTGGTTGCCAAACACTAGAATTTTGTTCAAAATGATTTATTTTCAAAATTAAACACTTGAAAAGTTAATCCAAGCACACCCGTCATTCCTTGAACGAGTTTTTAGTAATCCTTTCTGTTAGAATATATATATATATTATGTGTTTTGTGTCTTTTAAAAATTGTGTGTGAAAATGTTTGGGTAAATTAAAAAAATGGAAACATATATATTGTGGCTTGTACGTGATATTTTCATTTTATTTTATCATATATTGAAACTAAATTCATGTTTTATAAAAGTAGAGTGTTTATCAATTGTATTTATATCTACATGAAAATAGGTTATTGATATTAATGAAGTAAGGGGTGATTTTTTTTTTTTTTTTTTGAAGACATAAGGGGTGATATTCTTGTGCTGTTAAATTATTATTCTATTTTATTGAAATAAATAATTCATAGAATTTTATATTATCTATGAATTTATCGATTTTGGCTTTCTTTTCTTCAGTTTTTTTTATTATTATTTGAAAAGACTAAATACCAATTTTATAAAATATGGGAGATTGTTTTTTTTTTTTTATTTAAATAAACATTTAGTACTATTTTATTTAATAATGTATATTTTTTATTAGAATAATATTTGACATTTCTTTCGAAGTTTAGGTACCGATTATAATTCAAAGATTTGTCCCAAGAGGTAAAAGTATAAGGGCCTGTTTGGTAGGCAATCCGGATTCTGTTTTATGTTTTTAGATTCACTGAATTCAGTGAATATGCGTTTGGCAGATGTGTTTTTGAAAACTGTTTTCGGATTCTGTGATCCAAATAGTGGAAATTCTGAAAACAACTTTTTTATGTTTTCATTGTATCCAGATTTTGAATTTGAAAATTTTAAATGCAGAATTAAATTAAAAAAATCAAAACTTTAATAAATATAGTATTTTCATGTTATAAACTCAATTCATTTTTGTGAAATTAAAATTTGTATAATATAATGTATTATAAATTATATGATATTATAAAATAATAATTATACAAAATTTATAACATATAAAATGTTTATATTCAACTTAATATTTTAATTGATAACTACAAATAGTTTATAGTTTATAATTATATTATCAAACACATTTTGAACAATTTTTGAAATTGGAATCAAATTTCTGAATCTGCTACCAAACACATATCTGAAAACACGAAATACAACTCTGTTTTCATTGAATCCCTTGTTTTCAAATTCGATCACCTACCAAACGGACCCTAAGATTTTGGGAAAAAAAAAATTATATTATTTTTATTTATATGGGACGTAGAGCTGGGGTGAGGGAATGTGTTAGAGATTAAAGTCATTAGTCTTTATCCAAAAAACCAATTGGATTATTTCAGGAACAAAAAAACAATTGGATTATATGAGGTTTTTTTTTTTGACTTCAACAAAACGGGACGTATATTTGGAAATGTGTTGGAAATGTGTTCAATATATATATATATATTTTTTGATAGTATATGGAGTGAGGGGATTCGAACCACAGATCTCATGGTCATCAGTACAACTTTATGCCAGTAGAACTATATGCTCTTGTTTGCGGGAATGTGTTCAATATTATTAACGGCATTATAAGTTATTTAAGTACTAATGGGTGGGGATTTGAAAACATTTGCTGTCACAATGTGTCAATTTCTTGATAATTATTGCAAGTTTAGTCTTTGAACTGTTAAGATTGTATTAATTTGGCTTCTGAACTTAAAAAAAGTGTGTAATAGGTTCTAAACTTTTAATTTTGTCTCTAATAAGATCTTGAACTTTAAAAAAATCTAATAAGTCCATGAACTTTTTAAATTTTTTTGTCTAAGAAGATCCTGAACTTTAGAAATATCTAATAGGTATCTGAACTTTCAATTTTGTGTCTAATATGTCCTTGTTATACTCGAGATTTTTAAAAATTAACCAATCTATTAGATATAAAATTGAATTTTATGCCTATTGAGGTCCTAAGCCTTAAATTTTGTATCTAGTAGGCTTGTAAATTTTAAAAAATGTCGAATAGGTCCATGACTTATTAGACACGAAATTAATTAAAAGTTGAGGGACCTATTAGGCAAAAAAAATAGAAATTTAGTATCCTACTAGATACTTTTTAAAGTACAAGAACTTATTGGACACAAAATTAAAAGTTACGAGAACCTATTTAACATTTTTCAACCATATAAACCTTGAAATTGATTAGCTATTTGACATATTTCTTGAAGAGAAGGTAGATTATTGATTAGCTACACATGTCTATATTATAGATTGCAGAAGAAATTATAAATTATAGAATTGCAGAATTTGCAGATTATTTTATTAAAATGGAGATAAAATTAGGGATAGTGTAATACTTTTTTCTTATTTTAATTTCATGGAAAATCTGAATATTATTCAATCTATATTTTTTATAGTTCACGCATGTGGTATTTACCTTTGAAAATAAATCCTATAATATAGATTTGAAATTTTGTTTGATATTTTTAAATTAATGAAATTCGATAGTCTATTATTTTTAAGCTTCAACAATTTAAAAAACGGTTGCAGAAATGGTTCACTGCAAGTGTACAAGTCAAGTTTTAATATAGTGATGAAAGAGAGTGTCATCCTCAGTATTGGTTTTCCATCTCACTTAATTACAACAGATATCTTTGCTCAATTTTATTCAGAGAAATCAATTCGATCAAGAAAAAAAGAATCTAAAATTAACCAAAGTAAATAGCTCTAGAGAAAAATCAATGGAGAAAGGCGTTAGAGAATTGACTTCACCAATTAGACATATGAATTCATTCATTAATTAATGATCAAGATTAAGCATGTAATTATTACATAAACCAAGAATTCACAATTATCAATTGTCTCTTCCAAGCACAATTAATTCTCTATGTTAAATCACAAAATCGATATTCCGATCCTATCCAACATCAATAATAAGCATAGGAGTTAAATATAATTCTTTTAACAGTTTCTCAAGTTATCCTAAATCTCCCGATCTTTGATCAACTTAAGTCATGCAATTAAATTTCTAATCTAAATTACTCTCTTTCGAGCATAAAATTCAGACCAACAAACAATTAATCCGTGATCACAAGATTAAAAGCATTAACCACTTAATTGCATGAATGAAATTAAAATAATTAATTAATCAATTCATAATGTCTAACGGCTACATCAAATTCCTATGATACAAGTTTAGCTACTCATGTTCAAGGAATTACAATCAAAGCTTAATTAAAATCCCATAAAAAAATATAAGATAAAAGAGAAGAAGAATAAAATTGAAGTAGTCCCGTGTCGATCGCATGTCCTCGTCACAATACCTACGATTGTGTCCTCAGAATTCTGTTCCCGGCTCTTCGTCTTGCTCCTCAAATCAACCTCCAATCGAAATTAGGGTGTTTTCTCTCCAAAGGTCTCCCCTTTTAATGGCTGGGCATGAACTTCTTTTTATAGACAGTGGTAGTAGCGTTGAGACGTTCAAAGCAGCAACTTAATGTTGCCTCGAAATGCCCTAAATAAATCAGGAAAAAAATCGTAGCATCGAGACGCCATAAGTAGCATCTCAACACTACAGGCACACTACCAACTTGACAAAGTGAAAATTTCCGAAGCAGTGAGACGCTTAAAAGCAGCGTCTCAACGCTTCCTTCTCCGAACAATTGGTTGGGCATTCGACAACGTTGAGACACTATGGACAACATCTCAACGCTGCCTTCTCAGGTCTACTAGCTGCCTTTTCATTTCTTTTGCTTCTTTCTTTGCTTCGATTGCTTCATCAACTTCCATAACCTCAATAATCTTTCAATCACTCGATTTTATTCCAAAAGCTTGATTCCTACAAAATATAAACGAATGTGCATAAAATTGGCCAAATAATTCCTAAGACTAACAATAAATTAATGGTAAAAATAACTCAAACAGTGAGCTATCAAACACCCCCAAAGTTAAGCATTTGCTAACCACCGAGCAAAGTAAGAATCAAACCTCTTTGACAAAATAGAATAATAGAGGGATCTTGCCTGTAACGACCTAACTTCTCATGACTAATTTCTAGGGCCGTTACCACATGCATGCCTACTTACTTTTAGGAAAAAGTTCATTTTGAAATAAACATTAACACAAAACATTCGACATTTTAAAGAAAGAAAACTTGTAAAAACTCCATTAAAATAGAAGTTTCCTAAGAACAACATAGAGAAATTTATGTTGGGGTTGATGCCCTAAAACTCGTTGATAGTGAATGAAACAAATAGTTATATACTTGTTCGATAAAGTCGTTATTGTGTTTTTGTTCACTTACGTTATTAAATAAGTGAATTGCACGTTCAATAATCCAAATCCAATAAACTAGAATCCTTGGCTATGATATGAATACTTGAACTATATGTAGTGACATAAAGATGAATCAAGTTCAAGTAATAGCCTAAATGGTCTATAGTATAGGGATAAGGCTGGGTACCTTAATCCTAGGAAAACTATGTGACGTAGCCCACTTTGTTTTAGTACAAACGATGTGATCCTGAATCGTTCATGTAGAGACATGCGAGTGGGGGCGTCCTATGCAAAAGAGTTTGCATAAGGCCAGGACCGAGAAATAAGTCACTCTTGCTTTATAACTCCGTTTATTGATAAGACTGACTATTTCAATGCGATGACCTAGGTAACTCAATCTTAATCCTGAGCTAACTATGAACTTCTATTTAAACGGGATTATCCTTTGATTTGCATGGGTGAGAGTGGCTCAACATCGTCGAGTCAATAAGCCTACCATTTTGGGGATAAGACCAGGTAGATAGCTGGGGACATAGTCCTGCAAAACAGAATTCACTCCTACCCAATTTAGGGATAGTAGAGAGGTTGTTCCCTTAAGTGCTGACTTCGGGATGTGAACAAAGGGTTCCCGCCCTCTCATTGGCCCGAGAGGTTTTAGGTTTAGTGGTGGGACCACAAACCAATTGTTCATTAAGGACTCGGTGGGGACTTAAGGAACAAGATGTAACTTCAGGGGTAAAACGAACATTTGATCCAGCTCTAGTTATGAACAACATGTGAAGGGTCGACTTACTAATCATGGTTATATCGGGTGGACAAAAATATATCTACAGTGAGAGGAGTTCAATTATCGGACCAAAGTGGAGTGTCTCAGTAGTTAATGAATGTTGGTTAACTAGGTTAAAAGAGTTTAACTAGTTAATCTCGGATCGTTGGAGCCCATGATCTATAGGTCCATTAGGTCCTCCTGCTAGCTCATACGGAATAAACCTTAGAACAGGTGTGATGGATGAGTTTGAAACATTCAAACTCGGCTTAAGGAGTTATCGTTATTTATTCGCTATATTTAACGTAATGGTTTAATTGTGATTGAACCATATCAAAGAGAGATAAAAATATCTAAATATGATTTAGATATTACACATGTGAATAGAGATTCACGATCGAGATATCGGTGTAGTTGAAGGTCAAAATTTGGTGTCGGGATTGCTATAATTATCTAATTTTAGTATTTAATATTAAATTAGATAAAATATAATTATTTAAAGTGTTTAAATCATTAATTGTTTAAATCAATTATATGATTAATTGATTTTTAAATAGCTAATTCATTTTGATAGAAAGAAAAGTGGTCTTCATTTTGACACCAAAATCATGGACTTTTCCATGATGAAGACACCTCCATGGACACCTATGTGCTTGAGATCAAGTTGTCCAAATCTCTCAAATTTAAGATGAAGCTTGAAGGATTTCGAACTTGTTGCCATCCTCTTGTACTATCGATCCTGATTCTGATTCTCTTTGCAGTTGGCATCGAGCGATTGGTATCAGAGCCATATTCAATAAAATCATCTTTTTCTTCAATTGTTGATTTCAAACTTTCTTCCCGGGGGAAGAGATTGGTTGGTTTGATTATCATTCAATTTCTGTGATATTCAAATATTACTCAATCCACTTAAAGTCATTCTTCGAGAGAGACGATCGTTGGCTAAGTATATCGCTCAATCACTTGGAAGGACTGTGACGAAGGACTGTTGCGGTTGGGTGTTCTAGGTCCTAAGACGCGTTGAAGCGCAGTAAAGCCGTTGGTAAGCCTACCTTGCCTTCTTGCCCAAAAAGTGATTAGGGGTAATTAGGTTGATAATTATTTGGATTGACACCATAATTAAATGATAATCTTGAACTAAATCAATGTCTCTTTTAAGAAAGATTTTGTTTATAAAATTTCCCTCAAAAGAACTTACTCAAAATGAAGTAGAGGACCAACATATGGCCTCTTCAAATTCTGGAGAAATCTCAAATGAAGCCTTGCACATAGCAAAGATTGAAAATAATCTTCAAAAATGGGGTCTACCCAAACTGGATAACAAAACAATCTATCTTCATAATACCTTCAATTTCAGAGAACAACAATGTATCAAAATTGTTGAAAGGAAAATCCTTGTATACGGAGATATAGATTCAATTCAATTATTTCCAAAAGACGATATAATTAAACATAGAAAATAATTTCAATTTCTCCATATAGGAGCAGTTCAAGTTGCTCTTAGACCTATGTTCTGAACTGGACTAGATACGCCAGTCTTAGCTATCCTTAGAGATAAATGTCATAAAGACTTTACAAATTCCCTGTTAGGAATTATTGAGTCAAACTTAGTAGAAGGACCAGTCTATTTTACTTGCTATCCCAATTTTATGGTAGCTCTTGAAGATCCCCATATTCTCAAAACTTTAAACCTTGATATTACAGGTCAAGGATTAAATCTAGAAGATGGTGTTAAAAAGATGACACTTATTTACAAAATCACTTATAAAACTTTAACATCTTCAATGGAACCAAATACATTAGTTCAATCCCCAAAAGGGAAAACAATGCTTATTGAAACCAATATTAATAAATCCTCTGTTAGTATCCCTAAGATTCTCTCATGGGATGACATAACGAAAAATCCAAAATCGACAATCAATAATGTCTTTACTCCTTAGAAAAAAGAAAAAGAACTATCTCATATAGTTGAACATCCTGATGGAAGGGTAGATATTAAATTTGAAGATGAAATTCCTCAATTCCCGTTGATTAAAGAAAACACGAATAGAAAAGAATTCATGAGTGCAAGACCAAGTACTTGAGGTATTAAAAAAGAATCTCATTCTAATTTTATTGGAACTAATTCCTTAAGAATAAGATCTGTAAGACTGGAACAAGGAGTTCCAAATCTCCAATATGAAGAAGAAAAACTACCCTCTCCAACTCAAACAGATATGGAGACAGAGTCAATATTCAAAAGCCAATTAAATGTCATAATATCAGAAAATAAATTCAAAATAGATAAACAAGCCCTTCAAAAGGAATTCATGACTCAAGAAAATAAAGAAGACAGGAAGCTCTTCTTTAAAACATATACAGAAACACAAAAAAAAGCCTTTAAGGAGGAATATTTTAAGGCTTTAGAAAAACTACAAGAAAACATATCCTTTTTTAGATGGTTAAATCAAAGAGAAGAATATTCTCATGTATGCACCATTAAAGAAATGGAGAAATGGAAAACAATGAGAAGAGGAGAAATCCAAGGAGATTTCCCTCCAATGGAAGATGTTGAATTTAACAGTTTCTATGATGAGAAAATAGTTGCAAAACCCTTTCAATTGATAAAGGAGTCAGAAGAAAATAAGTCTCCAATAAATAAAGAGATTAAAAGTTTACAAGTTCAAAATAACTATTCAAACAGAATGTTAACCTCAATAGCAGAACAAGTTTATAAGCTAGAAGAACTAATAGAACCCCCAAAACAAACAATCAAGCCATTGTTTAATCCACCAGAAAAAGTAAGGTTAAAAACACTAAAAACTCATATAATGGACGAAATTGATAAAAGGTTAAAAGCTTTAAATTTATCAGGAGAATCTTCAAAACCGATTAATGTTCTTAATGATAGTGACGTAGAATCCGTAGTAGAGCAATTTTCATCCCTAAAAGACGAAGAACCATTAAATTTAAATCGAATCAGAAATTACAAACCAATCAATGAAAATGTAACAGCCTGTTAAAAAAAAAAAAGAAAAGAAAAGAAGAGGGAAATGGGTCGGTCAAGGGGGGAGAGTTTCCCCCCACGTTTTCGGTCAAACAGACCGTTTTAAAAAAAAAAAAGAAATTTTAAGATTTTTTTTCCTTCCCCGATATCTCTCCCCCTCACCCGTTTTCTCTCTCTCCCTTGTTCTCACTTGCTCTCTCTCTCTCTCCCGTATCAGTGTCGCCGCTGCGCCGCCGTCCGTCGTTCCGCACTCCACCCGCCAGCGTCGCAAGCCGTTCGCCGCTGGTGAACTCTTCCTCTCAGTTTTCTCTCTCTTGTGCGGCTCTCTCTCTCTCGGTCTCACTCTCTTTCTCCCTCTCTCGATCTGCAGATTGCCGCCGCCTCCTTCGTCACTCGTCGCCGTGCCGCCCTCACGGAGTTGCCCGCTGTCGCCCAGAACGCCGCGCCACCGTCATGTTTTTTTTTCTCCTTCGGTCAGTCTCTCTCTCTTTCGGCCTCACTCTCATAGTCTCCCTCTTTACTGCAGCAACCACGAGCATTGACACTGCCCACCCAAAATTGTACGCTGCTGTTTTGAATCGACGTTGCCGCCGTTTGGGTTTCCAACCTGTTTTTCTAAAGGACCGATTGGGTAAGGATTGGTTGGATCTTTTGGTCCTAATATTTTCTGTTTTATTGAGCTAAATGTCAGATTATGGGAAGATCTTTGTGGTAAATCGATTTAATCTAAAGGCGGAGCGGAAGTTTGCCCAAAATCTCAGTTGGGTATGAAACTCGGACCTTAAGTTGCTGTATTTCTATTCTTGGCAGCACTGTGTTAGGATCTAAACTTGATGTTAAATTGGTAAGAATTGTGGGATTGCTGGGAAAAAACCTGTGGACCAAGCCGTTACATTTTGTACTAAGTTATTAAGGTAAGTTAACTTGCTGTACTATCTGTAAATTATGTATTGGTTGTGTTTTGGGCATTAGACTTTTGTATATATGCTTGTGTTGAGACCGAGATGTTATGATCACTCTATTTTCAAGAGTATGGTTGCTGTGTAATTTGTGCTGTGATAGATGCGAGAGCATGATAGTGTTTCATTATAGTTGGCTGGCAACGTATGTAGGCAATGAAAAGTTTGTGATTTCCCTATTTAGAAGTGTTGGTTGTCGTTCTTGTTCTTGAAATTGACTGAGTTGGGATGGTGCATATCGGTTTAGCCTGTCAGTAATCTCCGAAAAAGAAAAGAATTTGGTTAACTGGGTTGCAATTTAAATTAGCGAGTGTTAAGAGGCCTTAAAGGGAAAAGGGGTAAAAAAAGGGAAAAGAATAAGCCAGTTGCTCTAGTAGGGGGTCGTGTCAATTAAACACCTAGGACTGAGATGTATTAGACTGAAATGAGGAGCTAAATGGGCGGAACTTGGCCTCGCAGACTAGGTGCCATTTACTAACTGTGGAATTTAATTTTCGATGTAAAACCCATGGACGCCCCACCAGTGAAATGGTAGTTAGTGCGCTGTGCGCACAATAGTGCCTTGATGGGTGAGACTTGGCTCCACTGACTAGGTGCCTTCTACCATTAGTAGGAGTAGAGATCTCCCAAAATACCCACCTGTGCACCTTCAGTGAGTTGGCAAAATTTTTTTTAGGTGAGTTAATTGATCACTAGACCCATACTACAAGATGAGTGAAATGAAATGAATGAGAATGAGATGACATAACCTTTAGGCCCTTAACTCGAATAATATTTTGAAGCCTTGGTTGTTGCCTGTCCTGCAGCGTTGTTACTTACTGAGTATTTTTCTTAAATACTCATTCTTTTCCGTAACATGTAATTGCAGGTAAAGGCGAGGGTGTACAGAACGCGTGACGGAGTGCTGCTGAACGAGCCATGGATTTCCCTAGGATAGTCTTCCGCATTTTATGTTTTCGAATTTCTTCTTTTGAACTTGTTAAGTGATGTTTTAAGATTTGTTCCGCTTTAAGACTTTTGCTTGAATGGCTAAAAATTTCTTCTTGATCTGTTTTAATTGGGATCCCAGGCTGAAAAGTTTCACGTATTTTCTAAGCATGATTTACTTTAAATGTCATTTCATCGCTGTTCTTAGAAGTAAAATGAAATGCATGTGGTAATGACCCTAGGATCTAGGCACGAAATGTAGGGTCGTTACAGAAAATGACAGAATAAATTGGTATTATAGACCAACAATGCCAGACTTAAACTATGAACAAAACAACAGATTCATGAGAAACACTCAGTATGATGGTCGTTCCATATATATATGGAATATAGATGGAATGTCGGACAAACAAATAGCAGATACTCTCCATGAAATGCTTATGGCTGCAATAGCCTATGAAGCAACTGATCACTCAAACAAGGCAACAAAGTTCATTATCAATTGATTCACTGGAATGCTTAAAGCATGGTGGGATTGTTGCTTATCCCTAGCCGATAGAACCTGTATTAAAGAACATAAAAGTAAAGTAAAAAAGACTAAAGAAATAAAAGTAGAAACCACCTATATAAAAACAAGTGAACCAAGTACCTCTACTGCAAAAGAGATAGAAATAGAAGAGGAAATAGAAGACGCAGTACCAACGTTAATTTATGCCATAGCCCTACATTTTACACCAAGAAGTAGCTCAGTAGGTGCAGAGAATCAAAGAACAATTTTAAAAAATTTAAGATGAACAAACCTAGCCAATTTTAAATGGTATAAAGACATGTTCCTAGCTAGAGTTTTCTTTATGCCTGATTGCGACACACAACACTGGAAAGAAAGCTTTATCAATGGTCTTCCAAGTTATATTGCAGAAAGATTGTATAACTCTCTTAACAGAGAACATGATTATAAAATACCATGGACAAAAGTAACATTTGGACAAATCACAGCCTACATAATAGATAGCGGATTAGAAATTTGCAATGAAATAAAAGTACAAAAGAAAGTAAACCAAAATAACAAACTACACAAAAGAGAAATGAAAAGTTTCTGTTCTCAATATGGATGTGAAAGAATAGAGGAACCAAACACCTCTAGGAAACGGATTGTTAAATGATAACTTGCAAAAATCAAGTTATTTGTCCTTTAAGCTTAAGCTAAAACAAGGCCAAAAAAAACAAAGATGCGTTGCTTCGGCGCAATAAGAAAGGAAAATGTGATAATTTTATGCGGTAGGCTATATTCATGTATGCAGTGAGAAATTATAAAAATATAGGGCGCTAACGCAACTAATTCAGTTGTTTTCCAAAGTTTCTTCTCAGCGCAGGCACACATCCCAAGACGATCAAGAGACAAACAAGATGGATGAAAGGACAACGCTGACACAACTGATACAACTAAAGCAAGTGGGCTGAAAAAGGGCTGAAAAGTTGCAAGTTGGCTGATGATGACTGAAGCAAGTTGCTAATTACTTGGAGAAGTTAGCTTTCCTCGCCTATAAATAGAAGCCACCTGCTCAAAGAAAAATAACTCATATTCACAAGAATTTAGGGACGAGAGTAGAGGACGAAGATCAATGAGAAAAAGAAATCACAGAGAGCTGTGATTAAGAGTAGACTTGCATTTGCAATGTATTGTTGCATGATGTATTGTTTTGCTCGCATGAGCTAATTTCTTCTTCGAGGCTTAGCGCAAGCACCTCATGCGGTGATAAGTATATTTTGTAAGCGCATATTTTGATTTAAATGAAACATTAATTGCCTTCTACTTAGTTGCGATACTATTTTCATTACTAACTCCCGCTTGGCCAGCCGGATGCGGTAGTAGTATGCTAAATCCCTGACAGGTAATGCATGTAGACATCTCTAAGTAGAACAAGTTAGCGCATGACATGTAGTCTTGGTAGTCTTAAAACACTAGCGCTAAAAGATAGTGCGTGCATGAGCTTTGATTGCGTTAAGACTAACACAGTCCCTTGTAAGTTTTAGAGAACTAAGCCCTACGCATGAACTAGCCAAATAATCAATTGATAGTTTTATGCCAAACACAGAAGGAGTACCGGAAGGGAAACTTATGATTTTTTCTCACTTAGGCATTAATGGATCAATTAACCAAAGTATGCGCTACAAGGTTCTTATAAACGCATGAGGTTGCAACCGCAACAACCTTGATACTATTCTCCTTAGTACTTTTCCTTTCACTCTTGTCGCATGTTTTGCTTTCTGCAAGTTTTATTTTTCAAGTATACCAAATCTCTTATTCATTTTTATATAATTTCACACGTTTTCGAGTTTAGATCAGTAAATATTGTTAAAAACTTTGCAAATAACCTTTCCCTGTGGATTCGACCCTGGACTCACCAGGTACTACTTGATTTTGTCAATTTATACTTGGATTGATAAATATCTACGACAAATTGTTATTAATTTGTTAAGTATACTAACGAACCATCAAGTTTTTGGCGCCGTTGCCGAGGAAGGGTAACAAATTTTTAATAATTTTTCTGATCTGACACTCCGTTTGATATTATTTACTGTGTTCCCTGTTGAGTATTTTTCTCCAGGTAACCAGAGGTTGCATGCGTGCTGCGCGACAAATCGATTTCGAGGTTCATCCTGAAATTGATAGAACATATCATAGAAGAAAAAGAAATCGAAGAACCCGAAGACAATCAGGAGAAATGGCAGCACCCAACCAACCAAACAGACCATTAAATCCCATCCAAATGGCCGATGATAAGGCCAGAGGGATCAGAGAGTATGAAGCCCCTGCGAACTGTAATTTTAATCCAGAGATAGTACAACCCACTCTATAAATAGAAAGGTCTGAGTTAAAACCTGTTATGTTTCAAATGCTAACAGCTGCAGGACAGTTCGGAGGAAGTCCAGCAGAAGACCCACACTCTCACCTAAAGTCATTTTTGGACATTTGTAATAAATTTATTATTCTAGGAGTAAAGCACGAGCAATTGCAAGTCATCCTATTTCCTTATTCATTAAGAGATGCGATGAAAGTATGGCTAAATCAGCAACCAACAAATTCCATCGCAACATGGAATGATTTGGCCTAGAAGTTTTTAGAAAAATACTTTCCACCCACCGCAAACTCTAGATTGAGAAAGCAAATAATGACTTTTGCGCAAATGGAAGATGAAACATTGAGTGAGACTTGGGAACGTTTCAAGAGCTTACTACAGAGGTGCCCGCATCATGGACTACCCCTTTGCATTCAATTAGATACCTTCTATGTGGGACTTGACAAAAACTCGCAAGTCTTGGTGGACTCATCTGCAAACAGTGCGCTACTCAGAAAGACGTATGATGAAGCTCACTCAATCCTCGATCGGATTGCACGCAATAATTACGAGTGGGGCACTGTGGAGGACAGAAGAAGGAAACCCATTAAACTAGCTCGGGATGTTTTGAAGTTGATCCAATAACTTCAGTAAATGCAAAGATTGATGCGTTGACTTCGAAAATGGATGCGCTAACGGCTAGCACAACACCTTTGATCGCGCAACTCAACGCAGTTGGGTGCGGGATCTGCGGAGAAGGACACACGCATGACCAATGTCCTTCAAACCCAGAATCAGTTTTCTACGTTGGACCACAAGGAGCTGTGCGCAACAACCCATTTTCAAACACTTACAACCCAGGATGGAGAAATCACCCGAACGTTTCATGGAATGGTGGTGGAAAAAAACAGCCACAAAAAGGTAATGTAAACCCTGCGCCCAGATTATTTAATTCTAACAATGAACAATCCTCGCAAGGACAATTTCTGCGCAACATCAACACAGAAGGTGGAAACCAAAGAGCATCATCTTCAAATGCGTTGGAAACAATGATGACAGAGTATATGGCGAGTCAGAAGAAATATATGGAAAAGAATGATGCAGTGGAACAAAGTCAGACCGCATCCTTGCGCAGTCTGGAGATGCAGGTAGGTCAGCTTGCGTCAGAACTTAAGAATAGACCTGCGGGGGCGTTGCCCAGCAATACAGAAGATCCAAAGGGGAAGGAGCACTGCCATGCTGTGACTCTTCGTAGTGGAAGACAGTTGCAGACAAATGACCCTGCGCCGACGCAGAAAAATTTGTCCAAAAATGCAACCGCAGGAGACAGCAACCAGGCGCAAGAAGAAAAAGTAGCTGAAGAAGAAGAACCCAAAATGACGGAGGCTCACGCAGAAAAGGAGCCTGACGCATATAAGCCCGCAATCCCTTTCCCTCAAAGATTAAGGAAGAAAAATGATGAAGCCCAATTCAAGAAATTTTTAAATGTCTTGCGAGAGCTGCATATCAACATTCCACTTGTGGAGGCATTGGAAAAGATGCCTAGCTACGCAAAGTTCTTGAAAGACATTTTGACGTATAAACGACCATGGAAAGAATTTGAGACTGTTGCGTTAACAAGTGAATGTAGCGTAATACTTGCCAACAAACTCCCACCTAAATTGAAAGATCCTGGGAGCTTCATGATTCCTTGTTCGATAGGAGGAATCGATGTTGGCAGAGCATTATGTGACCTTGGCGCAAACATAAATTTAATGCCATTATCAGTTTTCAAGCGCCTAGGAATTGGAGAAGCAAGACCGACCATTGTCACGCTTCAATTGGCAGACAGATATGTGGTCCACCCCGAAGGAAAAATTGAAGACGTTTTGGTAAAAGTTGACAAATTTATTTTTCCTGCAAATTTTATCATACTTGATTATGAAGCTGACCAAGAAGTTCCCATTATTTTGGGAAGAATGTTCCTTGCAACCGGCCAAACATTGATTGACGTACAAAAAGGAGAACTGACTGATAAGTCCAATTTATTATACACTTAGAATCTCCCAATTTGCTTATCTTAGTTGAATTCCTTGCGAAAAATGCTTTAAAATGAGTATAATATGTCTATAGGTCCTCACTGGAGCTTCGGAAGTAATTCAGGGCTAAAACGAGCGAAACCGGAGCGTAAAATGACCATTTTGCCCCTGGAGCTGTCGCAGCGTCGAGACGCTCGTCACCAGAGTCGAGACGCTTGCCCACAGCGTCGCGACGCTAGGGCAATCCGAGAAATATTTTCCAAAATTGAAGGGACAGCGTCGCGACGCTCTCCACAGTGTCGCGCACACTAGGCAATTTTCCAGAATCAATTTTTTCCAATTTTGCCAGAATTTTTCCTTGTTTGAAGACCCAATTCAGCACCATTCTACCATGAATTGAAGGCCAAGAAACTCTATAAATAGAGGCCTTTGGTGTAGGTTTAGAATCATCCCAAAATACAATATTGTAGCCACTTTTCTCTTTACTTTTCTAGAGTTCTTTTAAGTTTTCTTTGTCCATGGGTCGGTTGATCGAGCCTCGAGCTTGGAGGTGCTTGTCTATGGCCAACTAAGCTCGGATCGTTGTAATCGGGACCTCGGTTTGTAAGTTTGATTCAAGGGTAAAATACCTTTTTGGTCCCTCATGTTTCGGGTTTGTTTCCAATAGGTCCCTAGGTTTCAAAATCGAACAATCAAGTCCCTACTGTTTAGGAAATACTTCTATTGAGTCCCTCCACCGTTAATTTTTTTAACGGTGCTGACGTGGCAACTTAAAAAAAAAATTTTTAATTTTAATTTAAAATAAATAATATAATAATCAATTAAAAATAAAAAAAAATATTTAAAAAAAAAAGGAAAATTTTCTCTTATCTCTCCCCGATTCCCCCGTTCTTCTCCCTCTCCCTCCTCTTCTCTCTCTTTCCTTCATCTTCTTGGCAGCCATGGCCGCCGCCGTCCTCCAACACCGTCACCGCCCCCTTCTTTTTTTCTCTTCTTCTCCCTTTCCCTCCTCTCCACCGTCACCGCCCTCCAACACCGTCACCACCCCTTCATCTTCTCAGCACCATTTACATCTCCCCCCTCCTTCCTCTTCTCTCCCCTTCCCCCATTCCCAAAATACAAATCTTCTTTTCTTCCTCAACAAACACTCACAGAGCAGCAAAAAAAAAAAACAAACGAAATTTAAACGAAATCAAACGAAATCGATTTTTGGAATCTCAATCTCCACTGTGCACCAGAAAATCAAACGAAATAAAACCCAAGAAGGCGAAGAAGAACGCGAAAGAGGGGGAAGACGAAGGCGAAGGGAGGGAAGCGTGGATGCTTGCCGGAGAGAGGAGTCTTCATGCGTGCGAAGAAGCGGTGTTGCGGGAGACGACGTCGGCGCTCGAGAGAGGAGTTCCACGAGCCTCTGGCTGCCAACAGAGAAGACGAACGAGGGAGAGAGAGAGCGGCGGTGTGGCTCGGGCTAGGGCTGCAACTACAACGACGGCGATGCGGTGGGCTGGGCTACCGACGGGAAGAAGAAACCGAGAGAGTGAGGGAGTTGCTGCCGAGATGAAGAACGAGAGAATGGGGGGTCTGGCGGCTGGTTCACGAAGGCGGCGCTGGATGAGGGTTTCGGGTGGGGGAGAAAGAGGAGAGAGAAGGTGAGGGAGAGATGAGGGTTTCGGGTGGGGGAGAAGGAGGAGAGAGAGTGATTTCTTTTTTTTTATTATTATTATTTAATTTTAAATTTTAAATTATTATTTTATTTATTATTTAAATTTAATTAAAAAATTATTATTTTATTATTTTTTAACTGACACGTCAGCACCGTTAAAATAATTAACGGTGGAGGGACTTAATAGAAGCATTTCTGAAACAGTAGGGACTTGATTGTCCGATTTTGAAACCTAGGGACCTATTGGAAACGAACCCGAAACATGAGGGACCAAAAAGGTATTTTACCCTTGATTCAATTTTATGAGATTTCCATTCTTAAATTACTTAGTTAATTGTCTTTGTGATTTTAGTTCTTTGCATACAAGTTTAGATTGTGGTAGGAAAGATTGACAACCTTGACCGCGCCCTGTCTAAATTTACTTGCTAAATCTAAGTAGCAAATAGGTTAACGTTATGATATTACGCATGCATCCCTAAAACTAAATGATTTAATCAATTGTAATTGTGGTTTGTTGCCCGTTGCATGTGAATTAATTCGACTAGATCCCAATACGGTTTAGATTAGTCAATTGGATAATTAATTAATTTAAACTAAAATCAAACTTAGCGTTTGCATGTTTGTGATAGTTGGATCATGGCTCTCGGTTTGTTGTCGGAGTACGCCGGACTTAGATAGTTAACTAAATATCAATTGATAATCGATGAATGAAATTAATCAAACTTAACACTGAGTTCAACCCCGATTACAGTGATCCTCGTGGTAAGATCAACTAACCCCGCCTTTACTTTCCTTGCATTTAATTTTCCTTATTTCTTAATCTTTCTATCAATAAACCCCCCTTTTGGTTACCTAAAAAACACAAGAATTTAGAAATAAACCGATTGTTCCCTGTGATTGACCCCGACCACTACTGCTACAAGTTAGCTTTAGGAATCGTGAATTATAATTTTATTTGACAAGAGACCGCGACAATCTCTTCCGTCACTGACCATGCGTGTGAATGATCAAAAAGTGGTTTTTAATGTTCTCACTTCATTAAAATACCCTGATGACAACAAGGAGTGCGACATGGTAGCTCACATAGATGTATGTTCCCCACGGGAAATACTACAAACAAATGCGTTCAACACCACGAGAGAAGAGGACAAGGAAGAATAGGTGGAAGAAAATTACATTCTAGCGCAACCTACAGAAACTATCCATGCGTTGGATCTCAAAGAAAGAATCCCCACCTTACCTTCTATAGCGCAACCCCCTGTTCTAGAACTCAAGCCACTCCTAGTGCATTTGAAGTACAGATTTTTAGGAGAAGAAGAATCCCTGCCAGATATTATTTCATCAAAGCTTGATCAACCACAAGAGCACCTTTTAATGCAGGTCCTCGCAAAGCACAAGAAGGCTATTGGATGGAGTCTATATTAAGGGAATTAGCCCCTCGTACTACATGCATAAAATTCGTTTGCTAGACAAATCCAATGAATTTATTGAGCGACAAAGAAGGCTAAATCCTGCGATGATAGAAGTGCGAAACGAGATTATCAAGTGGCTCGACGCAAGTGTGATTTACCCTATTGCGGACAGTAGATGGGTGAGTCCTGTGCAATGCGTGCCCAAGAAAGGAGGAATGACAGTGATAGCCAACGCAAACAATGAATTGATTCCATCACGCACCACTACTGAGTGGCGCATATGCATGGATTACCGCAAGCTCAATGCAATAACGAAGAAGGATCATTTCTCTCTCCCATTCATTGATCAAATGTTGGATCGACTTGTGGGACAGACATATTATTGTTTTCTTGACGGGTATTCAGGGTACAACCAAATAACCATTGCGCCGGAAGACCAAGAAAAGACTACCTTCACCTGCCCATATGGAACCTTTGCGTTCAGAAGGATGCCTTTTGGGCTGTGCAATGCGCCAGGAACATTCCAGAGATGTATGATGGCCATCTTTTCAGATTTGCTAGAAAAGTCAGTGGAAGTTTTTGTGGACGACTTCTCAGTATATGGAAAGTCCTTCGCAGACTGTCTAAGCAGCTGGATCGAGTGTTGGAACGATGCGAATAGACTAACCTGGTATTAAATTGGGAGAAGTGCCACTTTATGGTTGAAGAAGGCATCGTCCTAGGCCATCGCATATCACGCGCAAGTATTGAAGTTGATAAGGCTAAAATTGATGTAATCGAAAAATTGCCGCCACCCACCTCGGTAAAAGGAATTCGAAGTTTCTTGGGTCACGCAAGATTCTATCGCAGATTCATCAGGAACTTCTCGCATATTACAAAGCCACTATGTGCATTGTTAGAAACAAAAAGAAATTTTGAATTTTCAGAGGAATGCGCCAAAGCATTTAAGGATCTGAAGCATGCGCTAGTCAGTGCACCCATTCTCGCAACTCCCGATTGGAAGGAACCTTTTGTCCTAATGTGCGATGCAAGTGACGTGGCAGTTGGAGCAGTCCTGGCACAGAAAAAGGAAAAGATTCTGCACCCTATTTATTATGCCAGCAGAACATTGAATGAAGCACAAACCAATTACAGAACAACCGAGAAGGAATTATTAGCGGTTGTTTATGCTTTTGATAAATTTCGTGCTTATTTAATTCGCTCCAAAGTCACTGTCTACACAGATCATGCGGCGATAAAATACCTTATCACAAAAAAAGATGCGAAGCCAAGGTTGATTAGGTGGATCTTATTGCTACAAGAGTTTGATTTAGAGATCAAGGACAAGAAGGGGAGTGAGAATTTGGTCGCAAATCATTTATCGCGTTTGGAGAATCCTGAGAAAGTAGATACGTCAGAAATCCCTATCGTAGAGGAATTTCCTGATGAGAAACTACTGATGATTGAAGAAGAAGAACCATGGTTTGCAAACATCGCAAACTACCTCGTCGCAGGGGTCTTACCTAAGGAATACTCAGCACAACATCGTAAGAAATTTTTTCATGAACTAAAATTTTATTTATGGGATGACCCCTATCTCTATCGCAGAGGACCAAACCAGATCATTAGGAGATGCGTGAGACGTATGGATGCGATGAGAATCTTGAAAGCCTGCCACGAAGCTCCATATGGAGGACACTTTGGAGGCCAGCGCACTGTGGAAAAGGTATTGCATAGCGGCTATTGGTGGCCCACCTTGTTCCATGACGCAAAGAAATATGTGAAAAGTTGCGACAAGTGCCAACGCACTGGTAATATCAGCGCAAGGAACGAGATGCCTCAAAACTATATAGTAGAAATTGAGCCGTTTGACGTCTGGGGCATTGATTTTATGGGACCTTTCCCATCATCGCAAGGATACCAATATATCCTCCTTGCAGTTGACTACGTCACAAAGTGGGTGGAGGCCATCGCTTGCGTTAAGAATGATGCGGTTACCGTGGCGAAGTTCCTTAGGAAGAATATTTTTACAAGATTTGGCGTACCACGAAGACTTATCAGCGATGAAGGGACCCATTTCGTGAATAAAGTCATGAATAAGCTGTTGGAGAAATACAATGTCAAACATCATATCGCAACAAGTTATCACCCTCAAAGCAATGGACAGACCGAGGTATCGAACAAGGAAATAAAGAAAATTCTCGAGAAAGTTGTCAGCACAAGCAGGAAAGACTGAACCCACATCTGGATGATGCGTTATGGGCATACGCACAGCCTTCAAAACACCCATAGGAATGTCTCCCTATGCGTTGGTGTTTGGCAAGGCTTGTCATTTACCTTTAGAGTTAGAGCACAGGGCACATTGGACACTAAAACGTCTTAATTTTGATCCAGATGCAGCAAGACAGGAACGAGTGCGCCAGTTGTCAGAATTAGAAGAATTTAGAAGATGCGCATATGAAAATACCAAGATCAATAGAGAAAAGCAAAAATAATGGCATGACCGAAGGATATGCAAGAAGGATCTTAGAGAAGGTATGAAGGTACTATTATTCAATTCTCGCTTACGTCTCTTTCCAGGCAAGTTAAAATCAAGGTGGTCGGGCCCATAACTATCCATAAGGTATATCCATATGGGGCAGTGAACCTACATTCTACTGGCGGAAAGAGAATTTTCAAGGTCAACGGGCAAAGAATAAAGTCGTACATTGAAGGGACCTTGGACGAGGTAGTTGAAATTATTCTTCTGAAAGATCTGCCTTAAAATAACAAGACAAAAATGAAGGGAATAAAAGTCCCCACGCAGCGGAAGCGCATTGAAAGGACCTTACGCCGTATATAAATTAACATTAAAATGCTGTTACGAAAAAACTCAAATACACTTTAAACACACTTTAAAGTTGCTGGAAAATTGATTTAAACATGCTGAAAAATAAATCTAAATTTATTTTCATTCTTTTTTAAAGAAAAGGGCAAAAACCATTACAAACCTTCGTTGTAGACTTGACCGTTCTTCGCCAACGACGCTCCAACGATCGAAAACGCAGCAGCCTCCTTGTCTTATAATCGCTGGAAATTTCTTCTTGATTGACACAATGACCACAGAGGTTACATCGGTATGTCTCTAAGTCCAGGAGGCAAAAGACTTGTGGGAGTCTTTCTCTAAGAGGGAGGCTAGAGAGAATTCTAGGTCTTGTCTTATGATTCTAAGAGCAAGAGGAGAATATCTTTGACCAATTAGGTCTAGTGTTCTATTTATAGAAGAGAGGCCATGAATAAAATATTCAATTAAATCAATCTTTTCCAAAATTGATTCAATCTTATTCCTTATTTAATCAATCCATGATCAATCAATTCCACAATTGAATAATCTTTTCCACAAATGACTAATTACTTCCATAAGTGATTAGATCATTTCCATAAATGATTAATCACTTCCTTAAGTGATTAATTATTTCCATAATTGATTAATTCCCGGTTAATGAATTCTTTAATTAATTAACCACCAATTAAATATCACATATTTAATTTCCAGCCTTGAATTAATTAATTTGCCGAAATAGATTTTAGGCCTTAATTTAATTAATTCATTATTTGAACTCTTTCAAACTTCCATAAATTTATATTAATATTTGAATTTCTTCAAATATTAATTTCTCTCATAATAATATATCAATATATATTATATTTGTTTCCCTTGGTAAATTGAACATTTTCAATTTACATTTATTACTTAGTTGCCTCAAATTACTTTATGAGCTACCAGTGGGACCTAATGGACCTGCAGATCAGAAGCTCCAACGATATGAGATTAATTGGTCAAACTCATTAACCAAATTAATCAATATTCGTTAACCGTGTGTACATTCCACTATAGACTCACAGTTGCACTCTTCTCACTGCAGTAATATTTTCTGTGTCCACGGACATAGACCAATATCGACTAGTTAGTCCTTCACGAGTGTCCGTAACACCAGCTGGGTCAAATTACCGTTTTACCCCTGGGTTACTTCTATTTCCTTAAGTACCAGTTCTCCTCTAATGAACAACCTGTTTGTGGTCCAACCATCAAACAGAAAACCCTCTCGTGCCATTGAGAGGGTAGGGCCCTTTGTTCAAGACTCGGAGTAACCACTTAAGGGAACACTCATCTGCTTCCCTAAAGTCGGGAAGGAGTGAATTCCATCTTGTACGATTATGTTCCTAGCTCCCCACTCGGTCTTGTCCGCAAAATGGTAGGCTTATTGAGTCGGCGTATTGGCCACTCTCACCCATGCAAATCAAAGGACAATCTCTCATGAGCAGGAGTCCATAATCAACTCAGGATTAAGACTAAGTTGTCTAGGTCGTCCTAGTGAAATAGAAAACCAACTAGTTAACGGTGTTATAACTAGTGGTTACTATTTTGCGGTCCGGTCTTATGCAAACTCATTGCATAGGATACCCCCACTCGCATGTCTCCTACACGAACGCGTTGGATCGTAGCGTTTGTATCAAATACAAAGTGGGCCGTATCCATAGTGTCACCAGGATAAGGCACCCAGTCTTATCCCTATACTATAGACCCTTTAGGCTGTTTCTTGAACAATGATCCCATATGTCGCTACATATAGTTCAAGACTCATATTAAAGCCTAGGATGTCTAGTTTATTGGATTAGGGTTATTTTTAGGCAAAAACAAATATAAAATAATGAATAACATTTAATGAAAGATATATCAATATTATTTCATTAATATCCGGTCAACGGTTACATTCACTATCTACGAGTTCTAGGGCATAAAACCCAACAAAAAATAGGTCCAAGACAAAAAGTGCTCTCAGCTGCGTCAGAACCTAACGCAAGGTAAGAGCACAACAGGTTAGAAGTTGTAATTATTTGTTTTCTTCCGCATGTTTATTTTATTGCATTAATATTTTTGATAATTTAGACCTCATCACATTCTACTCGCATTAGTTGCGTTAGAATTTTGGTAGATTCGTTGCGTTAGTATTTTCGTTGCGACAAAGCCTTAGAAGGAGAACCCTAACGCATGTCCCAATCCATCTGTATATCACTCGCATTGAAGGCGCAACCAAAATCATTTCACATTTAATGAGCTGCACTAATCCCTGTCTTTGCACATTACCTGAGGCAACTGCTCACATTCCCCCATAATTATCATGACTTCCTACCTACGTGGGATGCGAAAAGGCATCATTACCTAGGCTAGCTTAACCTTGCATTAGCTATATAAAGGGATGCGTTCTCTCTCTCAAAAATTTCACTTTCATCATCTTCTCCAAAAACCCTAAACCCTTGTTCCTCCTTCTTGCAAAGCTCTCTCTCTCTGTCTTCACCAAAAGCCACAATGTCGGATTTGCAAAACCTCTCAGTTACCAGCTACGCAGACAATGCCTCCCCCTCATTACCAGAGGTTGAAGGCCCTAACCGAGACGCCATTTCCTCCCTTAGTGAGGAAAATGAGAGCCAAGCCGAGGGAGACCCCATGGAAATAGAGGAGCATGAGGTCATCAACGTCGAGCAACCACCCATGACCGAACCTTCCATCTCCACGGCCAACCCTACAGAGGTGCTCGATATTGCACCTCTAGACACCTCCACCTCACCATCCAACTCGTCACCCTCCAACCTGCCCAAAACATTTCAGCCCCTTGAAACCTAACTCCATTTCCCTCCCCATTCCCTTCGATACCCCTCCTTCTTCAACCACCAGACTCCTCGGCTTCCCTCGCATCAGACTCCATCCCTTCATCTTCCTCTCCTCCCGCAAATATTTCACCTCCACCATCCACCTCAGCACAACCCATTTCGCCGCAGTTTTCTGAGAGCGAAGTGGCCGCATGGAAGTCTCTAATGTTAGAATTAGGCGAGGAAGGCGACGCAATTCGTCTGCGAGAAGAGCAAGAAAAGGTTGCAGTAGAGGAAACTGCACGCAAGGCCGCCACAGATGAAAAAGCGGCCAAAGAAAGAGAAGGCACCAGCAAGTCAGCGCAAGATCCGATCGCCGCAGAAATTGCCGCAACCAACTTAGCCATCATTGCGGCAGCTCTGGACGTAAAAGCTACTAATTCTGAGGATGAGCTCTCCCTAACTCATCGCTGCAACATCCAGTCCACGGGGGTAGTCATCCGAGAACCCTCTAAACGACCTGCGGCGGCCCCAAGCAAGAAAAGGAAAGTGCCCACCGCATCCAAAGGCAAAGGAAAAGAAAAAGTGGACGAGGACTGGGGGAAGTTCCAAGAAGAAAGAGGTTTCAGCTGCACCCTCCCGCCAACGATGACTGAGCAGATCTCCCAGCGCAAATGGGAAACAGTTTGCGAACACCCTCGCAACTATGCCCCTGCATTAGTCCACGATTTCTACCGGGCGCAGTGGCAAGAAGAAGTTGACGAAGTTTTAGTGAGAGGCCACGTAGTTGCATTCTCCTCTGCATGCATCAACAATGTGTACGAGCTGCGAGACATCCCTAACGCAGAAGGGAATGCGCTCCCCGACTGCCTCGACGATGACTTCCTGAGCACAGTACTTCTTGCAGTGGTCAGACCTGGAGCCAAGTGGGACGGCCACAGAGCTGCGAGGACCCTCAAATCGCAGCTATTAGACTTGAGTCCACCTGCTGGATGCACTGGGTGAAGAATCGCATCATGCCCACAACGCATGATGCCACATTGAGTCTTCAACGGGTGTTTCTCGTCTATTGCATCATGAAGAGAACCCCAATCGACTTGGGCCAAATCCTCGTCAAAACCCAAAGGCGCAATGTTTTGCCCAGGCCTTGTCACCCGTTTATGCCGCGCATCAGGCCTCGTGCCCGTAGCAGATGAAGAAATCTGACCCATGCGGAAGGATTTTGAAGACCAATGGTGGGCGCGTGTCACCAGCACCCGCGATAGGCGTCTGCAAGGAAGCACGCAGCAACCAGCCCCCGCATCCCAACCCACCAAACCTACGTCTACGCCTGAAGCACAAAAGAAAAAGAGGTGAAAGCAAACTACGGGCAGAAACCCACTACCAGTCGCAAGGACTCCAAAATCTACGCCGCCAGAGCAAGAAACCACTGTCTGCGCCCAGCCTCAAGGATCCTTGTCACCGCCGCCTCCTCCGCCACCGCCACCACCAATTGTCCAGAACACACCTCCTTCGTAGCACAACGACGACTTGCGATCAGAGGAGATTTTTGAAGACTCATGGTCGAGCCCCACTTGCAATGACGAAGTTCCTGCGCCGAGCCCCACACCGCAAGCCACAACTTCTGCCAGCGCAAGTCAAGCTGCGAGTGATCTACTGATTGATGTGGATTTAGCCCTTATCTTTTTTAGAGCTGCGTCAGATAATTCAAGAAGTTGTAGAGCCCCTGAGCTGGCAACAAGAAAGGATGTGCCAGCAACAAGAATTGCTGCGCAAACAACAAGACGAGCTGTCGCAGCGAGTAAACGCCTTAGTCCTTTTCTTGATGCGATGGACTGAAGGTTTTGGCCGCTTGCCAGTCATGCCAAACTTGTTCGCACGACCAGCTGGACAACAAAGACCCCCTGGCGCAGGCCCATCACAAGTGCGCGTTTCCATGCCTCTGCCTGCTTCAAAGGACCCCAGACCACCTCCACCACCACCACCACAGGAGTAGAATACATTTACTTAGTTTTCTTGCTTTCTTTGTGTTTCCTTTATATGTATGCGCTCTTGTTTTATAATTTTGTATCGCATGACATCAATAAAACTTGCCGTGTTATCTCATCGCAATTTTCTTTCTGCCTTAATATAATGTCTCTATCTAACAAATTCTCTGCGTTAGCTCCTTTGTTTTAAATCCACGCAACTGACATTCTTAATTTTCTTGACCGCATTAGTTAAATTAGTATAACCTTTGTCTTTGTTTCCTCAGACCTTAAAGAAAATCCCTTCGCATTTTCGACTTGCCGCAACTTAGCCTTGATCTCCGTAGATCCATGCGCTCCAGTGTAAGTTTGGGGGACAATGGGGACATTGTCCAATTTAAGCTTGGGGGAGTCCGTGCATAAATAAAATAATGCATGCGTTCCTCTGGAATGCGACGTGTTTGTAGCCAGGGGCATTTATGACACCCATAGTTTGCCACTGCGCGAAGACAAACACATCCCATGAACGTAGAGGGCAGTAAAAAAATGCAATGCCCGTAGTTGGATACCTTTCATCACAAATGTGGGTAAGCCAAAACGAAAGCATGTGTTTTGATGTCCATTGCCTTTATTAATTACTTAAAAAAACATACAAATATAAATATATATAAGAGTAAAATTTCTATGCACCCAGGACATGCAGGAGAAGATTGGCGGAGTTAACACAACGAAGAATCTAAGCGCAAAGGACTTTCTTTAAGCAATGAAGGAAATTTGGCAGAAGTTAATCCTAGTTAGTAATGCGTGCAAGAAAAAGAGAAAAGAGGATGCTAGAACCACAAGCGTTGATGAGCTAAGTAACTATCGCAGAGTTGATAATAGGCATTGCTTGAGGACAAGCAATAGTTTAAGTTTGGGGGTTTGATAACTTGGAAAAAACAAGTTATTTGTCCTTTAAACTTAAGCTAAAACAAGGCCAAAAGAAATGATAGCGAGCATAGCTAGCTATTTTTCCTTGATTAATTTAGCTAGTCTTTTATGATTATATGGCCAAAATTATGCATTTTCATGTTATATTTGTAGGAATCAGGTTTCAGAGTTAAATCGAGAAATTGGAGCTAAATATGTGTTCGGGACATGAAAATTGGCTAAAGAACGGAAAAGAATCGAGGTTGAAGAAGTCAAAATAGAGCCTTCTGCAGACCAGCATCGGGACGCTGCTCTTGGAGCGTCGAGACGCTGCAACCATAGCGTCTCGACGCTGTGTGATTTTCCATTCCAGATTCTGGGATAAGGCGCCAGCGTTGCGACGCTGTCCCTATAGCGTCGCGACGCTACGACAAAATTTCAGCCTATTTATAGATTTCGATTAGGGCTGATTGGGGACTTCGTTTTGGACACCTTGGAGCCGTAAAACAGAGCAAAAAACAGGACTTTTGAAGCTGAATAAAGGGGAGCAAAGTGGAAATCAACCCATTGTTCGTGGGGATCGTGACAGGGACGTTCGGTCTCGGCCTACATAGAGTTTAATTCTTCTTTCCCTCACTTTAGTTAGGTTTTATGGCTGTTTTAGATCGTGGCTATATTGTAACGCGTTGTATGATTAGCTAGGTCTTTACTCTTAGGGATTGATGTAGGCGTTGGGGCAATTATGGATTGATGTTATGGATTTATGTTATTGATTCATTTATGCATAATGTATGTTTCATGCTTTCAATTTACCGGCCATGAATTGAATGTTGTTTGTGCTTAAATCTAACTCGGGAGAGAGGATTTAGCTTAGAAATCATTATGCATAACTAGGATTTAGCTAGAGATTGGGAGATAATAGCTAATTCTAGAAATCGTTAAAACGGGTATCCTTAATGCATTGCATGTCTATTGAATTTAGATAGGGATATCGGGTTCAATTGCATGTGAGAGAATCATGTATGCTCGGGAGAGATATGTGTGATTTTAGTTTCCCAAGATTTATGAATCATAGCAAGTTAATAATCCATATTAATTAATCCATAATCCCAATTGGTGAAATCACATCCCTAAGACCATTGTTTCCATTGGATTGTCATTTTTTTGCATTGTCTTGAGTTTACTTTAATTTCATTCTCACTTCACTTGGATCCCTAAATAAAATTGGTCAAGAGTATTTCCGGTAATTAAAATTGATTAGAAACCAATCCAGAGGACGACATTCGAATTTCACATTCACTATATTATAACTTGACCCGTACACTTGCGGTAAGCAAATTGCGCATCAAGTTTTTGGCGCCGTTGCCGGGGATTGGCATATTTAGTTAATTTTAATATCGTAGAAAAATTGTCCGGTCTTAGTTTAGGGTGTATTTTATTTTTTGGTATTTTTGGTTATTTTTGTTTTTAGGTAGATTGCATTTTTCCTTTATTTTCTTTTTCCATATTTGTTTGGATTTTCCATAGATAGATTGTTCTTTTTAGTTTGTTTTCCTTTTTTAGATTATTTTTCCTTATTTGCTAGTTCCTTATTTGTTTTTGTCATATTTAATTGTACATTCCTTATTTGTTTATCTTTTCCTTTTGTAGATTATTTTCCTTTCCTATTTTAGATTGAGCTTTTCATTGTCTTAGATTCTTTCCTTATTTGTTTTCTTTCCTTTTCTTTTATTTTTCCTTTTTAGGTTAGGTCAGATTGTGCATGCGAAGGGTTAGGGAGTTGGCCTTAGTTCCTTTAGATCCAAAGATAGAAAGAACATACAATAGACTTCGAAGGGAAAATCAAGAAAATATCCAAATGGCCAATCCTAATCCTAAGGAGCCTAAGCCTATTAGGGACTATTTTCAACCGGTCTTTCAGGAGCAACAATTAGGGATAGTCTATGCCCCGATCAATGCTAATAATTTCGAGCTGAAAACGGGTCTCATTCAAATGGCTCGAGACTGCGCTTACAGAGGATCGCCCACAGAGGATCCAAATTCTCATCTGAAATCCTTCCTAGACATCTGTGGGACGGTAAAGTTAAATGGTGTTTCTGAAGATGCCATTCGCTTACGTTTATTTCCTTTTTCTTTGCAGGATAAAGCAAGGGACTTGTTACAATCTATTCCACCTGGGAGCATTACCACTTGGGATGCTTTGGTCCAGGCATTCTTAAAGAAGTTCTTCCCTCCTGCTAAGACGGTCAAGCTGAGGACCGAAATTGGGACATTCCAGCAGCAGTTTGATGAGCAGCTGTTCGAGGCTTGGGAGCAATTTAAAGAGTTGCTGAGGAAGTGCCCTCAGCATGGATATCCCGACTGGCTTCAGGTTCAATTATTTTATAATGGCTTAACACCTAGTACAAAAACTATTGTTGATGCAGCTGCAGACGGGACTCTGTTGTCCAAAACTGTTGAGAGTGCTAGGACTTTGTTAGAGGAAATGGCCACCAATAGCTATCAGTGGCCATTTGAGCGATCGGGACCCAAGAAGATTGTTGCTGGAGTGTTCGAGATCGATAACGTAAGTGCATTGCAGGCCCAGATGTCTTCCCTGGCTAATGCGTTTTTAAAATTTTCAGGTACAGGGAGTGCTCAATCGATCGAGTCTGCAGCTGCCCTTGCATCCCAGACTCAGGAGGAAAATCTCGAGCAGGTTCAGTATGTATCTAATTTTAATTCTAGGGGGTACAATAATAGTTCTACACCTACACATTATCACCCTAGTAATAGAAATCATGAGAATTTTTCGTATGCAAATAATAAGAATGTTCTGAATCCTCCTAGCTTCACTCCTAAGCAAGAAAGTAAAAAGTCTTTAGAGGACCTTGTTGGAGCTTTTATTGCAGAATCAAGTAACAGGTCAAATAAGCTCGAGGAGGTCGTGATTGCCTTAAACACCACTATCAATGGTCATTCTGCAGCCATTAAGAACATAAAGACTCAGCTGGGACAACTGGTAAGTGTTGTCAACACTATGAATAAAGGGAAAGCCCCAGTTGAGCAGGAGAAATCTTCATTGGAGTACTGCAAAGCCATTTTGGTGCATCACGAGGAGGACACTACTGAACCAGAGGAACTCACTGGAGAAGCTGAGGAGGACACTACCTCAAACGAAGCTGAGTTTGACAAGTTTCTAGATGCTTTTATGGGATTGCATGTTAATATTCCTTTTTCAGATGCCTTGGAGCAGATGCCTCACTACAGAAAATTCATGAAGGAATGGCTCAACAAGAAGAAAAAGGAAAAGCAGATGGAGACTGTATACCTCGCATCGACGTGCAGTGCTCGTGTCCAACAGAGAGTACCAGAAAAATTGTCTGACCCAGGGAGTTTTACTATTCCTTGTAATTTTGGTACTTATTCATGTAGAGCACTATGTGATCTAGGGGCTAGCATAAACATAATTCCTCTATCATTGTGTAAAAAGCTTAACATCGGAGAAATAAAATCTACTTCTGTTAGACTCTAGTTGGCTGACCAGTCTGTGGTTAGTCCTTATGGAATTGTGGAGAATGTTTTGATCAAAGTAGGTAGATTTTTCCTTCCTGTTGATTTCTTTGTGTTAGATATTAAAGAGAATCCTGCCATGCCTATCATATTAGGGAGACCTTTCCTCGCTACAGGGAGAGTTATAATTGATATTGAGCGCAGGGAGCTGATCATCAGAGTTCAACAGGAGAAGGAGATCCTAAAAGCTTTTGAGGACCCTAAGAACACATCAGAAACCATGTTGGTGGGCTATAGGAGAGGTGCTAGGAAGAGCACCAGTGATGGGACATCTGACATTAGACCACCTTGATACCTATTCGGTCAACACGTCGAGCTAATGACGTTAAACAAGCGCTTATGGGAGGCAACCCAAGTAAGTTTAGTTGTGTTTTTCTTTTTGCTTTTGATTTATTGTTTGTTTTTGTTTTGTAGGTCTTGGTTCCTGTCTCTCCCTTGCTTGCAAGCTTCTATAAGGGCTGACATCGTCATTCCAGGGCAGTACTGTTCACTCCTCCTATTCTTTTATTGTTCTCATGCTTAATTATGCTTTATTTTCTTTATACATTGAGGACAATGCATGTTTTAAGTTTGGGGGTGGAATAGCATGTTTGTGGAGCCCTTGAGCATCTGAGTTTAGGCTATAGTTTTGAGCTTTCTTTGAATTGAGCATATGGTTGTTTTCTGGATGCTATTTTTGCGTGACTATGATTTCCTAGGATAGGCTTGCTTGTCAATTTTTAAGCTTTCGATGAGTTGTAAGCATGAGTGCCCAAAAAGGGAGACTTTTTAAACTTTTTCTAGGAGATATCTTGCATGAGTAGAGTATTTGTCTTGGCTTGATTTGGATTTGAATGCTTAGGAGCGAATTATTAGGTTCATATGCTTGTTGTCACCTCGATAGGTGTAGGGAAGAGCTAAAGAGTTAATTTTTTTGCAAATTAGCATGTTTGATCTTGCTTAGGAGGAAAGAAAAGAATATATGCTTATTGTGCTCATAAAGAAAAAATCATTCTTGTTGTTACAATTTGAAAAAAAAAGAAAGTCATGACTTATGCGCGCGATGCAATGCTTAATAAAGATTTAGGCAAAAAGAGCTACCCCTGTTGTGATCAGTTAGGCCAACCAGAGAAAACTCGGGTTAAGGGTCCCTGCAATAGGTGTGTGAAAGCTAGTGCCACATATAAATGCATGTTTTAATTTTCAATTATAAGCACCTAAGTATGGAGGAAAACAAACTAATTTGTTTCATTGACTCGTTAGTGAATCCTTAGTGCCAGTGTAGAGGCAAGATGAGTTGAGAGTTTAGTAATCCAATCCCGGGCTAGTAGAGTCTGATCTAGTTGAGATAGATCTCGCTTGTGCAAGTTAATTTTGGAAAACTTTTGATTTGTCTGCCTCATTGGTCTTTATGTGCATGTCTCTTGATTGCTTGTTTATTGACTTTTGATCCTTGAGGATTGAGTCATGTTTGTTGCATCCATTCTATCACTGTATGTTTGATTTTTAGTTTGCTCGAGGACTAGCAAAAGCTTAAGTTTGGGGGTGTTTGATAGCGAGCATAGCTAGCTATTTTTCCTTGATTAATTTAGCTAGTCTTTTATGATTATATGGCCAAAATTATGCATTTTCATGTTATATTTGTAGGAATCAGGTTTCAGAGTTAAATCGAGAAATTGGAGCTAAATATGTGTTCGGGACATGAAAATTGGCTAAAGAACGGAAAAGAATCGAGGTTGAAGAAGTCAAAATAGAGCCTTCTGCAGAACTGCGGGACGCTGCTCTTGGAGCGTCTCGACGCTGCCTTTCCTTTTCTGATGAGGCGCGAACAGGTTACAGCGTCTCGACGCTGCAACCAAAGCGTCTCGACGCTGTGTGATTTTCCATTCCAGATTCTGCGATAAGGCGACAGCGTCGCGACGCTGTCCCTATAGCGTCGCGACGCTACGACAAAATTTCAGCCTATTTATAGATTTCGATTAGGGCTGATTGGGGACTTCTTTTTGGACACCTTGGAGCCGTAAAACAGAGCAAAAAACAAGAAAGGGGAGCAAAGTGGAAATCAACCCATTGTTCGTGGGGATCGTGACGGGGACGTTCGGTCTCGGCCTACATAGAGTTTAATTCTTCTTTCCCTCACTTTAGTTAGGTTTTATGGCTGTTTTAGATCATGGCTATATTGTAACGCATTGTATGATTAGCTAGGTCTTTACTCTTAGGGATTGATGTAGCCGTTGGGCAATCTATGGATTGATGTTATGGATTTATGTTATTGATTCATTTATGCATAATGTATGTTTAATGCTTTCGATTTACCAGCCATGAATTGAATGTTGTTTGTGCTTAAATATAACTCGGGAGAGAGGATTTAGCTTAGAAATCATTATGCATAACTAGGATTTAGCTAGAGATCGGGAGATAATAGCTAATTCTAGAAATCGTTAAAACGGGTATCCTTAATGCATTGCATGTCTATTGAATTTAGATAGGGATATCGGGTTCAATTGCATGTGAGAGAATCATGTATGCTCGGGAGAGATATATGTGATTTTAGTTTCCCAAGATTTATGAATCATAGCAAGTTAATAATCCATTAATTAATCCATAATCCCAATTGGTGAAATCACATCCCTAAGACCATTGTTTCCATTGGATTGTCATTTTTTTGCATTGTCTTGAGTTTACTTTAATTTCATTCTCACTTCACTTGGATCCCTAAATAAAATTGGTCAAGAGTATTTCCGGTAATTAAAATTGATTAGAAACCAATCTAGAGGACGACATTCGAATTTCACATTCACTATATTATAACTTGACCCGTACACTTGCGGTAAGCAAATTGCGCATCAAGAAACAAAGATGCGTTGCTTCGGCGCAATAAGAAAGGAAAATGTGATAATTTTATGCGGTAGGCTATATTCATGTATGCGGTGAGAAATTATAAAAATATAGGGCGCTAACGCAACTAATTCAGTTGTTTTCAAAAGTTTCTTCTCAGCACAGGCACACATCCCAAGACGATCAAGAGACAGACAAGATGGATGAAAGGACAACGCTGACACAACTGATACAACTAATGGAAGTGGGCTGAAAAAGGACTGAAAAGTTGAAGTTGGCTGATGATGACTGAAACAAGTTGCTAATTACTTGGAGAAGTTAGCTTCCCTCGCCTATAAATAGAAGCCACCTGCTCAAAGAAAAATAACTCATATTCACAAGAATTTAGGGACAAAAGTAGAGGACGAAGATCAAGGAGAAAGAGAAATCACAGAGAGCTGTGATTAAGAGTAGACTTGCGTTTGCAATGTATTGTTGCGTGATGTATTGTTTTGCTCGCATGAGCTAATTTCTTCTTCGAGGCTTAGCGCAAGCACCTCATGCGGTGATAAGTATATTTTGTAAGCGCATATTTTGATTTAAATGAAACATTAATTGCCTTCTACTTAGTTGCGATACTATTTTCATTACTAACACCCGCTTGGCAAGTCGGATGCGGTAGAAGTATGCTAAATCCCTGACAGGTAATGCATGTGGACATCTCTAAGTAGAACAAGTTAGCGCATGACATGTAGTCTTGGTAGTCTTAAAACACTACCACTAAAAGATAGTGCGTGCATGAGCTTTGATTGCGTTAAGACTAACACAGTCCCTTGTAAGTTTTAGAGAACTAAGCCCTACACATGAACTAGCCAAATAATCAATTGATAGTTTTATGTCAAACGTAGAAGGAGTACCAGAAGGGAAACTTACGTTTTTTTCTCACTTAGGCATTGATGGATCAATTAACCAAAGTATGCGCTACAAGGTTCTTATAAACGCATGAGGTTGCAACCGCAACAGCCTTGATACTATTCTCCTTAGTACTTTTCCTTTCACTCTTGTCGCATGTTTTGCTTTCTGCAAGTTTTATTTTTCAAGTATACCAAATCTCTTATTCATTTTTTTATATAATATCACACGTTTTCGAGTTTAGATCAGTAAATATTGTTAAAAACTTTGCAAATAACCTTTCCCTGTGGATTCGACCCTGGACTCACCAGGTACTACTTGATTTTGTCAATTTATACTTGGGTTGATAAATATCTACGACAAATTGTTATTAATTTGTTAAGCATACTGACGAACCATCATTAAACGACATAATAGTAGAAGATACTATAAAGACAATTATCAAAGATCATATATCCAACGACCTCCTCAAAGGGAATACATCCCCAAAAAATACTATAAAAAGAAAAATCGAAAAGAAAACTCTCGCCCAACTCACTCTCGTAATAATAAATCAAAAGGTAAAAGAAAATTTTCATGTTACAGATCTAACAAAGAAGGACATTAAGAAAATAACTGTCCAACAAGAAAAATAAATGAATTAGACATCAATGAAGAATACTCATCGAAATATTCTGATAGTTCTGAAAAAGAACTAAGAATACAAGAATTAGAAGAAACGAATTCTGAAATATCAAGTCAAAGTGAAAGTGATGTTGAAGAAGGAGTTAAAGCCTGTGCATGTGAAGGACAATGCATAAATGTTTTAACAAACGAACAAGAAGCCCTCTTTCAATCAATAGATCATATAAATGACGAAGAAATGAAAAAGGAAATTCTAAAAACTCTAAAACAATCCTTAGAGTCTTCTAGTAGTCCAACAGAGCCAGTCAAAAAGAAAGAAATAAGGGTAAGGAGTCTCTATGAAATTCTTCAAAGAAAAGATGAATCTAAATCAGCTTCAATCAATGATTTACAATTTGAAATCAACAATCTCAAGAAAGAAATTCAACAGAATAAAGAAGAAATTCAAGAAATAAAACAGTAGATAAATAGTCTTAAAATAAATAGAGAACTTCAAAATTTTGAAGAAGAGACAGACGAAGGAGAAAACTTCCTAATAAATCAAGTTACAAAGACACAATACCAAAAATGGTTTTCCCTTGTAACTCTAAAAATAGAAGATTTTAAAATAACTCTAAAAGCCTTGATAAATTCAGAAGCAGATCAAAATTGCATACAACAAGGATTAATACCAACTAAATACTTTGAAAAAACTACTGAAAAATTAAGTAGTGCAAATGGACAAAGTTTAAATATCCAATTTAAGCTTCCAAATGTCCATATTTGTAATGAAAAATTCAGTTTTATAAATTCCTTTCTTCTAGTAAAGGATTTAAAACAGGAATTGATTTTAGGAACCCCATTCTTAACACAGTTATATCCAATAAAAATAACTGAAAAAGGATTAGTCAGTAAAATACATGACAAAGAAATAATTTTTGAATTCGTAACTCCAATTCTTCCATATGAAATTATGGAAATAAGTGAATTAAAAAATGAAGAGATAAAAAGAAAACAAAAACAAATCCAATTTCTTAAAGAAGAAATTAGTTACAAAAGAATAGAAGAAAACCTCAACGATCCTTCTATCAAAATAAAAATAAAAGAAATAGAAAATAAAATTGAAAAAAAATATGTTCAAATTTACCCAATGCATTTTGGGATAGGAAAAAACACATAGTAAATCTTCCATATATAAAAGATTTTAAAGAATCAAATATTCCCACAAAGGCAAGACCTATTCAAATGAATGCAGAATTGCTAACATTCTGTAAAAAAGAAATACATGAATTAGTCAACAAAGGACTAATCAGACCATCAAAGAGCCCCTAGTCATGTGCAGCCTTCTATGTCAACAACGCAGCCGAACAGGAACGTGGTGTGCCCAGGTTAGTTATTAAATATAAACTTTTAAACAAAGTTTTAGAATGAATAAGATACTCAATTCCAAATAAACAAGATTTACTTAAAAGGATTTCCAATGCCAAAATATTTTCAAAATTTGATATGAAATCTGGTTTTTGGCAAATTCAAATTTCCGAAAAAAATAAATATAAAACTACTTTTAATGTTCCATTTGGACAATACGAATGGAATGTTATGCCTTTTGGGCTAAAAAACGCCCCATCAGAATTTCAAAAAATCATGAACGATATTTTCAATGATTTTCAAAATTTTACAATAGTTTATATTGACGATGTTTTGGTATTTTCATCTAACATCGATCAACATTTCAAGCATCTTAATATCTTTATAAACATAATCAAACAAAATGGTTTAGTTGTATCTTTGCCTAAAGTCAAACTGTTTCAAACCGAAATTAGATTTTTGGGCTTTGACATTCATATGGGCCTTATAAAACCCATTCAAAGATCAATAAATTTTGCATCCAATTTCTCGGATCAGATTCTAGATAAAACCCAACTACAAAGGTTTTATGGCTGTCTAAATTATGTGTCTGACTTTATTCAAAATCTCAAACCCATTTGTAAACCACTTTTTCAAAGGCTTAGGAAAAATCCAAAACCTTGGTCAGAAAAACACACTAAAGCCATTCAGAAGATAAAAACTCTAGTCAAATCAATACCTTGTTTGAGTATTGTACATCCACAAGCCAGTCTGATAGTAGAAACAGACGCGTCAGATATAGGATATGGAGGAAGCCTCAAATAGTGTCTAGATAAGAACGACTCAATAATCCGATTTCACTAAGGAGTCTGGAACAATACTCAGAAAAATTATTCCACAGTAAAAAAGGAATTACTTGCTATCGTTCTTTGTGTCAAAAAATTCCAAGGTGAATTAATTAATAAAAAATTCACTCTCAAAACTCATTTTAGAGCATCAAAATTTGTTCTTGAGAAAGATATTAAAAACCTAGTTTCAAAGAAAATTTTTGCCAGATGGCAAGCAATTCTATCTTGTTTTGATTTTGAGATTTTGCCTATAAAAGGAGAACAAAATGCCTTAGCTGATTACCTCTCAAGGGAGTTTCTAACTCCAAAACTCTCTCTCTCTCCCTCTCTCTCTGAGCGAAAAAAGAGCAAATGAGTGACAGAAAGGCAAAAGCCTCATCTTCAAAGGGCAAAAGCCCATCTTCATCTTCAGCACCTCCACCGATGAGTGCTGATAAATACTCCATGGATCTAGGGTTTACTCCGGTAACCTGTTCCCGAGGCAGGTCTGTAGGTACACAACCCGGATCGACCATGGAGTCATCTACTCCACCTCCAAGGCTTCAGCCAATTTAGTCCGTCCTTCTGGCGGAGTCGTTCAAATGAGACCTCCTGTCTCACCTAATTCAAAGATAGGGTCATCAACCCCATCACCCTCTTCTTATTCTCAAGCGGTCATTCCTGAAAAGAGGTTTGTACCTCGCCCAAAAATCAAAACCTACTTTCAAAAAACATTAACCATCAATGAACCCATCATTGAACCAGAATTCCAAGGTCTCAACCTTGAAGAGACTATCTCAAACATGTACCCTTCCCGCTTCAATTTCATGCTTGAAGATCTGAGAAAAACTCGAACTTTCTATGAGTTTATTCTTGTTGACACCGAATCAGCAGAATAACTCATATTCCTGACAAAAATGATCCTTCAAAAGTTGCATATTCAAAGCTTAAAATATTCAAAGCCTTGAATCCAACCCATTGGAACCAAGGTCTCTATACTGAAAAATCCTTCTCAAAACCCTTTGCACCACAAACATACTCTTACCGAGACTACATAAGAGCTTGGTATAATGTTATGTGGTATTCAAACTATAACCATTCATGTTTCATTTCTTTCTGTCAACATGCCTACAAAATCAATTTTCCCCTTTGGTTCATTCAATGGTGGAATACATTCGGTATGATGGATGATATTTTGCCAACACCCTTACAGGAATCATATTATCCTTTTGCGAGAAACATCCAAAAAATAGCATTTCATAATTCTATGAGATTATGTATATACTTTCAAATTCCATGGATTTTTTGCTGGAATTTCTCTATCAGCAACCATCCCCAATATAAAACGATTACAAAAATCTTAAAGATCAAATGGTGGGATAAATATAATATTCAACATGCCACCCTCAAACAAATAAAAGAATGGTTCGAACAGAACGGTTATCTCCAAGACATCGACATCAAAAGGAATGTCGAATTCCTAAATGATAAATCCAAGCTTCTGGCAGCTCTTGCTCAAACGACATCTGATGCATACTTCCAAAGGATTCTTCAAATGGCAACTTCTTCAAGAAGTGAATCTCCTGCTTCTTCTACACAAGGAGAAGAGAACGAGCCAGACTACGAACTGGATGATCCATGCCTCGACTCACAACCCATGTGAGCTCCGAATCATTTAAATTTCCTTTTTCACAAAGAAACAAATGATGTTCAAAAGGGTTGCGTCATAAAGAAGTATTACCATCATAATTGTATATCGTAAAAAAAAAGTATAAAGTTAAAAAAAAAGTGTATATTCTTATCTTTGTAGACCTAACATGTGTAAACTTTGTAGATATTCTAGTTTACACTGTAAATTTCTGTCAGTCAACTTGAAGAAGATATTTAAAGCAGCAGAGCAATTAAAGCAAAAGATTATGAGATTTTGAAGACAAAGGTTATTGATAACTTTCCTAGTTCGTGAGGACCTAGTTTGGTGTTCCAGGCTGTAAGTCCTAGGATAAGGCAGTAAGACCGTTGGTAAACCAATAATCTGCCTAGGGTGATCAAACGAAGAGAAGAATCAATAATTCAGTCGACAAGATATCAGATCACAACAACAACTGTGTCATCTTCAAAATTAGCTGGCAATATTCAGATTTTATCTTTATCTTTTACATTTCCAAGTATTTTGTCGTTTTAGATTTCCAAGCATTTTGTTTGTTTAAATTTCCAAGTATTCCTTGTATTTCCAAGGTTTTGTCCTTTATGTTTTTGTTTTCCAAGATTTGTATTTCCAAGTTTTATATTTCCAAGTTTTGTCTTTTACTCTTTGTATTTCCAAGACTTGTATTTCTGAGTTTTGTCTTTTTACTTTTCGTATTTCCAAGTCTTGTCTTTTAAGATAAGATTTATCTTTCCCATATTTGTATTTCCAACGAATCCATCAGGGGTCCTGTCCTGATGATTCGCCCTAGCTTTTAGTATTTTGTATTCAATTTAATTTGAAGACTGGGGTCTATAAAAGACTTCCAAGTTGTAATTCAAAGGCCTCATTCGAAATCCTTCAAGCTATCCTCTCTTGTAAAGCTTGAACATTCGAACTTCTTGCCATCCTCTTGTACTATCGATCTTGATTCTGATTCTCTTTGCAGTTGGCATCGAGCGATTGATATCATCTTCTTCTTCAATTGTTGATTTCAAACTTTCTTCCCGGGGGAAGAGATTGGTTGGTTTGATTATCATTCAATTTATGTGATATTCACATATTTAATTTAACCCTATAATTGAATCATATTCAATTTTCTTTCTCTCATATAACCTATGGTTTTAATGTGCATCTAATGCACATTAATTTTAACCTATAGTTTTAATATAACCCAATCCATATTAAATTAATATTTGAACCCTTCAAATATGTAATTGTCCCATAAATTAATTTTGAATCAAATTCAAAATAAATTTATATTATAAAATATATCACCATACATTATATTATTTCCCTTAGTAAATTTGAACATTTCAAATTACTATAATTATTGGATATTCATGTTTAGCAAAACGTCCTCTTCCCTTGCCTCTTTCCTTAACTGTCACTCCTCCCTTGCTATCTCTGAGAAAATAGAAGATCTTTTTCCTATGAGAAATGAGTGTGCATACACTAGGCAAGAAAAAGAATATGAGATGAAAAATAGAAAAGAAAACAGAAATTTAACATCGCAATTCTTCGACAACGGTGCCAATTTTGACAACGTCGAAATTGTCAAAATAAAATTTGTAATCACCGGCGCTCTGTGGGTTTTATGTCCTAAAACTCGTAGTTTGTAAACATAAACATATTCTATTTGCAATAAAGATGTTATTGAGGTTTATTCAGTAAAGTAGTTATTGAATAATAAGTGAATGGCACGTTATTTAACCTAAATCCAATAAACTAAGAACCCCTGGCTATAATATGAATACTTGAACTATATGTGGAGACATAAAAGTGGATCAAGTTCAATTAATAGCCAAAACGGTCTATAGTATAAAGATAGGGTTGGGTACCTTATCCTGGAGACACTATGGACGCGACCCACTTTGTATTTAGTACAAACGATGTGATCCTGAATCATTCATGTGGAGACATGTAAGTAGGGGTGCATAGGCAACGAGTTTGCATAAGACCGGACTGCGAAATAGTCACTTTTACTTTATAACGTCGTGAACTGTTAAGACTAACTATTTCATGCGATGACCTAGGTAACTCGATGTTAATCCTAAGCTAACTATGAACTCCTGTTTATTCGTGATTATCCATTAATCTACATGGGTGAGAGTGGCCTGAGTTCGCTGACTCAATAAGCCTAACATTTTGGGGATAAGACCAAGTATAGTTTGGGACATAGTCCTGTAAGAAGGAATTTTCTCCTACCCGTTTCAGGGATAGTAGAGAGGTTGTTCCCTTAAGTGCTGACTTCATGTCTTGAGCAAGGGGCCCCACCCTCTCTTTGGCCCGAGAGGGACTCGGTTTGATGGTTGGACCATAAACCAATTGTTCATTAGAGGATCAGTGGAACTTAAGGAACAAGAGGTAACTACAGGGGTAAAAAGAAACTTTTGACCCAGCTGTAGTTACGAACAACCTATGAAGGATTGACTTACTAATCATGGTTATATCGAGTGGACATAAATATATCTACAGTGAGGAGAGTGCAGCTACTGGGCTATAGTGGAGTGTCCCAGTAGTCAACGAATGTTGGTTAACTAGATTAAAGAGTTTAGCTGGTTAATCTCAGATCGTTGGAGCTCATGATCTGTAGGTCCATTAGGTCCCCCTACTAGCTCATATCGGACTAAACCCTAGAATAGTGTGATGAGAGAATTTGAATCATTTACATTCGGTTTAGGGAGTTAACGTTAATTATATACGATATACTTAACATGTTATAGTTTAATTATAAATTAAATTATAAAGATAGTTGCAGATATTTAAATGTGATTTAAATATTGTGAATATGTATATGATTCATATCTCAGTTTGAATTTTACATATGAAGAGGGATTCATATTCAAACGAGAGACTTTGAGTGAAGTCGGGATTGGGAGCAAATATTTAATTTAATATTTGATATCAAATTAAATAATTATAGTTAATTCAAATGTTTAATTAATTAATTTTAAAATTAATTATTAGAATTAATTTTAATTTTAATTATTAGAATTAATTTTAATTTTAAATTTAATTAGGGGAAATTAAAAATACAAGAATAACTTGTATTTTTTTTTTGGAGGTGGTGGAAGCATGACTTTGTCTCATGCTTTGACCAAAATTAGCCATCTAATCAAGTGATTAATCCTGTTGGGTTTTATGCCCTAAAACTCGTAGATAGTGAATGTAAACAAATTGTATACTTGTTTCAATAAAGTGTTATTGAGTTTCTACAATAAAGTGTTATTGTTAAATATTGCACAATTTGACCCAAATCCAATAAAATATGATCCAAGGTTGTTTGTATGTAACTTGAACTAGTATGTGGGGACATACGAGGATCGATGTTCAAGTAACAACCTAAAAGGTCTATAGTACAATGATAAGGTTGGGTACCTTATCCTGGTAACACTATGAGATACGACCCAATTTGTATTTGATACAAGCGTCCATGTAGTAGACATGCGAGCAGGGGTATCCTATGCAATGAGTTTGCATAAGACCAGACCATGAAATAGTAAACCACTAGATATAACACCGTTAACTAGTTAGGTTACTGTTTCAATAGGATGACCTAGGTAACTCAGTCTTAATCCTGAGTGTGTCATGAACTCCTTCTCATGAGGGATTGTCCTTTGATTAGCATGGGTGAGAGTGGCCAATACGCCGACTCAATATTCCTTCCTTTTTGGGGACAAGACTGAGTGGGAGGCTGGGGACTTGACAACACAAGAAGGAATTCACTCCTTCCCACTCTAGGAGAAGTAGATGAGTGTTCCCTTAAGTGGTGACTCCGGGACTTGAACAAAGGGATCCACCCTCTCACTGGCCTGAAAGAGACTTTCTGTTTATTGGTTGGACCATAAACAGGTTGTTCATTAGAGGAGCACTGGTACTATAGGGGATAGATGTAACACAGGGGTAAAACGGTAATGAACACTCGTGAAGGATTGACTTACCGGTATAGGTTTATATCCATGGACACAGATGAATGAGATTTAATTATGAATTAGTTAATTATTCAATTTAGTTTAAATTAAATGAGATTTAATTAAACTATAGTTTATGAGAGAATTATTAGAATATGATTCTAATATGTGATTAATTGAATATGTGAGATATTTAATTAATTTTAAAATTAATTAATTGATTAGTTTAATTGAATTAATTAAATGTGATTTAATTAAGTTTAATTAAACAATATATATATATATATATATATATTATGTGAGGGAATTACATCTAAATAAATATTTAAATGTGCATGAGATTAATTAATTAATATGATTAATTAATTAACATTTAATTAATTGATTTAATCAATTAATTAATTGATCTTGATCTAATGGTCAAGATTGTTTCCTAACCTCACATTAGGGTTTCCTCTCTTATAAAAGAAAAGGTTATGAGAACCCTAACCCTAAGGTCTCATTCTAACCTCCCTCTCATATTCTCTCAACTCAAGAACTCTAGGGAGAATTTTCTCTCTAGAGTTTTTCCCATTCAAGATTAGGTAGTCCCACAACTACGTTCCTAATCCCAGAGTTATAGCGGTGAAGATCAAATGGTCGTGTTCTTCGTTGTTGTAGAGCAATCAAGAATCATTCTTGATTTTCAGAGACGTCAACGGAGGTTTGCTTCTCTTTCTTTTTTAGAGTAGATCTTTTATTGTATGCTTAGCCTAAATAGATTTTATAGAATGTGTTCTATAATTTTTGCCAATGTCTTGATATTTTGGTAGAAACAAAATTAACTACGAAACGGTCCAATTGCGCTTCCGCTAACGGAATTAGGGAATTTCAATCATTCAAATCCAAATTCTCTTAAGGTGTCTTCATTTGCAAGATTCTTGTTGCATGATTCATCCTTTAAATAGGCTTTGAAGACATTGAGTTGAGGACTAATGTTGTGACTAATGTTGTTGAATTCTTCCTCTCAAAGCCAGTCTCCAGCTCTCAAACACACTTCTTTTCCCCTAAAATTCATCACTAATTCGGTTTCCATAAGCTGTTTTAAGGCCGGAGGATAGCGGGGAAGACTCTAGGGGTGGCCCACGATGTGTTCGTGATCGAAAACAACCCTCAGATTGCTTCAATTTTGAGCTATAAGAGGTTGGTATCCGATGACTCTGTTTTCCCCCTTTTTGACAGCATGTTTAATCCTTAAAATTAATGTAATTAAATGCCTAAGATCATAATTTCTTCGGCATGAGTGTTGCTAACCGCAAGCGTATGGGCCACATGTAATATAAAATGGTAAGTATTTACCAAGTATTGAATCTACAGGGAATTTGTTTAAGTCCATTAATTACCAAGAATTGTCATGCTCAATTTTATTTAGAACCCAACCTCGAATGATTGTGTAAAAATTAAGAAATTAAAAACTAGAAAAGACAAGAAATTAAATTTTGGGAGTTCTTTTAAAGGGACTCAACCTAGGGTGTTAATTAACCTTTTGGAGTTGTAACTCAATTAAATGAATGAATGCAATTAATAAACTTCAATTTTATAAATCTAGAAGTAATTTAAGTGGATTTCTCTTTCAAGCTCCTCCACATCTCATATTAAATTGACTAATTTATGTGTCCATTTCCTTAGTTAATTATAATATGACATTAGACAACTTCATCATAAATTTCTAACAATTCTTTTTCACTTTCGTGTTCCAAGCAATTGTTAGCCATGCAATTGAGCTCTAATCTAACTTCTCTCTGTCGAGTTTCAATTTAGATCAACAAATCAATCAATCCGTGATAAAGGGATTAAAAGCATTAAGCATAAATTGCATAGATGAAATTTGAAGAAATTATTTACAATATCCAAATAATTAAGCTACATAATCCAATTAGCTAAATTAACGATCCTAGGTCTCAAGATTTCATCTAAAATGGGAATAATTTCAACCCAACAATCTTGATCCATATTCCTAACTCAATTAAGATAAGAAATTACAGAGATATTGAGAGGAAATAACCGTTGTGCATTGATCCAACGCTCCCGTCACAATCATCTCGAATCTTGAGTGTTGGATTCCCGATCAAATCGGCCCTCCTTCTCTCATTTCTACTTAATCACTCCTCTATCTTGAGCTAGGGGTGAAAACCCCTCAATTTGATGCCTTCAAGCATTACAGAATGCCCAATTTATAGAGGCTAAAACGTGCTCTCCAAGCTGGATCTTTCATGCTGCCCACGCCGATCAGCGTCGTGACGCTGATGTTAGCGTCTCAACGCTGCCATCACAAGCTTTCGTTGCCACTACTCCAACTAGCGTCTCGATGCTAGCCCTTCGAGTTGACTTAAATGGACGCCAAATCTTCGATCTTTTGGGCTTTTGGGCCTCATCTTCAAATGTTTTCTTCTCCATTCTTCAATTATGGTCAAAAGCCTCTAAATTTAACCATATTTGATTAAAATTTCTGATTTTGCATCACAAGCTCGATTTTCTACAAATTAAACATAAAAAGAAATTAAAGCTCACAATTTATGCATAAAACTAGCTAAAATAACTAGGAAATAGATAGCATAATTGCATGCTATCAAAAACCCCCAAACTTAAAGTTTTGCTAGTCTCGACCAAAATAGCATAAGGTAATGTATATATTCATAAATTGCATATCATAGACTCTAACCTCAATGCTTCTTACCATGAATTCAAACAATTGAAACAAATAAGCAAACATGATCAACCATTAAGAAATTTTAAAATTAAAACCTCTCCTCCCTTGCAAAGATAAATCATCATTTGCCTTATCAAAATTTCTACTAGCTCGGAATAATTTATACACTCCTGCATCCATCTTCCCCCTACACTGGCCCTAAAGCTCGCTTTTTAGCTATCTTACTTATCTAGCAAGCACTAATTCACTAAGGCACCCATAATTCATGGGGCGTCCCCCAAACTTGTACTTTTCTGAAGGCACTAGCTTTCACACAATTGCTGCAGTGACCCATATCTCGAGTTTAACCCTTGGATGGCTTGACTGATCACAATAGAGGTAGCTCTTTTTGCCTTAGACTTTAAGCATGTTGCAAGCTGAAATAAAGTTTTCTTTTCTTTTAATTTCATTTTTTTTGGATTAAAGGGCAATTCAAGACATTTCTTTTCCCAAAGATCAGCATTACTCACTATTATGCAAGAAAACCATCTAGACAAACTTTACGCCTATCGGAGTGACAACAAACTTCAAAAGCATATAAATGTCATCTAAGCTTTTGAAACCATAATAAGACAATTGAATCTTCATAATTGCAAGGGATTCAAGGAAAAAAATTTAAATTTTCTTGAATTTAGACATGTTTTCAAATTTGCAACGATAAGAATGGTCATGGCTAAAAGCAACATCAACCGTCAACATCACTAATATGCAATTCAATCATCACATTCATTACCATCACAAAACCAAAATAGAGCAAACATCCCCCCAAACTTAAAATATATATTGTCCCAATGTATTAACAATTAATCAGATAAAGAGAGATTGTTACTTCCCTGAAAAAGCGAGGGAGTCTAAATTGTCCTGAATCGTTGAACCAAAGAGAGATTATGAAGCTAGGCATGAATTCATGAGCTTCCTACACAATGAACGATCACAAGGGAGCATAAGAAACAACACTCAACAACCTAGAAGAAATAAAAACTACGAAAACCTTAAAAAGCTTGGGTTGCCTCCCAATAAGTGTTTGTTTAACGTTTTGAGCTAGACGGGGCTCGGTCACCCAAGATCCATCAAAATCACTTTTTCTACTTTTCTCTCTTCGAATCCACAATAATGCTTCACACGTTGTGCATTGACTTTAAAGGTCAAACCATTGCTATCCAGTTGCTCTATTGCACCATGGGGAATCCTTGATTATGAATGGACTTGACCACCTTGACTTCAATTTTCCTGGAACAAACGCAAACGAGAATTAAAAAGAAGAACATGTGTGTCAAGGAATAAAAGAACGTTTCTGAATTAAATGATCATGTCATCTGGTCGTTCTTTCTTTATAAAGCTTAATGTTCTCATAAGCCTAGCTTCTAAATTCTTCTAACTCATTGAGATGCAATAATCATTGCTCACCAGCGCCTTTTGTGAGTCAAGGTTTAGTTTCTTGATAGCCCAGTATGCTTTGTGCTCGAGCTCCATTAGCAGATGACAGGCCTTACAGTACACCAATCAATATGGGGAGGTACTGATTGGATTTTTGAAAGTTGTTCCATAGGCCCACAAAGCATCGTCCAACTCGAATGCCCAATCCTTTCTATTGATGCGAACTGTCTTCTCCAAAATTTGCTTTATCTCTCTGTTGGAAATCTTAGCTTGACCGTTAGTTCGGGGATGATAAGCTAAGGAAGTTTTATGCTTGACACCATATTTCTTAAGCATAGCTTCAAACAATTTATTGCAAAAGTGGGACCCTTCATCACCGATTATAGCTCGTGGTATGTCAAATCTAGTGAAAATATTTTTATGCAGAAAACGCAACACAACACGTGCATCATTCGTCTTAGTAGCTATCACTTCTACCCATTTAGATACATAATCAACAACAACAAGAATATACGAGTATCCATTGGAAGAGGGGAAAGGGCCCATAAAATCTATGTCCCACACATCAAAAAGTTCTACTTCAAGAATTGGGGTTAGGGGCATTTCATGGTGTCTAGAAATGTTACTTGTCCTCTGGCATCTATCGCAAGTTTTTACAAAGGTATAACAATCTTTAAACAGAGTGGGCCAATAAAAACCACATTAAAGTACCTTTGCTGCAGTATGAGTCGATCCAAAGTGACCACCATAAGAAGAGGCATGACAATCATGTAAAATCTTACCTACTTCCTCTATTGGAAAGCACATTCGAATAATTTGATCAGAGCATACCTTGAAGAGCAAAGGGTCATTCCATAGGTAGGACTTTGCATCATCTAAGAACTTCTTTCTTTTCTGGACATTTAAATCAGGTGGCAACTCTCCGCCTGCGCAAGAAAGTTCACAAAATCAACATACAGGTAAAGAAGCTTTTACTGCTAACCTTTCATCTGGAAAAGCTTATTTAATAGGAAAGACTGGGAGATTTCTTTCATGTTCGATCCTAGATAAGTGGCCTGCTACCACATTCTCGCAACCTTTTCTATCCTTGATCTCATAGTCAAACTCCTACAAAAGAAGAATCCATCTTATTAGTCGAGGCTTTGAATCCTTCTTACTACTTAAATAGCGAATAACAGCATGGTCAGTATGCACTATTACATTTGTACCAAACAAATAGGGCCTAAATTTATCGAATGCAAACATGCAGACACGACAACAAGCATCTCTTTTTCAGTAGTGGTATAATTTTGTTGAGCACTATCTAGAGTTCTACCTGCATAATATATGGCCCTAAAGAATTTATCACGACGTTGCCCTAACACAGCTCCTAAAGCATAGTCACTAACGTCACACATGATCTCAAATGGTTGATTCCAATCAAGCACAACAATGATAGGTGCAAAAATCAACTTTTCCTTAAGCAAATTAAATGCTAGCAAACAGTCATTACAAAACACAAATGTTGTATTTTTTTAATCAAGTTACACAGGAGTTTAGCAATTTTGGAAAAATATTTAATGAAACGCCTATAAAAACCATGCATGGCCTAAGAAACTACGAACTCCCTTCACATTAATTGGAGGGGGCAATTGCTCAATGGCTGAGATCTTTGTCGGATCTACTTCCAAACCTTTTTCAGACACCTTGTGGCCCAAAACTATGCATTCTTTTACCATGAAATAGAATTTCTCCCAATTCAGGACAAGGTTATTTTCTTGGCATCTCTCCATATTCTCCTCTACAAATTTTGAAAATATGGCCATCATGCAACGCTGAAAGGTAGCCGGAGCATTACACGGACCAAATGGCATACGTCGAAAAGCATAGGTGCCATAAGGACACGTGAATGTCGTCTTCTCCTGGTCCTCAAGTGTAATCGCGATCTGATTATAACCTGAATAACCATAAGGAAAACAATAGTAAGGATAGTCAGCTAACCTATCGAGAATTTGATCAATAAAAGGAAGAGGGAAACGAGTTACCGTTCTTGTAGAAATTGATTTATCTTTTTCATTTTTAATGACGATCATCCCTCCTTTCTTAGGCACCACCTGATCAGGACTCACCCATGGACTGTTAGATATAACATATATAATTCTTGCATTTAACAATTTTAACACCTCGACTTTTACCACTTCCTTCATTGCCGAAGTTAATTTTCTTTGGTATTCTACTATGGAATTAAAAGTATCTTCCATTAAGATCTTATGCATTACGATAGAAGGGCTAATACCTTTAATATCACTAATAGACCATCCTAGAGTAGATTTATGTTTCCTCAAAACATCCAACAATTTTTCCTCTTCTACTTTATTCAAATAAGCAGATATAATAACAAGAAAAGTAGAAGATTCTCCTGAGAAAGCATAACGTAGGTGCACAGGTAATTGCTTCAGATCAAGGGGACGGGTATCAACTTGAGCACAAACATCTATTGTTATTCTATCCTCCATTCCTAGTCCTATGGGTCTATGACGGTGGCTTGCGCTGCTAATGAAACACCTGCTCGAGTGCAAGTATACACTGTCAAGTAATAAAGTGGAAAGTATTCTGGATATCGTACACAAGGGAGATGGCAAGGATAAAAATATCGTGATATATCACCGAAATATCGCCAAAATATCAAATTTCTCGCAGGTCCGATAGAGATATGGGGGGTTAACATCGTTTTTACCACTTTATCATGAAAAATCGAAACTATCGCCGAAATATCGCTTAAATCCGATTTATTGCCCGACAGAAGGAAAAAACGTGGGAAAACACGAAAAAATCCCCGAAATATCGTCAATATATAACTGAAATATCGTCGAAAACTTTCAAACTTCTCTTCTAGCCTCATTGGTTAAGTAGTTTCTTTACGAACATCCAAGTTCAAGGTTCGATGATGCTTTCTTTTCATTGGTTTTTTTTCTTTTTTTTTTTTCTGTTGTTTTTGTTTTTTTTTCCTTCCTTCATTCTCTCTTTCTCTTTCCCTATTCCACAACCCCAGTCATCTTTTTTTCTTTTTAAAAATTCACTCACTTCTTTTTCCTTTTCAATTCTTTTCTTTTGATTCTTATTTTGTGGTATATATATTTACAATATTTTGTGTTACATATTTAACAATTAGCATATAAAATATTTATTTGATTTTGTGTTGTAGGTTTAAAATATAGAATGTAATTTTTTTTAATTTATTAAATATAGTACAAATATAATATTTCTCTAAAAATATTAACAACATATCTTTGAATTTTTTTTTTTTATTTTTGTATCTTAATAAATTTTTAATTATCTTTTTCTTTTAAAGTTTTATTTTTTTTATATTATATTTAGAATGTACCCTTTTAATACTATTACGACTTTGATTTATTTTTTAAGATGGAATGAATTTGGAGCAATATTATCATTACCAAATCAATTATATTAATGTCGGTCTAAGACTCCAAAAATATTATCTCATCAACATATTAATGAATTATGAATAATTTACTTGAGACCAAAATTTAAGATTATTTAAGTTTATATTTATTTTACAATCTTCAATACTATCTATTATTGTATTAATGCAGATATTTGACTTACAATTATTGGTATATTTGCTTAAAGTAGTAGTTTATTACTTAAGCAAACTTATTCTAAAGTTTCACAAAAAAAATCACAATATTTTTATAAGTTTCCGTAATATCCATGATTTTTCCTGGAATACCCATCGATATCCAAATATCTGTCGATATATCCGTAAATCTGAGTTATCGATATTGCTACTGCAGGGATTAAAGCCCTAGCGCAGCGGAGACGATCATTAACCATACTATGTTTTTCTCAACATTAAAATACCAGTACAATTTGCAAAGGTTTTACAACAATAAAAACATACACAAAACATGTTGTAAAACCGTATAAAACATGCATTAAAAGACTCTAAACATTTTAGATCTTTACAATATTGGATCCTATTGACCCGGGATCAAGAATACTTACTTTAGAGATTGTTCTTGACCGTTTCGCCTACAAAAACAAGTTGAATCAGAAAATTCCAGCAGCAAGAACGAACCCTTCTAATGCTGCAAATTGCTCACGAACACCACCACCAAAGATTGCACCGGTATCCTCTAAGGTATGTGTGTTGAGTGGCTTGTGGGAACCCCAAATCTCTAAGGATTTTTCTCTGGAAAAAGATGCTCTGTATTCACAGAGAGAGAGCAAAACGAGAGAGGGCGAGAGAGAGGGGAAAAAAAAAGCGTGAGTATGTGGGGAATTCGTTCTAAAACTGAATATAACCCCTTCAAAAATAACCTCACGCATAATATCAGGTAACTGAAATATCAGTTACCTGATATTTTTAATTAATTATAAATTTAAAATCATATTTTAAATTATAATTAATTAAATTTTAATTAATCAATATTAATTAAAATAACATTAATTTAAATCTTATTTAAATTAATATCCCTCTTAACCTATAGTTTAATTAAATCAAATTTAATTAAACTAAATTAATTAATTAACTCAAAATTAATTAATTTAAAAATAATAAAATTGAACATCACATATTCAATTATTATTATTCTCTCTCATAAAACTATAGTATTAATATACATCCAATGCACATTAATTATAACCTATAGTTTTAATATGAATCAAATTCATATTTCAGTTTAATATTCGAACCCCTTCGAATACTTAATTTAACCTTAGAAATTTACCTCAACGCCCTTATAGAGCTACCGATGGGACCTGATGGACCTACAGATCAGAAGCTCCAACGATATGAGATTAGTTGGCTAAACTCATTAACCAAGTTAATCAATATTCGTTAACTGTGGTTCACTCCACTAAAGAACCACAGCTGCACTCTTCTCACTGCAGATATATTTCTGTGTCCACGGATATCGACCGTCAACAGCAAGTTAGCCCTTCACGTGTGTTCGTACCCCAGCTAGGTCAAATTACCGTTTTACCCCTAGGCTACCTCTTGGTCCTTAAGTACCAGTGGTCCTCTAATGAACAACCTGTTTGTGGTCCAACCAGCAAACAGAAATCCCTCTCGTGCCATAAAGAGGGTAGGGCCCTTTGTTCAAGACCCGGAGACACCACTTAAGGGAACACACCTCTACTTACCCTAATATTGGGAAGGAGTGAATTCCATCTTGTAAGACTACGTTCCCAGCTCCCCACTCGGTCTTGTCCCCAAAATGGTAGGCTTATTGAGTCGGCGAACGGCCACTCTCACCCGTACAAATCAAAGGACAATCCCTCATGGACAGGAGTCCATAATCTACTCAGGATTAAGGCCAAGTTGCCTAGGTCATCCTAGTGAAATAGAAACCGAGCTAACTAACGGTGTTATAGTTAGTGGTTAACTATTTCGCGGTCCGATCTTTGTGCAAACTCATTGCACAGGATACCCCCACTCGCATGTCAACTACATGAACGCGTTGGATCACTACGTTTGTATCATTATACAAAGCGGGCAGTATCCATAGTGTCACCAGGACAAGGTACCCAACCTTATCCCTATACTACAGACCCTTTAGGCTAAAACTTGAACATTGATCCCCGTATGTCCCTACATACTAGTTCAAGCCTCATTCTATTAGCCTTGGATGTTTAGTTTATTGGATTAGGGTTCATAAGACAAGATATAATACAAACATTGAATAATACATCAGTTTTATTAATGTTCGGTCAAATGTACATTTACTATCTACGAGTTTTAGGGCATAAAACCCAACAGCTACCGATATCGATATTTGCGTCCTTGGCTGAGTAACACAAGATTCTGTAAAAACAAGAACCTCCTCTAAATTTGCAACCACGGAAATTGGTAACCGGAAAAATAGTTTGATTTGGTGGTTTTGATTGAAGACAAAAGTAAAGATAAGTGATGTGATATGGACAGACGGTGGATGTTGGAAAAAAATGAAAAATAGAAATTAAAGATGAATTCAGTCAACTAAGTGCAAGTATACACTATCGCATGTAGTAATAAAAACTCTTGAAGTATTCCAAAAGTATCGATCCCACAGACTAAGTTTGAACACAGATTTGAAGAAGAAACTGCTCTTGAATTTCTTAAAAAGGTAACCAAAGAAAATAATTGATGTTGGGGTTTTGGAAAATAATAAAGCAAACAATAACAAGAATAAACAAACAATAATAAAAGCGAGGTGCTCAGTAAAGTTTCAACACTAAGGCAAATAACTATAGTAATGACTTATTTAACCTAAGTCTATATATGCATTGGGTCAGGTTTAACTCCTATTTGGCCTTACTCTCAAGAACTGTTAGAAGACTAAGCGAGTACCGTTATGCACATTTCTGTGACTCGACTCCGACATAGATTATTCATGCATGCAACCTATAACCCTATAGTTGTTATAAGCGACCATCCCCTATAATAGTGAATACCCTCTTTCGAGCCTTTTCTCCTATATCACCTTTATGAGAACCGATATTGTTTGACCCTTTCAGTACCAAACTCACATAGCATGCAAAGTCTAAGTGTTCAAGTTAAACTCAACAAGATTAGAATGATAATCAATAAAGGATGACATGCAATAAATAAAACTTAGGTAAATAAACAACTTTCAAGCCATTTAATCCATAAGGGAATTCACTATACCAAACCCCTCAATGGAATTTAGCTACGCATGGTGGATAATAATGCAAACAAATAACTTTCCTTTGAATAAATAAATGATAAGTACAAGAAATAATAGAAAGAAATAGGTGTTGGAAAAATATGGTGTAGTTTCTAAAACTAGGGTTTTTCAATTTATCCAATCTCTCTAGAGTTCTCATGACACTCTACTCTCTCTTTACAAGGTGAAAATAGGGTGAAATCTCTACAAACGCAAAGGTTTGATGTCTAACTAGGGCTAGAATTTTGTCTTCTAGTAAGGACCTCGAGCATCCTTACTCATGGGCGTCTACTAGGGTTTTGTCACTACCCTCTTCCTGCCAGTGAGTTCTGCTTGAATTTGCCTTCGAATAATGGCCTTTTATAGCGTGGGGAGTGGTTGAGGAGTCACGAAAATGGTGCTTGCAGGTAGCCAAGTCAGTTTCGGAGTCAAATCAGCCGATTAGGTGCGAGGAAAGCTCGTTCAAACTGACCCGCGACGGACTAGGACCTATTTGTTTCTACCCAGAAATGCGGTCACATTTCATTTTGCCTTGGCAGAAATACGGTGCATTTCATCTGTTTGCCCTATTTTCCTCTGTTTTTCTACAGCACACAAAATTGAGTCAAATTCTTGACAAAATAAGTCCAATTTAGCATAAATGCTACAATTTGATACACTTGACTCTCAAAGACCTAACTTATCAACTTTAACACTTTTTAAGCTCGGGAATAGTGATTTTTATCTAAAACATACAAGTTTCACAAGGAATAAGCTAAGAAAAAGGGACAAAACCGACATATTTTTGGCAGTTATGACACCCCCAAACTTAACTCATTGCTTGTCCTCAAGCAATATCAAATCAAAAGGTTAAAGATCATATATCATTGCCAATCAGAATGTTAGAGCTCAATTGTAATTGCAAATGAAAATATTAGAGATCAATCAGAATGTTAGAGCTTAACCATAATTGCAAATTAAAATGTCAGAGATAAACGATATGAAATCAAGTAAACATGCTTCTCAAGATTGTTTTCTAAGAAGCTGCCTTTCAGGAGAGGTTTCTACTCTAGTGCCAGTCACAACTTCTAAGTTTCCTAGGCATGAGGATTTCTAGTTTTCTTTTTCAAGCAAAACTCTCTCTAGTCCATCCTAACCAATATGCTTAAACTATCTAACTCTTATTCATGGAGCCTAGTGTGGTCCTTTTAGTTAAGAAAAACTAATCTTCAGGTAAGTCAGCATACATGAGTGTTTCTTTTCTATTCTATCTCCCCTAAACTTATTTGACTGCTAGTGCTCTTTTTATTCAACTTTTCTTTTTCCCAAGAGAATCCTCGTTGTCACCTCTACCTTCGTTCTATCTTATCAACACTTTGTGGTGAAGATATCTAGCTACGGGCAAAGATCACAAACTCGGACTAATACTCACTTCCATAAGTCAACCTTTCATGCAGTGGCAAACCATGAGTGTCATGAATGCCCCTGGTTACTCAGTGAACTCTAGGAAGGAGGAGTAACTCTCGATTTTCTAATTTTTTTAATAGATAATAACTATTCTGAGCACATATTTGTTTTTCAGCAGTACAAACTTACACAAAATGCATATTTAAAAAGTAAAGCACCCCCCAAACTTAAGATAGACAATGCCTTGATTGACTTTTGTTTTTGAGACATGGGCTTTACATGAGGCTTTTTTTTTTGTTCTTCAAAACATCAAGGCTAAACTCTCCTAGTGTGCTAGAAAGGTTAAACATGAGGAAGTTTATACTTAAGGAAATTTTGTAAAGAAAAAGACTAATGGAAAACCTATGACTAGAAAACAAATAGGTTGTGATGGCGACACTTTTTGAGATTGAAATATGCTCTAGTTATCATCATCAAGGGCTTAAAAGAAAAATCTCATGAAAACATATTTATCCAAAACATTTTTTTTCAAGCAAAAAGTTTCAAAAAGTTGATTTTTTTTCATAATTCTCACTAGTTTAGCAAATGGACAGCAACAGATTTTCAAAAAACCCAAGTTATTCTAAACCTATTCTAACAGCAAACCATCACTAAACTAACCTAAAAACATAAACTAAACAACTAACTACTCATTCAAAGCAATAAAAAAGTATCTAACACAAAAGCTAACCTATAAAAACAATAAACTAACACGTTGGAAAATAAAAACAGAAACTAAAAACTATTAACAAAACATAAACAAAGCTTTAAAAGTTTAAGGGGATCGACAAACTACCATATTCCTCCTCTCAGGAATCTTCTTCATTTTCTTCTACTTCATCTTCTCCAGAATCATCTGGATTTTGAGGCAGTAGGCTTCGAGGGAAGTCAGGAAAAACAGGAGCGATGTTAGGGGCGATAGAGAGATAAAACTCTCTAATTGCTTCATCTCGCTCTTTCGCGCAGACCCATTAAGTTTTTAAACGATCTTCGATGCGATCTAGCTGGTGGAAAGCGAATCCAAGGGCCTCAGATGATGGAGTGGGCCGTGATACAGGAGTGAATGGCGGTGGTGATGCAGGTGTCAACCTCAGTGAAGGAGTAGCATGGGAAGCAGAAACTATGTCTTTCCTTTGCGCATTGTACTGTTGCAGCTTCCCTATCAGAGGTAAGTCAATGGTTGGCCTATAAAAATGTTGTTCCTCATCTTTCCCTGGAACGATCTTGACCCTCTGGCATAATTGGGTTATGAGTGACCCAAATAACAACTTCCCCGCTCTTTTTCTCCCACAGGAGAGAATCTCTTCTTGAATGATGCTCCCAATGTTGATCTCCAACCCCTTCATTATACTGTAAAGAAGCATGACCCTCTCTACTGAAATAGTGTTGTCGTGGGTGGTGGGCATCAACCTATTTTTGATAAAGTAAAGCCAAACTGTCGGTTTAGGCTTTAAGTCGCTTGGCACTAAAGACTTCACTTTTGTTTGGGACTCCTTCCACTGAACTCCCTTCCTGGCCACTACTCTAAGTGCTTCCCTCAACTGCTTCGCCGAAGGATTCTTTATAGCATCATTACTTCTTGGGTACAAAGGCGCTTTGATCTGATAAATCCTGTTTATATCAACGAAAGAGAAGCTTACCATCTTCCCTTGCACTATTGCCAAACTCAAGCTCTCCTCCCTCAGGCCTGCATAAAACTCTCATACTAGAGGCACCACGACCTCCTGAGGGTGAGCACAAAATTCCTACCATTTGTATTGCGAAATGACCTTGGACACAAACTCAGGCAGGGCATCAGCTCGGTTAGAGAACCCCTTCTCATTTAAGAAGTCTCTCTTTTTCATGACCTCCATTCTTGCTTGGAAGTCCACATCTTTGAAGACTTCTAGAAATGGATTCTTCAGCAGTGTTGATTTTCACGTGGCGAGTGTAGTGGTGGTTGGAGCGGGAGAGGTGTCCATGGACCTAGTCGTCGGCCTCTTCGCAAAGATTAGATCATTCTTGTTTTTAGTCCTCCGCTCAACTTTTATTTCTCTCTTCCTCTTTTTCCTCAAGGTTGAAGAAATTGGATTTGTTCATCATCCAACTCCTTCACCCCATAATCACTGTCACTGTCACTATCACTGGAGGTACTGGCCTCCTTTTCTTCATCATTCTTTTCATCTTCTTTTCCTTCTGAAGAAGAAATCCTAGCAGTAGGTGAAGTTCTCCTAGTATCATATTCAAATAATGGGTCGAGAGTAATATCACCCTACTGGTCATCTAAGGCCTTCTCCAGAATGCTGCCGAAATGCGATCGCATTCTGTTGTGCACTGTCTTCTTCTTATTTTTCTGTTTTCGCTTCTATTAGCCCTTCAGGGGGCCTTTTCTTCTTCCTCTTACAGTTCTTCCCTTTCCCTTTGAGCGTTGTGTAGGGGCTCAAAGGCTGCAAGAAAATCTTCAGCCTCATTCCTTCGATTTTTTTCCTCCCTAAGGGCTTCTCGTCTTGCTTTTTCTTTTTCAAGGTGTTGGAGTTCAGAAGCCAATCTCCTCAGTTCTTCATCTTATTTTCTTGCCTTCTCAACCTCAATTCTTTCCTTATTTTCTTTGATGGCTCTCTTAGCCCTTTGTCTTTCTTGTTCTTCTTTTTTTTTCATCTTCATTCTTTCTCTTTTCATCCTCCTCATCTCTCATTTTACTCAATTCCTCTTCGGTCTTCATGCACCGAATTTCCCTTAGTCGCTCCCCTCTCTCAGCCCTCAACTCATTTAAACATCTTCCTCGGCTCTATACCCCTCAACAATCACAAGAGCCTGTGCTACGACCAACCGAATCATGTTTTCAAAAATATCCGACAACATTCTCACCTTCATAAGGGGCTGAATCTCGAGTGGCTTTTAAGTCTCAAATTTGTTAGTTGTCCTCTTAACACTCTTTCTCATTGAATGGTAGGTCACAAACGACTTTTCCCTGCACAAAGTAGAATCAGTTAAAGAACTTGAACCCTTATCCACTGAAGATCCACCTTTCTGTGAGCTTTCTCCCGCAATAGAGAATAACTCTTCAGTTTTCCAGAGCATCGCTTCCTCTTCAATAGTCGCACGCCATTTGGCTCCCATGGCTCAGATCATTGCGAACCACTCCTTGGATCGTTTTTTCAGAGGTTTCTCCACGGGTTGTTGCGTATGGTGGAGGTTATCGACGGGTGTGGCCTTCGTTTGTCGTGAAGCACCCAGATTTTCACTCGTGGAGGTAGGCATTCTCGCGGATGAAGGACTTTGAGGCGTGGGTCTTTGTTCCACGATGGTTCTTGAAGAACCCGTGGGTCTTTCGGCTCCTCCTTCGTGCATGCGTGGATTGGAGCCTTCCTCTCGGTGTTGATCGGTTTGCTCTGTGCGTGGGTTGCTTCGATTACTTTGAGAACGAGTAATCTTTCGTTGAATCGAGTGGCTGGGTGTATTTTTCATGATTTCTTCTTCGTGGGTCTTCTCGGCTTCAACATCGAGTATGGAGGTTGTTGGGTTGACTTGAATGCAAAGCAAGAACTCAAATGATCGTGAAGAAGAAAAACATAAGTCACACTATTTATAGGTTTCTACAAATTAGGTCATGTGACAGTCATTTAAATGACGTCACTGCCATCGGTTTTTAGGAAAATGCGATCAGATTTCCAAATGCACTGGGAATGCGATCGCATTTTCCCAATCTCACCGCCTTCTTTATTTTTTTTTTCACTTCTCTTGCTTCTTTTCTGATTTCTTCCTTCATTAAACGGCTGAAACAATAACAAACTCATTAAAACGTTCATACACTTGAACACGATTATTTTTGGGTGGAAATTTTTAAGTAAAAAGTAAACTCAAAATAACTCAGCCAATTAAACTCCCAGGTAAATCCCTAGGAAAAGGTGTTCCCTACGGTCATCTTAAGTACCTTTTCCTAGACAGAGTTCCCTCTTGCCCATGTTATTTTGTTTTTTCTTTTTAACTTTAAGAATTTCTTACTATCATTATTATTATTTTTTTTTCAAAACATATTAATCCACATAGTATTCAAAAAGTTCATAGAAATAGAGATCATACCAGATCTATCAGTGACACAAGGGCTTCTTCAGCCCTTAAAGTCTTTCCCCAATAAGGTTTAATCCTTTGACCATTAACGTTAAAATGCGTACCTTGGTGATCCATTAACTCCACAGTTCCATAATAAAAAAATTTCACAATTCTAAAGGGTCCTGACCATCTTGAATTCAACTTACCTGGTAACAGTTTCAGTATTGAGTTGAAATGTAGCACTTGCTAGCCTTTGTGAAATTCCTTCGGATTTATCCTTCGATCGTGTCATCTCTTGACTTTCTCCCTATATAGCTTTGAATATTCATAAAAGAAATGATGAAGTTCTTCCAACTTATTCAACTGCAATTTTCTTTTAATCCCAGCCTGATCTATATTGAAGATAAATTTCTTCAATGCCCAATTTACTTTGTGTTCTAGTTCCAGAGGTAGATGACAAGCTTTTCCAAATATAATCCTATACGGAGACATCCCTAAGGGTGATTTGTACGCTGTCCTATGCGCCCATAATGCTTCATCAAGACGAAGCTGAAAGAGTGTACGAGACACTAGCGGAAGCAATTTAGATCTATAACCTCTCAATATCATTAATTTTGCTTTAGAAAACTTGCTAAAATAAAACGGAAAAACAGAGTTTTAAGAAACCAACATTTTGGTGAGAAATTCGTGAGTTTCGTGGATGAAATCTTTGCACAAACGAGTCTTGGACAACCACGAGAGTCTTCCCTGCTATCCTCCGACCTTAGAATAACTAGTTAAACTCTTTTAACTCAGTTAACCAACATTCGTTAACTACCAAGACACTTCACTATAACCTGATAGTTGAACTCCCCTCACTGTAGATATATTTCTGTCCACCCGATATAACTATGATTAGATAGTCGACCCTTCACAGGTTGTTCGTAACTACAGCTGGGTCAAATGTTCGTTTTACCCCTGAAGTTACATCTGTTTCCTTAAGTCTCCACTGAGTCCCTAATGAACAATTGGTATGTGGTCCCACCACGAAACCTAAAACCTCTCGGGCCAATGAGAGGGCGGGATCCCTTTGTTCACGTTTCGGAGTCAGCACTTATGGGAACAACCTCTCTACCATCCTTAATACGGGTAGGAGTGAATTTCGTCTTGTAGGACTATGTCCCCAACTATCTACCCGTTCCTATCCCTGAAACGGAGGGTTCATTGAGTCGGCGATGATGACACACTCTCACCCATAATGATCTAAGGATAAGGCCGAATAAACAGGAATTCATAGTTAGCTCAGGATTAAGATCGAGTTACCCAGGTCATCGCATTGAAATAGTCAATCTTGTCAGTAAACAGCGTTATAAAGCATGAGTGACTTATTTCTCGGTCCTGGTCTTATGCAAACTCATTTGCATAGGACGCCCCTACTAGCATGTCTCTACATGAACGAACCAGGATCATGTCGTTTTTACTCAAACAAAGTGGGCCACGTCTCGTAGTTTTCCTAGGATTAAGGTACCCAGCCTTATCCCTATACTATAGACCGTTTAGGCTATTACTTGAACTTGATCCATATTTATGTCACTACATATAGTTCAAGTATTCATATCATAACCAAGGATTCTAGTTTATTGGATTTGGGTTATTTAATCGTGCAATTCACTCATTTAATAATTTGAGTGAACAAAAAATTCAATAATGACTTTATCGAACAAGTATATAACTATTTGTTTCATTCACTATCTACGAGTTTTAGGGCACCAACCCCAACAATCTCCCACTTGCACTAAAACTCTAGTTTAGTGGGATGTACCATAATCTATAACAGCAGTGAGTGAATAAATACTTGTATTAATAATAGTTTACAAATACAATAAACTAGGGCATCACAATACCCAGTATGTCATGGTATTGAATACCGGTTACAATCGTTATCCTCCCACTTGCCCTAGATCATTTTCCCGTACATATCTCGCAGACCCATGCCCTCTAGATGACTCTCGAACAGTTTAGCTGTGAGAGCCTTCGTGAATTGATCAGTAATGTTGTGCTCGGACGCTATCTTTGTGACGATCACGTCTCCTCGGTGCACTATCTCCCTAATGAGATGATATTTTCTTTCAATGTGCTTGCCTCTTTTATGGCTTCTAGGTTCCTTGGAATTTGCAACTACACCGCTATTATCACAATAGAGAGTGATGGGAAGTTGCATATTTGGAACGACTTCCAAATCGGTTAAGAACTTTTTAAGCCATACCGCTTCTTTCGCTGCTTCGCATGCAGCTACGTATTCGACCTCCATGGTCGAATTTGCTATGCATCCCTGTTTGATGCTACGCCATACTATTGCCCCTTGATTTAGAGTGAATAGTGAACCCGATGTGGATTTCCTCGAATCCTTATCGGTTTGGAAGTCAGAATCAGTGTATCCTGTAAGGATCAAATCCTTATCACCATACACGAGCATATAGTCCCTCGTTCTCCTAAGATACTTGAGGATATTTTTCACAGCAGTCCAATGATCGAATTCTTGATTAGATTGATACCTACTGACAATCCCTTATGCATAACAAATGTTAGGCCTTGTACACAACATAGCATACATTAGGCTGCCTACTGCAGAGGCATAGGGAATCCGTCTCATGTCCTCAACTTCTTGAGGTGTCGTAGGAAATTGTTCCTTAGACAGAGTAATTCCATGCCTGAAAGGTAACAAACCTTTCTTGGAATTCTGCATCTTATATCTAATCAACACCTTGTCTATATAAGATGCTTGAGACATGGCTAGCGTCTTGTTTTTTCGGTCCTGAATAATTTGGATCCCTAGAACATACTGCGCATCACCCAAATCCTTCATTTGGAAATGAGTTGCTAGCCATTGTTTAATGTCAGTAAAATAGCCTACATCATTCCCAATGAGTAGGATATCGTCTACATACAAAACTAAGAAAGCTACTGAACTTTTGATGATCCTTTTATACACACAAGGCTCGTCAGCATTCTATTCAAAGCCATAAGACTTGATCGTAATATCAAATCTTATATTCCAGGATTTTGATCCTTGTTTCAATCCATAAATGGATCGTTTGAGCTTGCAAACCTTTTGCTCTTGACCCTGGGCAATAAACCCTTCTGGCTGAGATATAAAGATACTTTCTTCAAGATTGTCGTTCAATAAAGCAGTCTTGACATTGATAAGACCAATTTGTTATACACTTGGAATCTCCCAATTTGCTTATCTTAGTTGAATTCCTTGCGAAAAATGCTTTAAAATGAGTATAATATGTCTATAGGTCCTCACCGGAGCTTTGGAAGCAATCCGGGGCTAAAACGAGCGAAACCGGAGCGTAAAATGACCATTCTGCCCCTGGAGCTGTCGTAGCGTCGAGACGCTGCTGTTGAAGGGTTGGGACGCTGCTCAAATAAGGAAACTTCGTGGGCGTCAAGCAGAAGCTGTAGCGTCTCGACGCTATGTGATCCGCAGAATTCTTTCCAAGTTTGAAGGCCTAGCACCGCGACGCTGTGTCCTAGCGTCTCGACGCTAGGCAGTTTTCCAGAATTAAAAATTTCCAATTTTTGCCTGAATTTTTCCATGTTTGAAGACCCAATTCAGCACCATTCTACCACGAATTGAAGGCCAATAATCCCTATAAATAGAGGCCTTTGGTGTAGGTTTAGAATCATCCCTTGAATCCCTCAATTCATCCCTCAATACAATATTGTAGCCACCTTTCTCTTTACTTTTCTAGAGTTCTTTTACGTTTTCTTAGTCCATGGGTCGGTTGATCGAGCCTCGAGCCTGGAGGTGCTTGGCTATGGCCAACTAAGCTCGGATCGTTGTAATCGGGACCTCGGTTTGTAAGTTTGATTCAATTTTATGAGATTTCTATTCTTCATTACTTGTTAATTGTCTTTGTGATTTTAGTTCTTTGCATACAAGTTTAGATTGTGGTAGGAAAGATTGACAACCTTGACCGTGCCCTGTCTAAATTTACTTGCTAAATCTAAGTAGCAAATAGGTTAACGTTATGATTATACGCATGCGTCTCTTGAACTAAATGATTTAATTAATTGTAATTGTGGTTTGTTGCCCGTTGCATGTAAATTAATTCGGCTATATCCCAGTGCGGTTTAGATTACTTAATAGGCCAATTAATTAATTTAAGCTACAATCAAACTTAGCGTTTGCATGTTTGTCATAGTTGGATCATGGCTCTCGGTTTGTTGTCGGAGTACGCCAGACTTAGATAGTTAATTAAAATCAATTGATAATCGATGAATGAAATTAATCAAACTTAACATCGAGTTCAACCCTGATTACAGTGATTCTCGTGGTAAGATCAACTAACCCCACCTTTACTTTCCTTGCAATTTTCCTTATTTATTTTCTCGCCTTTACTTTATGTCTTGATCTTTTTATAAATAAACCCCCCCCTTTTGGTTACCTCAAAGACACAATAGAATTTAGAAATAAACTGATTGTTCCCTGTGATCAACCCCGACCATTACTGCTACAAGTTAGCTTTAGGAATCGTGGATTATAAATTTATTTGACAAGAGACCGCGACAATCTCTTCCGTCAGACATCCATTTGCCATATCTCATAATCATAAAATGCAACAATGGATAGAAGTATCCTTATCGACTTTAACATGACAACCGGGGAGAAGGTTTCTTCATAGTCAATCCCCTCCCTCTGGGTAAAACCTTTTGCCACAAGTCGTGCCTTAAAGGTTTGTACCTTTCCAGTTGCGTCTCGTTTTCTCTTGTAGATCCATTTGCAACCTATGGGCCTAACCCCTTCAGGTTGATCTACAAGATCCCAAACTGAATTAAAGTACATGGATTTCATTTCTAGATCCACAACTTTAATCCATTTGTCCTTGTCAACGTCATTCATTGCTTGTCTATAGGTCAATGGATCCTCGACCCCGTCATCAGGTATGACTGTTGTTTCTGCTAAACCTAAATAGCGATCAGGCTGTCTAACAACCATCCCACTACGTTGAGGCTCTCGTATCTCTTGAGAAGGACGTGACTGACTTGAGGTGCCAGCTTCATTAACGACTTTTGTTGATGTTTCTGTAGCTTCGTTAGATAATTCACTTAAAACAACTTTACTCCGCGGCTTGTGGTTTCTAACGTGGTCTTTTTCTAAGAATGTAGCATTTGTCGATACAAATACTTTATTTTCTTCAGGATCGAAGAAGTATCCACCTCTCGTCTCTTTGGGATAGCCTACAAATAGGCAAAATCTTGAACAAGGTTCTAATTTCTTCAGATTTGCCTCTAGCACGTATGTCGGGCATCCCCAAATTTTGAAATGACGTAAACTTGCTTTAAGCCCTTTCCAGAGCTTAAACGATGTTTCTAAAAAACTCTTTAAGGGAACCACGTTAAGAATGTAAACTATAGTCTCTACTGCATAACCCCGAAACGAGTTAGGTAATTGAGCATAGCTCATCATCGAGCGAACCATGTCTAACAGGATTCTGTTTCTCCTTTCCGATACACCGTTCTGTTGAGGTGTACCAGGGGCTGAGAGTTGGGACGTGATTCCATGTTCTATCAAGTAGTCTTGGAATCTCGTGTCCATATACTCTCCATCTCGATCAGATCGAAGTGTTTTTATCGTCTTACCTAACAGGTTCTCAACCTCGACTTTATACTCCTTGAATTTTTCAAGGGCATAAGACTTACGATACATTAGGTAGAGATAGCCATACCTTGAATAATCATCGATAATACTAATGAAATATTCGTACCCTCCTCGAGCTCTAATGTTTATCAATCCACAGAGGTCCGAATGTATGAGCTCTAAGGGCTCTTTGGCACGATAACCTTTTCCAGTAAAAGGTCGTTTAGTCATCTTGCCCTGAAGGCATGACCACAAGGAGGCAAGGAGTTATCTTCTAACTTGTTTAGAAGTCCATTTTTAACCAATCTTCTAATCCTATTGAGATTTATATGGCCTAACCTCAAGTGCCAGAGATAGGTATCTTGAGAAACTTTCCGTCTTTTAGGTTGAGTCTCAGCAGTTTTAAACATCTCATGATTTAAAATAGCTTTAGATTCAATTGGTCTTAAAACATATAAATTATTCTCCATGTTTGCAGTGCAAACATCAATACCTCTTTTAGTTATGAACGCTTCATTAACAGAGAAAGATATTGAATAACCTTGTTCAATTAAGATAGATAGAGAAATCAAATTTCTTTTAATTTAAGGAACTATGTACACATTATTAAATACTATGTAAGGTTCCTTTGAGAAGAATGATGGTTTGTCAATATGTTCAAAAAGTTAATAAAAAATAGTTGTAGATAATAATCAATCAAAGTATAAATTGACAAAATCAAGTAATACCTGGTGAGTCCAGGGTCGAATCCACAGGGAAAGGTTATTTGCAAAGTTTTAATAATATTTACTGATCTAAACTCGAAAACGTGTGATATTATATAAAAGAATAAATAAGAGAGTTGGTAAGCTTGAAAAAATAAAACTTGCAGAAAGCAAAACATGCAATAAGAGTGAAAGGAAAAAGTATTAAGGAGAATAGTATCAAGGCTGTTGCGGTTGCAACCTCATGCGTTTATAAGAACCTTGTAGCGCATACTTTGGTTAATTGATCCATTAATACCTAAGTGAGAAAAAAATCATAAGTTTCCCTTCCGGTATTCCTTGTGCGTTTGGCATAAAACTATCAATTGGTTATTTGGCTAGTTCATGCGTGGGGCTTAGTTCTCTAATACTTACAAGGGATTGCGTTAGTCTTAACGCAATGAAAGCTCATGCATGCACAATCCTTTAGCGGTAGTATTGTCATGCTACCAAGACTACATGTCATGTGCTAACTTGTTCTACTTAGAAATGTCCGCATGCATTACCTGTCAGGGATTTAGCATACTGCTACCGTATCCGGCTGGCCAAGCGGGAGTTAGTAATGAAAATAGTATCGCAACTAAGTAGAAGGCAATTAATGTTTCATTAAGTCAAAATGTGCACTTACAAAATATACTTATCACCGCATGAGGTGCTTGCGCTAAGCCTTGAAGAAGAAAATTAGCTCATGCGAGCAAAACAATACATCATGCAACAATACATTGCAAACGCAAGTCTACTCTTAATCATAGTTCTCTGTGATTTCTCTTTCTCCTTCATCTTCGTCCTCTACTCTCGTCCCCCAATTCTTGTGAATATGAGTTATCTTTCCTTTGAGCAGGTGGCTTCTATTTATAGGCGAGGGAAGCTAACTTCTCCAAGTAACTTGCTTCAGTTATCAACAGCCAACTTGCAACTTTTAAACTTCTTTTTAGCCCACTTGCGTTAGTTGCGTCAGTTGTATCAGCGTTGTCCTTTCATCCATCTTGTCTGTCTTGTGATCATCTTGGGATGTGTGTCTGCACTGAGAAGAAACTTGGAAAACAACTGAATTAGCTGCGTTAGTGCCCTATATTTTATAATTTCTCACCGCATACATGAATATAGCCCATCGCATAAAATCATCACATTTTTCCTTTCTTTTTGTGCTAAAGTATCGCATCATTGTATCTTTTGGCCTTGTTGTAGCTTAAGTTTAAAGGACAAATAACTTGCTTTTTGCAAGTTGTCAAAGAATAATTTTATGTCTCCCACTGTAGTAGCCGAGATGACTGCTCTTGTTCCAACTTTTAGGGTCATCTCACCAGCTTGTAACTGTGTTCAGGAACTCATTCCTTGAAATGAAGAACATACGTGATCAGTGGCACCTGAATCGATTATCCAGACCGAACTATCGTTTTCACTATACATGATATCAAGACATAAATCAGATTTAGAGTCTTGGATTATGTTCCTCTTGACTAAGCAGTTTGCCTGAGGACATTCCTCAGTTAAAACCATACCTAAATTGTTTGCCATGAGCTTTAAGTGTTTCTTAGTCGTATGTTCTAAACCATTTAATTTGGCGTTTGACAAAGCACATACATAATTCGACATATTGCTGAAATAAACTAATAACTTGTATTAAAATTTGCACTAAACCCAATATACATATTATCCAATAAAATTTAGTAAAACTAATCATCGACCCAAGTATATTATTTGATACATTTTGCAACGATACTTCATAGGTTTAAAATAACCTCTACCGTAGGGCAGTAAGCTACTCCTCCTGTAAATCGAGACAATCTTGGCCAATTACTATTGCCACAATAACTCTTTATCCAATAGTTCTTAGCTACCGTCGGTTTGGTCAAGACAATCTTTTAAGTGTGATCCACCATTTTCAGATTCCAGAGGACGGTCCTAACAATGCCACCATAGGGAAGAGCTAATGTTAGGAATGACCCTAAGAAACCCTATCCATTTCTGGAGTTTGCGTTGTTCCGAATCCCATACGCCAGCCCTTCGTAGGGTGATCGCCCTGGCGCATAGGAATCTCACAGTGCAACCTAACGGAAGAGACCGCATGATACGTTGACACGTTTCCTTCACCCACTTACTATGAACACTTTCCCCATTCACCTTGTTATTGACCCATGCAAACACCATTCATAGGGGGATAGGGCGCCTCGAGGCCAAGCATGGATCTCACGGTGTGAACATAAGGGGGACGTGAGAGTAAAAACTTGATATTAATATCTTGTTTTTATACTTTTTCTCCCATTGAAGTATTCTAAAAATTTAAGGGTCTTTTTATTACTTAGGTAAATTTCGGCTAAATGAATCTATCTAAGTCTACGCCTTTTATAACTCTTTATAAAGGTCTTTACTCTAATGCTAGGTGAATTAAACCATTTTAATTACCTAGTGACGTGTGCATGATAATAAGACCGTGGTTAATTCAACTCAGGTACCAGACCATTTGCCGGGAGAGTTCCCTTATAACCAAAGTCTTATATCCTACTTAATCATATTTTCAAATCTATTAAAATACTAAGTAGGACATTCTAATCCTATTAGAAATGTGATCTTATGTCTAGTAAAATTTTAAACCGTTTAAATTTTAACCCTTTTCCTAAGATCCTATGTTAACATGCAATTCTTTGTTATAGGTTGACGGTTTCTATTCATTAACTTTTATAACTCTTTACAACTTTTAATGAATTAGCCCTATAACATGCTTCTAATGGTGATTAAAGCGTAAAACAATCAAGTATTCAAGTTATATAAAGCACCATTTGGAAACAACCTATATCTAGGTGTACATAATTATTTTATGCTTACGATGTCTAGGTGATAAACTCATTTAAGCCTTACATCACTCACGCATGCCCATAAAACTCGGGTTAACCTAACTCAAGTATCGACTTGATGCCCAGGTAGGGGGTGTTTGTTGCACGATTTTACATCGCAAGCGTACGGGTCGTCACAAGTAATATAGTGATTTTGAGTATCGAGTATCGTCTCCACAGGGATTGGATTTATTCAATTAATTACCATGAATAATCTTGCTTAGCTTTATTTAGAGAACAAAATCTAATGCCGAAAAAGATAAACTAAAAAAAACTAATCTAGAAAGAAAAAGATAAATGGAAACACAATTTGGAGGGATAATTCTAGAGTGGTTGATTTCATCAATTGGACCTTTAATGCTAAATCAATTAACTAATATGGATTAACTAATCATTTGATTCATAAGTCTAGAAGTCTAATGACAAGGACTCTCCTGTCGGTTTCCTCCGATCTCATACTTTTCAATAAAGAATCTCCTTTCGGTTTCCTCTTTATTTACTTAGCATGGCATTACGACCCTTCAATACAACCTCTAACGTTATTTATTCTATCCCGTGTCACTTGGGTAAATAAACGTTAGTCATGCATTCAGTTCTAGTCTAAGCTTCTCTCCGTCGAGTTTCCACTTAGTAACGATTCATTTAATCAGTGATCAGTTGATTAAAAGCATTAAGGACAAAATGCACAAATGAAAAATAATGACAATTAAACCAAATCAATTCATTAATTCAACAAAGGTTCAACAACTAAATCAATCTCAAAGAATTTAGGAATTAACTACTCATAATCACTAAAATCCAATAATTCCTAATCACAACAATTCTAGAAACTAAAACATAAAGGAAAATTAAAGGGAAGAGAAATGCTCATAAAAGTGTCGATCTCCTCGATCTCGCGCCGACCTCCATCGATCCCGAGCTCCAAAGATCTTCAACAAAGCTCCAAAACTCTCTCAAAAATCCCCAATTTTAGTGTGGACTCTAGAATGGGGTGAGAACCCACAAATTGGCTCCCCAAACTTTGGATGAAAATGGCTCTATTTATAGGCTCCCAGCAGGTGCAGCGTCACGACGCTATGTCACAGCGTTGCGATGCTCTGATGTCACTTCTGTCTTGGGCTCCAAGTCGTCGCAGTGTCGCGATGCTACATGGACAGCGTCGCGACCCACTTTCTAGATCTTTCCGCATAGCTGCCTAGCGTCGAGACGCTCAAGGCTTAGTGTCTCGACGCTAGGCCTTGAATCTTCTAGAATGGCCCGATTTTGCATGGAATTTCGGGCTTCCTTCATTTCCTTTGGACCAAATGCTTCATATAATGGATCTTGGGCTCTTTTCTTGACCCAACTTGATAATTAAGGCTTTGGAATTCATGAATTGGGGCTTCTAACTCATTCTTTTTGGGCTTTTGGACTTGGATCTACAATGGAGTTCTCCAAATTGCTCAAAAAGTCTCCAAAATCATCCAAATTCTCTCAAAATTCCGGTTTTGCTTCCTTGGCTCGGTTTTCTGAAATCTAAACATAAAATAGCATTAAAGTACACAATTCATGCACAAAACTAGCTAAAAATAATAGGAAAATGATAGCATTTATGCATGCTATCAGTGTTCTGTAAACCGTCAACTTAAATACCTCCAGCCTTAGACAACATCTCACCGGGTGAGTTCTCTTGTAACCTTAACTTTATAAGATATCGATCTATTCTATGCGAATTGTTCGAGTTTGAGGTTCGTTAACCCTAGGTGAGCATGCTTTTATCTTGTTATAGATTTTAACGTCTATCTCGGTTTTATAATGATTATAACATAGACAACCTATAACATCTATCTATATTAAGGTGGTTTCATGTTGCATGCTTGTTCCTTCTCGATTATTAATATAACACTTGATACTAAACGAGCAAAATGAATTTAAATCATTCAACATGCATCTAATCATGAAACGCTAAACATGCATTCAATTTTATTTACAACACCTATAATAAATTACTAATACAAGAAACATGCTTTCCTATGGTGGGATTTTAAATCTATATGACATACTTTATGCATATTATGATCCTATTTAATTTAAACATCCATTCACAATGCATAATAAATTAAACACACTAAAATGGGCCGGTTTGGCATCCTAAAACAAGCTAATTAACTAAATTATTACAAGAATAATTCAAAATTCATGTTGAGCCGCTCCTGAACCTTTCGAAATGACCCAAAACGCTTAAAATTAGCTTGAACCAACACAAATAGGGCTGAACCGAATGTCAATGTCAAGAAATTAGAGTGAACTAGCCTTGAAAGTCTTGAACCAGACCGAAAATGGACAAAACCAGCCGCTGGAATGAAGAACCGAGCTAAAAACAGACCAGACGCACGCGAACCGGACTTGGGCAGCATGAACGGCGCGAACCAGCTGACCAAGAATCGCGAACCAGGCCGCAAAACCGAGAACCGCCTGCCCAAACGCGTGAACCGCTGACCAAAGGAACGAATCAGACTGCTCAGCTGAACCGCACGCGACGTTTATTTGAATTTTTGGACCGCCCGTCATCTTTTCTTTGCACAGATTTTCCAGAAATGAAGAACACTTTGATGCTCTGTTTTCGACCAGCGATGAACAACTCTCGAATTTCCTCAAATTGATACCCTTAATGGACTCTAATGACTCTCAAATTTTACAGACTTCATATAAACTCATTAATGCCCATAATCATGCAGGGAATTACCAATTATTTCAACGAATTAAAGGATAATCGTTGCCAAACTGAAATTAACTCCACTTTTGCCCCAAACACACGTCATATGCAAAATTCATCCCACCACGCCAAAATTAATGAAAATTGAGGGCCCAAACTTGCTCTGATACCAATTGAAAGAGTGTACAAGACACTTGCGAAAGCAATTTGGATCTAGAACCTCTCAATATCATTAATTTTGCTTTAGAAAACTTGCTAAAATAAAACGGAGAAACAGAGTTTTAAGAAACAAACCTTTTGGTGAGAAATTTGTGAGTTCCGTGGATGAAATCTTTGCACGAACGAGTCTTGGACAACCATGAGAGTCTTCCCCACTATCCTCCGGCCTTAGAACGGGTTGTGGGACCGTTTGTGTGATGAATTTGAGAAGAATTTCTATCGAGTTCAAGCTTTGAACTTAGTTGAGAGAGATGAAGTTTTGAGAGCAAATTAGTTCATTTTTTAGCAGCACTTCTAGCCTCATTTCCTCTCAATTTATATCTGAAAAGCATGCCCACCTCCTCATCTTATGAGGACACCAAATCATTCATCAACTAGGTGTCTATTTGGTGGCAATTTTGAAGGTGTTCATATAACACATGCGGAAGCAATTTTAGGATCGGAGGCACTTAACTACATCAATTTTAGAAAATGAAAGCATGCTGTCCAAATACCGTTAACAGAGAGCAGAATTTTTACCAACCTTTTGGAGATCGATTCAGCAACTCCTTTTGATTCCTTTGATCACGAACGGTGTGTGGACCACCTCTAGTGTCTTCCCTGCTATCCTCCGGCCTTAGAACGACTTGTGGGAGTCTATGGTGATAGGGATTGGAAGGGAGATGCTTGAACACTACAAGCTTTTAGAGAGAATTGAGAGAGTGAGGTTGAGAGTGAATTTTGGTAGCATAACATTCCTCCAAAATTCCATACTTCTCCATCTTCTAATCCCCTATTTATAGAGGATTTTCATGCATCTTAGATTCACCAATGTAAGACACATGGAGAGGAGAATGACCTTAGTGGATTCAAGGTGTTCTATGGAGATTACATGCAAGATTGCATGTGGGAGGTGTTATTCCACTTTCTTCATCCATGCAAGAGTGGATTTAGTTGTGTAATTCCACTATCTCCATCAATGCAAGAGTTAATTTCTACTCTTGGATTTAATTTAAAATGCAATTTTCAATTGCCTTTCAAATTATCAATTAATTGAACTATTTCAATTAATCATGTGACATTAATCAAATTAATTCATATCACCTAATTCAATCCACTAATCTTGAATATCCATAAATTCAAGATTGAAATCTCTATCTCAATTTTAATTAAAAAACAATTCATAATCATTTTTAAATTAAAACAATAATTAATTAAGCAATTTAATCAATTATGTAATATTAATTTAATATCATATATCAAATTAATACTATGCACCTAATATGAATCCCTATTCGTATATATTGTATTTAAATCATATTTAAATACTTTACTCTCTCAATTAATAGTTTAATCCATAACTAAACTATTGTGTTGATAATATCGTATATAATCGACACTAATTCCCTAAACCTAATTTGAATGATTCAAACTTTCCTATCACTATGTTCTGAGGTATAATCCGTATGAGCTAACAGGGGGACCTAATGGACCTACAGATCATGGGCTCCAACGATTCGAGGTTAACCGGCTAATCTCACTAACCTAGCTAACCAACATTCGTTAACTACCGGGACACTCCACTATAACCCTATAGTTGCACTCCCCTCACTGTAGATTTATTTCTGTCCACCTGATATAACCATGATTAGTAAGTCAATCCTTCACAGTTTGTTCGTAACTATAGTTGGGTCAAATGTCCGTTTTACCCCTATAGTACTTCTTGTTCCTTAAGTCCCACTGATCCTCTAATGAACAATTGGTTTATGGTCCAACCAACAAACCGAGTCCCTCTCGGGCCAATGAGAGGGTGGGATCCCTTTGTTCAAGCCTCGGATACAACACGTAAGGGAACAACTTCTCTACTATCCCTAATTCGGGTAGGAGCGAATTCCTTCTTGCAGAACTACGTCCCCAGCTGTCTACCCGTTCCTATCCCTGAATGGGAGGCTTATTGAGTCGGAGATGCTCAACCATTCTCACCCATGCAGATCTAAGGATAAGTCCGAATAAACAGGAGTTCATAGTTAGCTCAGGATTAAGATCAAGTTACCTAGGTCATCACATGAAATAGTCAGTCTTGTTAGTAAATGACGTTATAAAGCAAGAGTGACTTATTTCTCAGTCCTGGTCTTATGCAAACTCATTGCATAGGACGCCCCCACTCGCATGTCTCTACATGGACGATTTAGGATCGCATCGTCTGTACTATCTACAAAGTGGGGCACGTCTCATAGTGTCTCCAGGATAAAGTACCCAACCCTATCCCTATACTATAGACCATTTTGGCTATTACTCGAGCCTGATCCACTTTTATGCCTCTACATAAAGCTCAAGTGTTCATCCTATAGCCAGGGATCTTAGTTTATTGGATTTGGGTTATTTAACGTGCAATTTACTTATTCAGTAACGACTTTACTGAATGAATCTCGACAACGACTTTATCGATCAAGTATATAATTCGTTTAACATTCACTATCTACGAGTTTTAGGGCACCAATCCCAACAATCTCCCACTTGAACTAAAACTCTAGTTTAGTGGGATGTACTATAATCCATAACAACAATTGGTGAATAAATAATTGTATTAATAACAGAGTAAAAATACAATAAACTAGGGCATCTAAATACCCAGTATACTAAGGCATCGATATACCGGTTACAATTCTCCCACTTGCCCTAGATTATTTCCCATACATATCTTGCAGACCTAGACCTTCTTGATGACTCTCAAACACTTTAGCCGTGAGAGCCTTCATGAATGGATCAACAATGTTGTGCTCCAACGCTATCTTTGTAACGATCACGTCTCCTCGGTGCACAATCTCCCTGATGAGATGGTATTTCCTTTCGATGTGCTTGCCTCTCTTATGGCTGCGAGGTTCCTTTGAGTTTGCAACTGGCCCGCTATTATCACAGTATAGGGTAATAGGCAGATGCATATTTGGAACGACTTCCGAGTCAGCCAGGAACTTCCTAAGCCATACTGCCTCTTTCGCTGCTTTGCAAGCAGCTACATATTCGGCCTCCATGGTCGAGTCTGCAGTGCATCCCTGCTTGATGCTACGCCATACTATTGCTCCTCCATTCAGAGTGAATATTGACCCCGATGTAGATTTCCTCGAATCTTTATCAATTTGGAAGTCAGAATCAGTGTATCCTGTAAGGATCAAATCCTTAGTGCCATACACGAGCACATAGTCCCTCGTTCTCCTAAGATACTTGAGAATATTTTTCACGGCTGTCCAGTGATCGAATCCTGGATTGGATTGATATCTACTGACAATCCCTACTGCATAACAAATGTCAGGCCTTGTACACAACATGGCATACATTAGGCTGCCTACTGCAGAGGCATAGGGAATTTGTCTCATGTCTTCAACTTCTTGAGGTGTTTGAGGACACTATTCCTTAGACAAATTAATTCCGTGCCTGAAAGGTAATAAACCTTTCTTGGAATTTCGCATCTTATATCTAACCAATAATTTGTCGATATAAGACGCCTAAGACAGGGCTAGCGTTTTGTTCTTTCGGTCCCGAACAATTTGAAGCCCTATAACATATTGTGCCTCACCCAAATCTTTCATTTGGAACTGAGTTGCTAGCCATTGTTTAATGTTAGTAAGATAACCTACATCATTCCCGATGGGTAGGATATCATCCACATACAGTACTAAGAAAGCTACGGAGTTGTTGATGATCCTTTTGTAAACACAAGGCTCATCAACATTTTGTTCAAAGCCATAAGATTTTATCGCAGTATCAAATCTCATATTCTAGGATCTAGACGCTTGTTTCAATCCATAAATGGATCGTTTAAGCTTGCAAACTTTTTGCTCTTGATCCCGAGCAATGAACCCCTCTGGTTGAGACATGTAGATACTTTCCTCAAGATTGTCGTTCAGAAAAGCAGTCTTGACATCCATTTGCCATATTTCAGAATTATAAAATGTGGCAATGGATAAAAGAATCTGAATAAACTTTAACATGGCAACATGGGAGAAGGTTTCCTTATAGTCAATCCCCTCATGCTGGGTAAAACCCTTTGCCACAAGTCGTGCTTTAAAGGTCTGTACCTTTCTAGCAGCATCTCGTTTTCTCTTGTAGATCCATTTACACCCTATGGGTTTAACCCTTTCAGGTTGATCTACAAGATCCCATACTGAATTAAAATGCATTGACTCGGTTTCCAAGTTCATAGCTTTAATTCATTCGTTCTTGTCAACATCATCCATTGCCTGTTTAAAGGTTAATGGATCCTCGATCCCGTCATCGGATATGACGACTAGAGGTTTAGTTAAACCCAAATAGCGATCAGGCTGTCTAACAACCCTCCCACTACGTCGAGGTTCTCTTATTTCTTGAGAAGAACGTGATTGACTCGAGGTGCCAGTTTCATCAACAACTCTTGTTGATGTTTCTGTAGCTTTGTTCGATAATTCGCTTAACACTCTTTTGCTTCGTGGCTTATGATTTCTAATGTGGTCTTCTTCTAAGAATGTGGCATTTGTGGATACAAATACCATATTCTCTTGTGGATCAAAGAAGTATCTACCTCTCGTTTCCTTGGGGTAGCCTACAAATAGGCACAATTTTGAACGGGGTTCCAATTTCTTTGAGTTAGTCACTAGCACGTGTGCTGGACATCCCCAAATTCTAAAGTAACGTAAACTAGTTTTACGCCCTCTCCACAACTTAAATGGTGTTTCATAAACACTTTTGGATGGAACGTTGTTCAAAATATAAACGGTAGTCTGCACTGCATGACCCTGAAATGAGTCAGGCAATTGAGCATAGCTCATCATGGAACGAACCATATCTAATAGGGTTCTGTTTCTCCTTTCCGATACACCATTTTGTTGTGGTGTACCAGGTGCTGAGAGTTGGGATGTGGTTCCGTGTTCTATCAAATAGTCCTGGAATTCTAAATCCATATACTCTCCACCTCGATCAGATCGAAGCATTTTTATCGTTTTGCCTAATAAGTTCTCAACTTCTGCCTTGTACTCCTTGAACTTTTCAAGGTCTTCGGACTTATGATGCATTAGGTAAGGATATCCATACCTAGAATAATCATCAATAAAACTGATGAAGTATTCATACCCTCCTTGTGCTTTAACATTCATCAGACCACAGAGGTCTGAATGTATGAGCTCTAGAGGTTCTTCGGCCCTATAACCTTTTCCAGTAAAAGGTCGTTTTGTCATCTTGCCCTCAAGGCATGACTCACAGGGAGGTAATGAGTCGTCTTCTAACTCGCTTAGAATTCCACTCTTGACCAGTCTCCCAATCCTATTGAGATTTATGTGGCCTAACCTCAGGTGCCAAAGATAGGTATTCTCTTTAGGAGAAACTCTTTACCTTGTATTACTTTGAGTAGTAGCAGTTTTGAACATTTCGGTATTGTTAACTGGTATACTCTCAATTGGTCTTAGAACATATAAATTATTTTCCATTATAACTGAACAAACATTAATTCCCTTTTTGGAAATGAAAACTTCATTTAATGTGAAAGATATGGAATAAGTTTGTTCGAGCAAACAAGACACAGAAATCAGATTTCTTTTAATCTTTGGAACTACGTACACATTATCTAATTATATGTCCTTGTTTTCTTTGAAAAATAATTTTATGCTTCCTACTGCTATAGCTGAGACAACTTCTCCAGTTCCAACTCTGAGAGTCATTTCTCCAGCTCCAAGCCGTTCCAAGGAACTCATTCCTTTAAATGAAGAACAAACGTGGTTTGTGGCCCCTGAATCAAGTATCCAGGCAGAACTATCGTTTTCCACTAAGCACATTTCCAAGACTAGTAAGTCTTTGGTAGCGTTCTCGTAAGCTAAGCAGTTTGGTTGAGGGCGTTCCTCATTTAAGACCAATAAATCGTTTGCCACTTTTTCAGTGTTTAAGCGCATATTCTTAGTATGATGTTCTAAACCGTTTAATTTGACGTAAGACAAAGCACATACGTTGTTCAACATATTGCTGAAACAAACAAATAACTTGTATTAATAATGTTGCACTAACCCCATTATACATATCCAATCAATTTAGCAAAAGTAATTAAGCACCCTATATTTCATAAATCTTTTGCAACGATACTTAAGAGGTTTAGAGCAACAGCCACCGAGAGGTGATCAGCTACTCCTCCCCTGAATTGAGACGTTCTCAACCAAACTCTAACATCAGAATAACTCATATTCCATTAGTGTTTAATTACCGTTGTTTGGTCAAGAAATTATTAACAATTTAATAATTTCCTGTAAGTGTGACCTGCCATCTTTCAGATCTCAGAGGTCCGCCCCAACAAGCTACGATCAAGAAAGACAATGTTGGGGAAAAACCTAAGAAACCCTATCCATTACGAAGTTCGCCCTGTTACCCCATGCTCAAAGCCCTCCGAAGGGATGGTCACACTATTGGAAACACGCAGGCGGAGCAAGAAATCTCAGAACGTACCAATGGAGGAGACCGAAGGATGTGTTGACACACTTCCTGCTCCCACTTACTATAAACACTCTCTCCATTCACCTTGGTCTTGAATCATGCAAACACCTTCCGAAGGGAGGTCACTTCCAGGGTGACACGAGGCTGAGCATGATTCTCACGGTGTGAACTTTGCGGAGATACGTGGGAATAAAATCTTGATATGAGACATCTTGTTTTTTTTTATACGTTTCCTCCCACTGAGTATTTTAAGATTAGGGTCTATTTAATTAGGTAAATTTCGGCTAAATGAATCTATCTAAGTCTATGCCTTATTAAATAAGGTCTTTACACTAAATGTCTAGGTGGATTAAACTCTTTTAATTACCTAGTGACATTGCAAGCTAATAAGACTATGGTTAATTCAACTCAGGTTCCGGACCATTTGTCGGGAGAGTTCCCTTATAACCAAGGCCTTATGTCTTACTTAACCATATTTTAAATCTATTAAAATACTAAGTAAGACATTCTCTAATCCTATTAGAAACGATGATCTTAGGTCTATTTAATTTTAAACCGTTTAAAATTATGTCATGATCCTAAGATCCTATGTTAGCATGCAACTTTTTGTTATAGGTTGAACAGTTTTTATTCATTAACTTTTATAACTCTTATAACCTTTAATGAATTAGCCCTACAACATGCTTTCTAATGGTGATTTAAAGCTATAACAATCAAACATTCAAGTTATATAAAACACCATTTAGAAACATCCTATGTCTAGGTGTGTATAACTCTTTATACTACGATGTTGATCGATTGTCAGTATGCCAATAAATTAATACAGAACATATCGCAGATATGTATCAATCCAAGTATAAATCGACACTATCAAGTACCTAGTGAGTCTAGGATCGAATCCACAAGGAAAGGCTATTTTAGAAATCTTTAATAACTTTGCTGATATGAACTCAGGACGTGTGATATTATGAAAAATTAAATAAGAGATTTGATGGGTATGAAAAATAAATTTTGCAGGAAAGTAAAACATTCGTTGAGAGTTAAAGGAAAGTCTTAATGAGAATATTATCAAGGCTGTTGCAGTCGCAACCTGATGCGTTTATAAATAACTTTGTAGCGCATACCACGACTAATTGATCCATTAATGCCTAAGTGAAAAAAAAATCACAAGATTCCCTTCCGGTACTACTCATGCGTTTGGCATAAAACTATCAACTGTTTGTTTGGCTAGTTCATGCATAGGATTAGTTCTCTAGCAACTTACAAGGGACTGCGTTAGTCTTAACATAGTCAAAACTCATTCATGTACTATCTTATAACGGTAGTATTTGTCTAATGCTACCAAGACTACATGCAATGCGCTAACTTGTTCTACTTAGATATTTCCACATGCGTTATCTGTCAGGGATTTATCATGTTGCTACCGCATCTGGCTGGCCAGGCTGGAGTTAGTAATGAAAATAGTATCGCATCTAAGTAGAAGGCAATAATGTTTCATTAAATCAAAGTATATGCATACAAAATAGACTTATAACCGCATGGGTGCTTGCGCTAAGCCTTGATGAAGAAAATTAGCTCATGCGAGCAAAACAATACATTGGGTAATACATAGCTAACACAAATGCAAGTCTACCCTCCACCACAACTTTCTATGATTTTTCTTTCTCCATGCTTCTTTGATCCTTGTTCTCCCCTATCTTTTTCTTTGAGCAGGTGGATGCTATTTATAGGTAAAGGAAACTGACTTCTCCAAGGAACTTAGAAAACTTGCTTCAGTCATCTTCCGCCCACTTGTGCGTCTGTTGTGTCAGCATGGTCTTTTCATCCATCTTTTCCATTCTTGATTGTCTTGGGATGTGTGCCTGTGTTGAAGAAAACTTGGGCAACAAACAACTGCATTAATGCGTTAGCGCCTTATATTTTTATAATTTCGTACCGCATCTAAAAATATAGCTTTTCGCAGAGAATCATCGCATTTCCCTTCCTTATTGTGTTAAAGTAACTAACAATGTATCTTTTAGCCTTATTTTAGCTTAAGTTTAAAGGAGAAATAACTTGCTTTTTGCAAGTTATCAAACCCCAAAACTTAAACTATTGCTTGTTCCCAAGCAATGCCTATTATCAACTTTGTGAGGGTAACTTAGCTCTTCAACGCCCTTGATCCTTGCATCCTCTTTTTTTTTTTTTTTTTTTTTTTTTGCGCATTACTAAACTGGATTAGACCTCTGTTATATTTCCTTCATTGCTTAAGGAAAGTTCTTTGCGCTTAGATTCTACTTTGCGCTAACTCAGCCAATCTTCTCCTCATGTCCTGGGCGCACAAAATATATTATTATTTAATTTTTTTAGAAGGAAATAGACTAAAAACGTATGCTTTCATTTTGGCTTACCCACATTTGTGATGAAAGGTATCCAACTACGGGCATTACATTTTTTTACTGTCCTATACGCTCATGGGATGCGGATGTGTCTTCGCGTAGTGGCAAACTATGGGTGTCATGAATGCCCCTGGCTACAAACACATCTCATGCCAGAGGAACGCAAGAGTTTTTTTATTTGTGCACTAACTATCGCACTCCCCCAAACTTAAAATGGACAATGTCCCCATTGTCCCCTAAACTTAAACTGGAGCGCATAGACTTAAGGAGATGAAGGCTGAGCTTGCGACAAGTCGAAAATGCGAAGGAATTTTTTCTTAAGGTCTGAGGAAATGAAAACAGAGTTGAATCCTATTAACTAATGCGGTCAAGAAAACTAAGACTTTTAGATGCACGGGGCAAAACGAAGGAGCTAACACAAAGAGTTTTTAGATTAAGGCATTATACTAAGGCAAAAGAAAATTGTGATGAGAGAAACAACAAACTATATTAATATATGCGGGACAAAATTAAAAAATTGGGCGCAATCTTATATTGAGAATTGAAAATTAAAACAAAAGACAAGTGAAAAGAGAAATATTTTTTTACTCCTGCGGAGGCAATGGAGGCAGTGGCGATCACGATCTGAAGGATTGAAATTTCGTAATTCCGTAAAGCGGAAGTGTGATTGGGACCGATTTGTAATTAATTTTGTTTAATCTAAAATACCAATACATTGGCAATAATCTTAGAACTATTCTAAAGTTATATTAAGGCTAAGCATACAAAAATATTAGATCTAAATCTAATATATATAGTAACAAATTACTTACTCTTGTTGACGACTAAGATTAAATTCACCAACTGCTTGTGAATTAATCACGAACTAGTGCGAACACCACCACTATGGCTACACCAGTATGACTTCGAGACTTCTAGAGGCAGGAGACTGGTGGGAGTCTAGAGGAAGCCTTGAGGGGAATTCTTTAAGAGTAGGAGAATGAATGAGATGCCTTTCACCCCACCCTAGGGGTCCTATATATAGTAAAGGTCAAGACCTTTTTCCTAATAGGAAAAGGTAGGAAAAGGAAGATTTTTTCCTATTAGGAAAAGGTCTCTAATTTTAATAAATAATTAATTAATTCCATAATTAATTAATTTCCCAATTAAATATCATATATTTAATCTTAGGGATTTTATTAAAATTAAAATTAATATGAATCTAATTCATATCAAATTTATTTTTACTCTTTCAAATATTTTCTTTCCTAATAGGAAAAGGTCTCTAATTTTAATAAATAATCAATTAATTCCATAATTAATTAATTACCCAATTAAATATCATATATTTAATCTTAGGGATTTTATTAAAATTAATATGAATCCAATTCATATTAAATTTATTTGAACTGTTTCAAATGTTTTCTCTCAAGAATTAATTTTTGAAATTAATTCAAAAATTATATTATAAAGTTTCATAAACTTTATATTATAATGCATCAATATACATTATATGATTCCCCAAATAAATTGAACAGTTTCAATTTACAATTTATACTTAATTGCCTCAAGTCTGTTTACGAGCTACCAGTGGGACCTAATGGACCTACAGATCAGAAACTCCAACGATACGAGACTAATTGGCCAAACTCATTAACCAAGTTAGTCAACATTCGTTAATTGTGGGTCACTCCACTAAAGACCCACAACTGCACTCTTCTCACTGTAGAGTATTCTGTGTCCACGGATATCGACCAATGCAGTAAGTCAATCCTTCACGTTTGTTCGTAACACCAGTTGGGTCAAATTACCATTTTACCCCTGGGTTACCTCTGGTTCCTTAAGTACCACTGATCCCTCTAATGAACAAGTTGTTTAGGGTCCAACCACTAAATAGGAATTCCTCTCGGGCCAGGAGAGGACGGCGTGCCTTTGTTCAAGCCCCGGAATCAACCCTTAAGGGAACACACATCTACTTACCCCAATAGGGAAAGAAGTGAATTCCGTCTTGTACTGTTATGTTCCCAACCCCCATTCGGTCTTGCCCCTGAAATGGTAGGATCATTGAGTCGGCGAACTGGCCACTCTCACCCATACAAATCTAAAGACAATCCCTCCTGAAAGGAGTTCATAACAGACTCAGGATTGAGATCGAGTTGCCTAGGTCATCCTATTGAAATAGAAACCTAAACTAGTTAACGGCGTTACATCTAGTGGTTACTATTTCCCGGTCCGGTCTTATGCAAACTCATTGCATAGGATACCCCCACCCGCATGTCTCCTACATGGATGCTTTGGATCATTGCATCTATATCAAATACAAGGTGGGTCGTATCACATAGTGTCACCAGAATAAGGTACCCAACCTTATCCCTATACTATAGACCTTTTAGGTTGTTACTTTGACACTGATCCCCGTATGTCCCCACATACTAGTCCAAGTTTCATTTAAACAACCTTGGATCTTAGTTTATTGGATTTAGGGTTTATTAATGCAATCTCGACTATACAATAACCAAATTACTAAATTACTCAAATAACGCTTTATTGAGATCGATTAATTTGTTTCATTTACTATCTACGAGTTTTAGGGCATAAAACCCAACACGGTCGTGGCACAGGTGAAGCCATGGGAAAGCGCACTTGAGATGTGCTGTGCCATCAGGTCTTGGTTGCGTAGGGGGTCGAAAAAGATTGGGCGCAACTGGTAGACGACCGAAGGAGTCAGTCCATCGCAGTAGGAAGAGGACTAATGTGTTGACTCGTTGAGATAATTCCTCTTGCTGCTTTCACAGCGCTTCTTGCTGCTGGCACAACACTTCATGTTGCTGGCGCAGCGGCTCCGCGACTTCTTGGATCATATGCCTTAACTCCGAGAAGATAAGGGCTGTTTCCACATCAAGTTGTGGAACAAGCGCAACGTTAGATGTGCTGGCAGATGGTGTGGCCTACGGTTGGGAGCTGGGCGCGAGGATTTCTTGTCCGCGAGGAGAGTCAGGCAATGGGGCCTCGTGGACCTCTTCTGGAAGCATTTCTTCTTCAGACTGGATGGTGGTGGCGGTGGAGTCAAGGACTCTTGATTTTGGGTGCAAAAAGTGTTTTCCTGCGCCGGTGGATCTGGCTGAGGGGTCCTTGAGGCCAGTGGAGGGTTTCAACCCGCAGTTTGTTTGCGCCTCTTCTTCTTTGGTGCTCCAGGCACAGAGACCGATTCTGTTGCCTGGGATGCGGGGTATTGGCGCTGAGATGAACGGTCTTGGCGCTGAGCCTCTGCCTGTAGACGCAAGTTGTGGGTGCGTCCACCATTGATCATCAAAATCCTTCATCTGATGCGGGTAGAATGCCGGATGAGCGGCAGAGGCGGGTGACGAGGTCGGGGCAGAACATTGAGCTTTTTGTTTTGCGACAGTCTGGCACAGTGCTTCGGAGATGATTCTGCCCAAGTCCAGTGGGATCCCCTTCATTATGCAGTAGACGAGGACCACCATTGGGATGCTTAACGTGGCATCATGCGTTGTGGGCATGATACGGTTCTTTATCCAGTGCATCTAAATTGTGGCCTCAAAGTCCAACAGCTGCGCCCCTAGGGTCTTCGCAGCGCCATGCCCATCCCACTGAGCACCTAGTCTGGCCACCGCAGTTAGCACTGCGTTCAGGAAGTCATCATCTAGGCAGTTCAAAAGAGCATTGCCCTCTGCGTTTGGTATATCTAGAAGCTCGAACACGAAGTTGATGCACGCAGGGGCAAAGGCGACTCGGTGGCTACACACCAACACTTCATTTATTTCTTCCTGCCACTGCGCTCTGTAGAAATTATGGAAAGTTCTCGCAGACTGTCTCCCATTTGCGGTGGGAGATTTGGTCTGTCATGGTCTGCGGGAGCGTGTAGCTAAACCCTCGCTCTTCTGCGAATTTGCCCTTCTCTTCTCCCACTTTCTCTTTCCTTTTGATGCGGCAGGGGCCCCCTTCCTCTTCTTTCTTGGGCCTACCGTAGGTCTTTCTGTGGGCTCTCTGATGGTTACCTCAGTAGATTGGGTGTTGCGGCGATGGGCCAGGGGTAGGCCATCCTCTGAATCTGTGGACTACCCTTGCATTGGTGAGCCCAGGGCTGCAACAATTGCAGCCAGATTTGCTGCAGCGACTTCTGCTGCAGCTCGATCTTGCGCTGACTTGCTGGCGCGTTCTCTTTCTCTGGCCGCTTCTTCTTCTACGGCGGCCTTGTGAGCAGTTTCTTCTTCTGCAGCTCTTTCTCTTTGTTCTCTTTGGCGAATTGCTTCGCCTTCTTGATAGCGGGCAGAAATGTCGCTATTTTAATTAAGCTTTTGAGCGCTTTAATTGTGTTTTTATTGAAGAAATTTAATATATTTTGTTATTTGATCTTTAGGAGCAAATTATGGATTTTGGTGAAACAAATGCTCAAAAGGAGCCATTCAAGCCCAAATTCCATACATGGGTCAAAGGGGAGTCCAAGAAAGTCAACCATTTAAAGTTGATCCAAAAAGAAATGAAGGAAGGCCCAATTTGAAGCCCAATCCGAGCCAGCCTAGTCTGTAATCCGCATAGCGTCGACGAGCTGTCGGGAAAACGTCGCGATGCTGTCCCATTTCTTGGCCAGCAAGTTGAGTGATGTCACAGCGTCGCGATGTTGTGCCGATAGCGTCGCGACGCTGTCCTATTTTCGGGCCTATAAAAGGCGCCCCTTGGTGCCATTTTTTTACCATCAATCATCATCCAATTCTTTAATTCCTCTCTTTCCTTGGCTCCTTTGGAGCCTTCTCTCAAGGCTTTCAAGCCTTTTGGAGAGTTCTTAGTGGGAAAATTTTGGGGAGTTTTGGGGAGCACTCTAGGAGGCTCAAGGTGTGCTCGGAGGGACTCCAAGCACCGGCGACGGGGTCTTCGACGGTCATTTCCTTCCCTTTTATTTTGCTCTTATTTATGCTTTCCATTGTATATTTTGTGAATATTTTAGCTATGTATAGCTAAACCACAATTTGGGGTCTTGAAATGAAATTATAATTAAATGTTATCATAATTGTCTATCTCTTGCCCTCTTTTACTAATTATTTGTATGGATGTTCGTAATGTTGTATGCAATCTGGCCAATTGTATGTTGATCCGGTTCTTAATGGAAACTCGACGGAGAGAAATTAGGATAGATCATAATTCATGCAACTAGTGTAATTGCCCGTCGTGACTACGAGATTAGTTGATTAAAGTTAGATTCCTAAAATGAATCAGAGCGTAATAATTAACGAATTTCACTGTTCCCTGTATTATTGGATAAGTATCTTTCGATAGGGCTTTATGTGATCTAGTTGCTAGTATAAATTTGATGCCCTATTCATTATACACGAAGATTGGTTTGACAGGTCTGAAAGACACTAACATCACCCTCGAGCTGGCTGATAGATCGATTACCCAACCGATGGGTATTGTGGAGGACGTGTTGGTAAAGGTTAACAAATTCATCCTCCCTGTAGATTTTGTGGTGCTCGACGTGATAGAAGACAAAGAGGTACCTATCATCTTAGGCAGACCATTGTTAGCCACAGGTAAGGCTGAAATTAGCGAGCATACTGGTAAGCTTACCTTGAATGTGGATGATGAAAAGGTTGTGTTTAATATTTTTGGGCAAGATGAATCTGTATGTAGTTTGCATACTTGTTTTTCTATAGGTCCAGAATATTTGACTGACGATGATGAAGAGGTAGAATATAATCTTGGCCTAGGTTTAGGAGAGGCGCTTATGGATGATGGGAATTTTAATCCCAATGCATTTTTTTTATGACCCTCTGTTTGAAAATGAGCTGATAGATATAGATTTGTCTGACTTTGAAAATGAATTGGAATTGCCTGCTTTTTAGAATGAAATGTTTGCAATTGATGATTTGCCTGATTTTGAGAATTTGATAGAAATGCCTGAACTAGATGATTTGTCTGATTTTGAGAATGAGCTTGATATGCCTGATAATGAGCAAGATTTGCATGGAGATGATTACTTGATAGATGATAATTTTGAGTCTGGTCATGATAATGCTGAATCTATCAAGTGTGATCCAGATGAGTATATAGAGTTAGACCCTGAAAGTGTGAATAATTTTGATTCGGGTCCTGATGATGTGGATAATAGTATAGAATCTGACCCAAAAGAGCTTGAATTCTTTAATTCTTCTGATAGTGAGTCATATGATAGCTTAGTTGAATCATTTTTTAATACTGAGTCTGAGAAATCTTCCAAGCATGTAGATATTGAATCTGATAAATGGATAGACATAGTTGATAGGTCATCCTTAGATCCTAGACCAGTAGATATCATGACGCTGGATGACTCTGTTAATAACTGTTTTGAGAATAGAGACTTAGAAAAGAGATTTGATGCTGCTACATATTTTTTGAAATGTTATTATAAAAATCTCTTTAGTGATGATGGGCCAGGGGAAAGTTTTTTTCTCCCCTGTTTGCAGTGTGCAACTTGGTGCGTGATTTTCTGCAAGGCTTGGAGGACGATGAAAATTTTTATTTCGAGCCTCCATGATCGTGCCGAGCCTCGTCTAGCTAAAGACGTTAAAGAAAGCGCTGCTTGGGAGGCAACCCAAGGATTAAAGTTTAGGTAGTTTTTTTGCTGTAAATAATTTTCTTTGCTTCGTGATCCAATTTTGTTTTGCAGGATCACCTAGCAAACCCCAAAGATCCAAGAATCCCATTTTTCTGGAACCAAAGGAAGAGGATGAATTGCTCCTAGCTCAGGGAAGTCTCAGTATCCCTCTTTATGCTTTATTGCTTATAAACATTCGGGACAATGTTTAGTTTAAGTTTGGGACAATGTTTAGTTTATGTTTGGGGGGGAGGCTTTCGCTGTGTTGAGCATATTTAAATTCCGTTGGATGCATGAATAGATAGCCATGATAGTCGAGGATGTCATTTTAGAAGTTTTGGGAGAAAATGGTTTATATGTTGTGGAATCTGGGAGCATAGCAGAAATTGTGAAATTTTAAAATTTTTTGATACTTAGTTTTAATGTCTAAAGCATACAATAGACTTATCTGATGACGTCTTTAAAAATCTAGATTCTTATTATGATTTTTAAAGTTTGTTGTCTAGGAGTTCATGCTTGATTGTTCTAAAGAGCTAGGTAGAAAAAATGCTATGCCTGCTGAGAGAAAAGCAAAAGCAACAAAAGAAAAGAGAGAAAAGAAAAGAGAGAAAAGAAAAATCTGTTGAAAAAGAAAAGAAAACTTTTTTGCTTGCGCAAAAGAAAAGCCTTGGGGTAAAAAGAGCTACCTGCGGTGTGATTAGTTAGGCCAACCAGAGAATAAAATTCGGGTTAAGGGTCCCTGCACCGTAGTGTGAAAGCTAGTACCATTAGATATCAAAATGCAAGTTTGGGGGAGTAGAAAAAGAAAAAGAAAGAAAAATATTTGTGAGTTTTGCTCCCCCATGAAAAAGAAAAATGTCACGCGCCCTCGTTTCTTTTTTTTGCATGATAGAAGAACTCCTACCTATTAGGGGCTCTTAGCCAGTGTAGGGGGAAAAAATGGAGAAATCCATAAGACTAATCTAGGGTAGTAAAAGAATCATTAGAAAAGTCTTGAGCATGCTATTCATTAATCTTAAGTTCAATCTATTTTAAGATTTCTTCATGAGTATGCGGTGCTTGCTTATTCCACTTGCATGTTTTCCATTCTACCTTAAAAGTTCAAAAATCATTGTGGCTTGAGTGATTCTATTCCATGCATCTTTCGAATTTATTTTGCTCGGGACTAGCAAAAGCTTAAGTTTTGGGGTGTGATAGCGGGCAGAAATGTCGCTATTTTAGTCCTAAATTATTAAACTTTTGAGCGCTTTAATTGTGTTTTTATTGAAGAACTTTAATATATTTTGTTATCTGGTCTTTAGGAGCAAATTATGGATTTTGGTAAAAAAAATGCTCAAAAGGAACCATTCAAGCCCAAATTCCATACATGGGTCAAGGGGGAGTCCAATAAAGTCAACCATTTAAAGTTGATCCAAAAAGAAATGAAGGAAGGCCAAATTTGAAGCCCAACCTGCGCCAGCCTGGTCTGAAATCCGCATAGCGTCGAAACATTGTCCCATTTCTTGGCCAGCAAGTTGAGTGATGTCACAGCGTCGCGACGCTGTGCCGTTAGCGTCGCGACGCTGTCCTATTTTCGGGCCTATAAAAGGCGCCCCTGGGTGCCATTTTTTACCATTAATCATCATCCAATTCTTTCATTCCTTTCTTTCCTTGGCTCCTTTGGAGCCTTCTCTCAAGGCTTTCTAGCCTTTTGGAGAGTTCTTAGTGGGAAATTTTTTGGGAGTTTTGGGGAGCACTCTGGGAGGCTCAAGGTGTGCTCGGAGGGACTCCAAGCGCCAGCGACGGGGTCTTCGATGGTCATTTCCTTCCCTTTTATTTTGCTCTTATTTATGCTTTCCATTGTATATTTTGTGAATATTTTAGCTATGTATAGCTAAACCCCAATTTGGGGTATTGAAATGAAAGTATAGTTAAATGTTATCATAATTGTCTATCTGTTGCCATCTTTTACTAATTATTTGTATGGATGTTTGTAATTTTGTATGCAATCTGGTCAATTGTATATTGATCCGATTCTTAATGGAAACTCGACGTAGAGAAATTAGGATAGATTATAATCCATGCAACTAGTTTAATTGCCCGTCGTGACAACGTGATTAGTTTATTAAACTTAAATTCCTAAAATGAATCAGAGCATAATAATTAACGAATTTTAATGGCACCAAGGACACTTAGGTTGTTAAAATGGATTTATTAGAATTAGGGGAAACCGACAGGAGATCCTATGTGACTAACAGATATTCTAGGAGTATAATTAGTTGGGCAATGAGATAGGTTAATTGTAATAATTATTTAGCTATTAATTGATTTTCAAGACCCCACTTCCCATTTAAAAACTCTTTCTCCATATTTTTATTTCTTGATTGATCAATTTACTTTCCTTAATCGCTTTATTTTTAATTCCCTTTTATTTCATGGTTTGGTCCCTAAATATTATTTCACCCAAGTATTTTTAGTGTTCAAAGAATTTTTCCCTTGCTTAAATTTCGCTTCGCCTCCCTGTGGATTCGATACTCAGAATATTTCCGTTTTATATTACTTGCGGCCCGTGCAATTGCGGTAAAGGCACTCGCTAACACTTCTTCGCCCAACTCCCCCAGTAGGGAGTCCCATGCAGCCACTTCCTACTCAGAAAACTGCGGTAAAGTGGGGTTTGTGGAGGTGGAAGGTGGGAGGGAATCGAAAGTGAGTGCGGGAGTGGAGGACGATGATGGGGTGGTGGTTAAGGCTAGGGTAGCCGAAGAGTCTGGAGGTGGGAGGAGGGGTACAGACGGAAAAGGGGAAGAAAATGGCATTAGGTTACGTGGGGCTAGGGTGTTTTGGGCTGGTTGGAGTTGCACCGGTTGGATTCTGAAGGTGGAAGTGTCCAACGATACAACATCGAGCACTTTTGTAGTATTGGCTCCAGAGGTGGACGGTGCGGCGGCGAGTTGGTTTTCGGTGTTTTCTACGGGCCGTTCTCCGTCGATAACTTCTGGTTCTTCTTCCTCCATGAGGTCGTCGTGGTGTTGGTTGTCATTTTCCTCGTCCGAGGAAATGACGATTTCTCGATTGGGTCATTTAACTTCCGACGACGAAGGCGGTGCGCGTCTGTGTTGCCGGCGATTGAGATGTTTTGTGAGTCAGACATGGTGAAGTTCGGTGAGGGTGAGGTTTTGCCAGAGAGAGAATGAGAGGGTTTTAGGGTTTTTTTGCACGAAGATGATGCACGAAGAAGATGAAGAGATAGAAGAGGAAACGTAGTGCTTCAACGCCTTTTATAGTCATCGCAAGGTGCTGTCTGCTTTGGGGAAATGATGCCCTTTCGCATCCCACGTAGGTAGGTAGGCCATGATTACTATGGGAGAACGTGGGCGATGCTTCGGGTAGAGTGCAGCAGCAGAGATAGTGCGGCTCATTAATTATGAAATGATGTGGCGCGCCCCCAATACGGGTAACTTACAGATGAATGAGGACATGCGCTAGGGTTTTCTTCCTAAGGCTCTCACCTACCAAAATACTAACGCAATAGAATAAAAACATGCGGAAAGATAGAAAATAACTACAAATTCTGACCTGTTGTGCTCTTGCTTTGCGTTAGGTCCTGCCGCAGCTGAAAGTACTCTTTTTCTGGGCCTATCTTTTCCTTGTTGCTTCATGGCAGGTCATCTAGAAGGACAATCTCAACTACCTCGTCATAGGTCCCATCAATGTATGGTTTTATTCGTTGTCCGTTGACCTTAAAAATTCTCTTTCTGTCAGTAGAATGTAGGTTCACAGTCCCATATGGATATATCTTGTGGATAATGTATGGGCCCAACCATCTTGATTTCAGCTTACCTGGAAAAAGACGTAAACGAGAGTTAAACAATAATACCTTCATTCCTTCCTTCAGATCCTTTTTGCATATTCTTCTGTCATGCCAATGTTTTTGTTTTTCTCTGTTGATTTTGACATTTTCATAACCGCGTCTTCTAAATTCTTCTAACTCTGAGAGTTGGCGCAATCTTTCCTGACCTGCCACATTTGGATCAAAATTTAGGCGTTTTAATGCCCAATGCGCTTTGTATTCCAACTCTAAAGGTAAGTGGAAGGATTTTCCAAACACCAATGCATAAGGAGACTTCCTTATGGGTCTTTTGAAAGCCGTGCGATAAGCCCATAACGCATCATCCAGATGTTGCACCCAATCCTTCCTATTTATGCTGACTACTTTTTCGAGAATTCTTTTGATTTCTCTGTTTGATACCTCTGCTTGACCATTGCTCTGGGGGTGATAAGTTGTTGCGATATGATGCTTGACATTGTATTTCTGCAAAAGCTTAGTCTTGATTTTGTTCACAAAATGTGTTCCTTCATCGCTGATGAGTCTACGTGGCACTCCAAATCTTGTGAAGATGTTTTTCTTAAGGAATTTGGCCACGGTCGCCACATCATTTTTGGTGCAGGAAATTGCTTCCACCCACTTAATGACATAGTCAAATGCGAGGAGGATGTACTGATACCCTTACGACGAAGGAAATGGTCCCATAAAATCGATTCCCCAAACATCAAATAGCTCTATTTCCACTATATAGTTATGTGGCATCTCATTTCTTGCGCTAATGTTACCTGTGTGCTAGCATTTGTTGCATTTATTTGCATGTTTCTTTGCGTCTTGAAACAACGTTGGCCACCAATAGCCACTTTGTAACACCTTCACCACAGTGTGTTGTCCTCCAAAATGTCCTCCCTATGGAGCTTCATGGCATGCTTCTAAAATCTTCGACACATCTTCACGTCCAACGCATCTTCGAACTATCTGATCTGGTCCTCTGCGATAAAGGTAAGGATCATCCCATAAATAAAATTTAAGTTCATGGAAGAATTTCTTACGTTGCTGCGCGGAGTATTCTTTAGGCAAGACTCCTGCGACGAGATAGTTCGCTATATCAGCAAACTATGGTTCTTCTTCTTCAATCCTTAGCAGCTTTTCATCAGGGAATTCTTCTGCGATGGGAATATCAGGCGCATCCACTTTTTGTACCAACCTTTATGTCCTTGATTTCCAAATCAAATTCTTGTACCAAGAGAATCCATCTAATCAACCTTGGTTTTGCATCCTTTTTAGCAATTAGGTATTTGATTGCCGCATGATCAGTGTAAACAGTGACCTTGGAGCCAATCAAATAAGCACGGAATTTATCAAAAGCATAAACAACCGCCAATAATTCCTTTTCGGTTGTTGTGTAATTATTTTGTGCCTCATTTAATGTCTTGCTGGCATAATGAATGGGGTGTAGTGACTTCTCCATTTTCTGTGCTAGAACTGCACCTACTGCCACGCCGCTCGCGTCACACATTAGGACAAATGGTTCTTTCCGGTCAGGGGTTGTGAGAATGGGCGTAGTGACTAACGCATGCTTCAGATCATTAAAAGCCTTAACGAATTCTTCTGAAAATTCAAACCTTCTGTTTGCCTCCAACAATGCGCATAGTGGCTTGGTGATATGCGAGAAGTTTCTTATGAAGCGGCGGTAAACACCTGTGTGACCTAGGAAACTGCAAATTCCTCTCACAGAAGTGGGCGGTGGCAGCTTCTCTATCACATCTATTTTTGCCTTGTTTACCTCGATACCTGCGTTTGATATACGGTGGCCCAAGACAATTCCTTCCTCGACCATAAAATGGCATTTTTCCCAATTCAATACTAGGTTAGTCTCTTCGCATCGCTCCAAAATACGTTCCAGTTGCATTAGGCAATCTACGTAAGATTTTCCGTAGACAGAAAAATCGTCCATGAAGACTTCTACTGATTTTTCCAGCAAATCTGAGAAAATGGCCATCATGCATCTTTGGAATGTCCCTGGCACATTGCATAATCCAAAGGGCATTCTTCTAAACGCAAAGGTTCCATAAGGGCAAGTGAAAGTTGTCTTCTCCTGATCTTCTGGCGCAATGGATATTTGATTATATCCTGAATATCCATCAAGAAAACAGTAGTACGCCTATCCCGCAAGTCTGCCTAGCATTTGATCAATGAAGGGAAGAGGGAAATGATCAGCTTTCGATAGTCCATACATACACGCCACCCAGTAATGGTGCGTGATGGGATTAACTCATTCTTTGCGCTGGCTACTACCATCATTCCACCCTTATTTTGCCACGCAGTTTACGGGACTTACCCATCTACTGTCTGCGATAGGGTAAATCACTTCTGCGTCAAGCCATTTGATGATTTCTTTTCGCACAACTTCCATCATGGCAGAGTTCAATCTTCTCTAACGCTCAATAAATTCATTAGATTCGTCTTGCAAACGAATTTTGTGCATGCAATATGAGGGACTGATTCCTTTGATGTCTGCGAGACTCCATCCAATAGCACTTTTGTGCCTTGCTAATACTTGCATGAGAAGGCTTTCTTGCAGCTGATCTAGCTTTGACGAAATGATCACAGGCAGAGATCCTTCTTCTCCCAAGAATTTATATTTCAGATGCGCTGGGAGTGGTTTGAGTTCATGCGCAGGTGGCTGCACAATGGATGGTAAGGTGGGAGTTCTTTCTTTGAGATCTAACGCATGAATTACTTTTGTGAGTTGGGCCAGAATGTAATTATCATTTGTCTTTCCTGCGACTTGTTCTTCCTTTGCTTCCTCTCGCGCAGTTCTGAGCGCATTTAGTTGCAACATTTCCAATGGGGAACATACATCTATGCGTGCCACCATGTCGCATTCCTTAGTGTCATCTGGGTATTTTAATGTGGTGAACACATTAAAAACTACTTTCTGATTGTTCATGCGCATGGTGAGCTCTCCTTTTTGCACATCAATCAGTGTCTAGCCAATTGCCAAGAATGGTCTTCCCAAAATAATGGGAACTTCCTTATCTGCTTCGTAGTCAAGTATAATGAAATCTGTAAGAAAGATAAATTTGTCGACTTTCACTAGAACATCTTCGATTTTTCATTCGGGATGTACCACTGATCTATCTACCAGTTGAAGCGTAACAGTGGTTGGGCGTGCCTCTCCAATCCCTAGGCGCTTGTATACTAACAAGGGCATTAAATTGATGCTTGCGTCGAGGTCGCATAGGGCTTTGCCAACGTCAATCCCTCCTATCGAACAGGGAATAGTGAAGCTTCCTGGATCCTTTAGCTTGGGTGGGAGCTTGTTGGCTAGTATTGCGCTGCATTCGCTGGTCAATGCAACTGTCTCGAATTCCTTCCATGGTCTTTTGTTCGTCAAGATATCCTTCAAGAATTTTGCATAACTGGGCATTTTTTCTAATGCTTCCACAAGTGGGATATTGATGTGAAGTTCTCGCAAGACATTTAAAAATTTCTTGAACTGGGGTTCGTCATGGATTGTGGGCTTGTATGCGTCAGGTTCTTTCTCTGCTTGTATCTCTTCCTTTTAAGGTTCTTCTTCAACTGCGTTTTTTTTCCTACTCTTGAGTGTTGCTCGTTGCGGTTGCAGTCTTTGTCGAATCGTCCTGCGCTGTTGCATATTTGACTGCAGTTGTTTCCACTGCGGAGAGTCAGTGCATGGCAATGCTCTTTTCCTTTAGGGGCTTCTGTGTTGCTTGGTAATGCTCCCACAGGTCTGGTTTTAAGTTCTGACGCAAGCTGTCCTACCTGAATCTCCAAATTTTGTAAGGATGCCGCTTGACTTTGCACCACCGCATCGTTCTTGGCCATGTATTCCTTCTGCCTTGCCATGAATTCTTTCATCATTGTTTCTAGTGCATTCGAAGATGATGCTTTTTGGTTTACACCTTTAAGTAATTCCTGCAAAGTAGATAAGGAAAGTCCATCAATCTCGTCAACTACCAAACACTCCTCAAAATCACCTATATATTTGAGCGCATTCATGACGTTGAATGTGACTTGCTGATCATTGACCCTCATGGTCAATTCTCCCTTTTGTATGTCGATCAAGGTCCTACCTGTCGCTAGGAAAGGTCGACCTAGGATGATTGACACTTCCTTGTCTGCTTCACAATGTAGTATAATAAAGTCTGCTTGAAAGGCGAACTTATCCACTTTGACTAACACATCTTCTATCTTGCCGATAGGATGTGTCAATGATCGGTCTACTAGTTGAAAAGTGACAGTAGTTGGTCTAGCTTCTCCAATTCCTAACTGTTTAAAGATTGCATATGACATCAAATTGATACTGGCTCCAAGATCACATAGCGCTCTCCCGACATTCCATCCTCCTATGGAGAAGGGGATAGTGAAACTTCCTGGATCTTTTAATTTAGGGGGAACCTTTCTCTTAACTAGTGCACTAGAGAACTCTATTAATGCAACTGTCTCGTATTATCCCAATCGTCTCTTCTTGGATATGATGTCTTTAGGGAATTTCACATAGTTCAACATATTGAAGGTGTTCATATAACACATGCGGAAGCAATTTTAGGATCGGAGGCACTTAACTACATCAATTTTAGAAAATGAAAACATGCTGTGCAAATACCGTAAGGAGAGAGCAGAATTTTTACCAACCTTTTGGAGACCGATTCAACAACTCCCTTTGATTCCTTTGATCACGAACGGTGTGTGGACCACCTCTAGTGTCTTCCCTACTATTCTCCGGGCCAAGAACGACTTGTGGGAGTCTATAGAGATAGGGAATGGGAAGGGAATGCTTGAAGGTTCAAGCACTAGAGAGATATATGGAGATGAGTGAGTTTGAGACCAAAATCCAGCAACATAACAATATGGAAAATGGCTCTACTTCCTTTGAATCTGATTCATACTCCTTATATAGACATCTTCCATGCAAAGAGAAGCCTCATGACACTAGACACATGGTGAAATTGCAACTCAAAGTGGATTCTAGGTGTTTAATTCACAACACATGCAACTAGTGCATGGTTGTGTTGTTTTCCACTATGCATCAACATGCAAGAGTGGGAATGCCACTAAATCCACTTAAAATTGAATCTAAATTCTCAATTTTCAGCTTGCAATTCATTCCTATTTCAATTCAAAATTGAAATTGATTTCTAGGCAATTAATTTGTACAATTCCAAGTAATTTTTACATGATTAATCCAATTAATCTTTATCACCTAGTGCCATGAATTATATATGATTCCTAATACATATATATGGTATTCAAAACACTTTTAAATACTCCATCTCTCATTTTCTAATTTAATTCATAATTAAATTATTGTGTCAAACATAATTTACGATAATACCCGTTTTCCCGATTTTGAACGATTCAAAGCTTCCTATCTTTTTGTTCTAGGCTTTGTTCCGATATGAGCTAGTAGGGGGACCTAATGGACCTATAGATCATGGGCTCCAACGATTCGAGGCTAACTGACTAATCTCATTATCCAAGCTAGCCAACATTCGTTAACTACCGGGACACTCCACTATAGCCCGATAGTTGCACTCCCCTCACTATAGACATATTTTTTTTGTCCACTTGATTTAACCATGATTAGTAAGTCGATCCTTCACAGGTTGTTCGTAGCTATAGCTAGGTCAAAAGCCCGTTTTACCCCTATAGTACTTCTAGTTCCTTAAGTCCCACTGATCCTCTAATGAACAATTGGTTTATGGTCCAACCAATAAACCGAGTCCCTCTCGGGCCAATGAGAGGGTGGGATCCCTTTGCTCAAGCCCCAGAGTCAGCACTTAAGGGAACAACCTCTCTACTATCCCTAATTCGGGTAGGAGTGAATTCCTTCTTGCACGACTATGTCCCCAGCTATCTACTCGTTCCTATCCCTGAAATGGGAGGCATATTGAGTCGGCGATACTGAGCCACTCTCACCTATGCAGATCTAAGGATAAGTCCGAATAAACAGGAGTTCATAGTTAGCTCAGGATTAAGATCGAGTTACCTAGGTCATCACATGAAATAGTCAGTCTCGTCAGTAAACGGTGTTATAAAGCGAGAGCGACTTATTTCTTGGTCCTGGTCTTATGCAAACTCATTGCATAGGACGCCCCCACTCGCATGTCTCTACATGGACGATTTAGGATCACATCGTCTATACCATCTATAAAGTGGGTCGCGTCTCATAGTGTCTCCAGAATAAGGTACCCAACCCTATCCCTATACTATAGACCGTTTTGACTATTACTCAAGCTTGATCCACTTTTATGTCTCTACATAAAGCTCAAGTGTTCATCCTATAGCCATGGATCTTAGTTTATTGGATTTGGGTAATTATATGTGCAATTTACTTTATTCAGTAATAACTTTACTGAATTAGTCTCGATAACGCCTTTATCGAATAAGTATATAATTCGTTTAATATTCACTATCTACGAGTTTTAGGACACCAATCCCAACATATATGTTTTGTGATATTTTGTGTGTAAGGAAAGAAGAAGAAGGAAAATGAGATGATGGGTTGTTGGTTGTTGAAGAAAGAACCAAAAAAAAAAAAACACACACACACACACACACACAAAGAAGAGAAGAAGATGAAGAAACCGAGAGTTGGAGGTAGAAGGAGAAGGTGAGGGAAGGAAAGAAAAGCACCAAAATCTTAAAAAGAAAAAAAGAAAAGAAAATACTAGTGTTTGGTACAAGTTGAATTTAATGAAGAGAGATATGATCTCTTTTGGGGGCTTTTCAACTTTTTCAAGTCAGGAAATTTTGAGAGTGAAAGATAATATATATGGTTATTTGTGGAGAGAGAGATATGAATGGTTAAAGGAAAATAGTAATAATAATAAAGTTAATAGGTAATGGGAAAGTTGTACTCTTATGTTAATGAAGATAGAGAAAGAAAGGAAAAAGTGGATGTTTGATGGGAGCTAAGAACAAATAGTACTTTAAGATAAGAAAGGGAAAAAGTTGGAATTCTTGGAATAACTTTATATGCTTAAACTAAATTGGTCGTTTAAGTAAATAGGAACTCATGTGTTGATTTAACAATTATTTCAGGTCAAACGGAGATCGGGACGGCCTACGACCCGAATTTCTCTCATCAATAGTATCATGAGTGGTTGTTTTAATAATTATTTTCCTCTATTAAAAGTACTACACTTATGAATTTGAGAAAAACTAGAGTTAAGCTTGTTTAAGAGAAAGTGATTTAAGTTCCATTGATTTTATGGTTTTCTTAGTTGGAATATGTGCTTCAGAAGCATTCAAAACATTGTTCGCTTATTTGAGAATTTTAGAATGTTTTCGTTATTTGTCAACATTGCTTGAGTTAATGAAATGTTATTTTACAAGAGAAAATGATTTTAGATGAGTTTTGCATAAAGGGATTCATACTAGAAAATAGTTTTTAAGTCGCTAGCTCTATGTACCCTAGGTGATTACCCATGTGCTGTGTGAATATGTTTCCATAGTACATAGAGAGAGATCCTTAGGACCCACTCTTGTGCATGTAGGCTTCAGGCCATGTGTTGGGATGGTTAGCCTGAGAGAGATTGTTTTGCTTGCACGTATGACTAGAGATTTGCCCTGGTAAGTGTGGAGTGTATTCTATGCTTAGTACGACAGAGTTTGCTCTGTTGTGCGTATCGAGAATGCTCTACACCGGTATGACTAGAGATCCGGTTAGTGAGTTCTTTTTTGATTCGTTAGTTGTGCTTAAAAAGAGTTGTCATCGTGTTTCCTTTGTATGTTAAATACTTTTGAGTTATTGAGCTATAAAGTTTTACATCGACTCCTATCTAGTTGAGTTAAATATTTTCAAGAACTATTTTCGTAATTGAAAGTAAATATCACTTGTTGGGCGTTAGCTCATTCTTTTCCTTTAAATTTTTCTACCAGGTAGCAACTGAGTTTAGACGAGCGTACAGAAGCTGATCTTGCCACTCGAGTCCGTGGTTTGAGTAATTTTGTATGTACGCCTTGTTAGGTGAAAGTTATGTAAAAGTTTATATGCTGCAAGAAGTAGTTGGTTGTAAATTATCGTATTATGAAGTGTTGGGCTAAATTTTGTGGTTGAGACGCCTGTGTCTCTAACCTGTTTTCAGGATGTGATATAGTTTATAAAATATGCGTATACGTCGTTTCTTTTTTGGTGTGTTTTAGCCAAGCTTTAGAGGAAACTCTGCCCAAATTTTTGGTATCTTGAGTGCCTAAGCGTGGTTAAGAGCATGTAGTTGGCTATGAGTCCTATAGTTAGTTAGGATTCATTGTCGGCACACCACGCCACTAGGTAGTTAAGAGAGAGTTGGGGCAGGGTGTGTCAGTTTTGTATCAGAGCATGTTAGATTCTGCGAGTTTAACCTGAGTAGTCATTTTGTTCTTGTTGTGATTGTATGTCATGCAGTTTGTTGTTGTCTTAGGGTGGCAAGACTCGTAGGCTATAGGACACCGAAACTCAGAGTTACCTGCAGAATAGATATAATGGATGAAGTTGATGTAGGAGGGTCAAGTCACGATCGAGAGGAGCCCCGAGGGAAAAGAAGTACGGAGGAAAACAAAGAATTGATGGTTAGCATCACCCGCGGTGTAGCGGAGGCAATAAAGATGCTCAAGAAGGATCCAATAAAGAATGATAAAATTGAACGACTCATAGCCTAGGGGGAAAAACCTTTTTTAGGTACAACCAATCCTACTGATGCAGAGCAGTGGGTGGACAATATTGAAACAGGATTAAAGGTTATGGAGTGCCCAAAAGACAACAAAGTAGCATTAGCTACGTATCTTCTACAAGGGGCGGCTCAGGACTGGTGGAGATCAATCTTGAGTAGGCGATTGGATGCTGAAGGAATGGCTTGGAAAGAGTTTAAGAGGGTTTTTTTTCGAAAAATACTACCCACAATCTTTTCCAGTATGCAAAGCGCAATGAATTCCTTAGGCTCGTGCAGGGATCGATGACAGTGGCTGAGTATGAGCATAAATATCTTGAGTTGTCCAAGTACGCCACAAATGTTATGAGGTGAAATTCGAACCCATGTTACTGCTAGCTCAGAAAGGAAGGAGTTTGGAACGTTGGTGGAAACTACCATGAGAGTAGAAGAAAGTCTAATAAAAGCAAGAACTCAGAGTGAAGCATCTAAGAGTGCACAGGGTTCCACAGGAGTGTCAAGGGACATATCATTCAGAGGTAGTAATAGAAGTTTTGTACCACGAGTAAGGGGACATGGGAGTTTTAAACTGAGGCATCGTGGTTCAGCGAGAGCAAATTTTAGTTTCAGCTAGTCTTCTAGTAGTGGTTCGGGCCGGTATTCGCTGGCAGTCAGTGTGCTTCGCAGTCAGGGGAACCAGCATCCAGCCAAAGTAGAGGCCTAACTTGTCAAAATTGTGGCAGCCATCATCAGGGGCAGTGTCTATGGGGGACCCGAGTATGTTATAATTGTGGCCATTCAGGTCCTATGAAGAGAAAGTGTCCCCAGATGCAGCAAGGGGCAACATGTCCCAAGGTGCCTCATCTTTTCCTAGTGATCAGGGACCCTCTGGCACGCAAGCGAAGCGTACTCCAGTGGGTGGTGATAGTAAAAACAAGGAAGGCAGTTCGAGTGGATCAAAGTAGAAGAGGCAAGTTGGCAGGCCCCGTGGTCAGGGAAAAGCTTTTGTGATGACACAGCAGGAGGCGCGAGAGTCATCTTATGTTGTGATGGGTATGTTAACTATCTTTACCAAAAATGTGCATGTATTGTTTGATCCGAGTGATACTCATTCATTTGTTTCGTATATGTTCACTGTTGGGATAGATAAAACTCTAGAATCATTGCCTGGTGAATTATTAATAGCCACACCTGTGGGGGAACCAGTGGTAGCACGTAACGTTTATAAAAATTGTATGATTGAAATAGAGGGGAAGCGATTGTCTATGAATTTAATAGCATTGGGAATCCAAGAGTTTGATATTATCTTGGGAATGGATTTCTTAGCTATGCATCATACATTAGTTGATTGCTATCATAAGGAGGTTGTGTTTAAACGACTTGATGAGGCAGAAGTTACCTTTATGGGTGAAAGAAAGACTTGGGCATCATGTATGATCTCATCACTGAAGGTCAATAAATTGCTAAAGAAGGGTTGTACAACTGACTTGGCGCATGTGGTTGATACACGAATTTGGAAGTTGAAACTTGAAAATATACCAATCGTGCAAGAGTTTCCGGATGTATTTCTTGATGATCTATCCACTTTACCACCTGATTGAGAGATAGAGTTTAGTATCGACCTAATACCAGGCACTGCACCGATCTCACAAGCTCCGTATAGAATGGCACCTTCAAAGCTAAAGGAGTTGAAGGCGCAGTTGCAGGCCTAGTGTGTCGCCTTGGGGTGCATCAGTGTTTTTCGTTAAAAAGAATGGAAGTACTTGGTGTGTCGTCAGCTGAATGGATGGAATGTGAGATAAGATGAATAAATAATAATAAAGAATAATTCAGCTAACACTTAGTGCAAGTATACACTGTCGCACGTAGTAATAAAAAAACCTTAGAAGTATTCCAAGGGTATCGATCCCACGAGGACTAAATTGGAAATTCATATTTGATGAAGGAACTGCTCAAATGATGGCTTTCGAAAAGGTAACCAAAGAAAAATAAGTTGATTGATTGCGTTTTTTAAAAGATAAATAAAACATGCAAATAACTAAAAGAATATCAATAAGAAATAAACAAGGTATTCAACATGGATTCATCCCTAAGGCAATAACCATAATCATGCAATATCTAACTTAAGCGTATTCAATGCATTGGGTCAGATTTAACTCCTATTTGGCCCTTGCTCCCAAGAACTGTTAGAAGGCTAAGCGAGTACCGTTATGCACATTTCTGTGACTCGACTAGGACATAGATAATTCGCGAATTCAACCTATAACCCTATAGTCGATATAGGGTGCCTTAGGCAGCTTGCCCCATACCGCCGAACAATCTCTTTCGAGCTTTTTCTCCTATATCACCTTTATGAGAACCGATATCGTTTGTCCCTTTCGAGATCAAACTCACATAGCATGCAAAGTCTAAGTGATCAAGTTAAACTCAGCAAGATTAGAGTGATAATCAATAAAGAATGACATGCATTGAACACAACTTAAGCAAACAAAACACTTTCAAGCCATTAAACCCTAAGGGAATTCACCATATTGAACCCCTCAACGGAATTTAGCTACTCATGGTGGGATAAAAAGAAAATGAATACATTTTCATTCAAAATAAGAATGTAAAGAATACAAAATAATGATAAGTATCAAAAGTTGGAAATAAAAGAGATAGCTAAATATTATGGGTTTTTCTATTTACTCAATCCTTCTAGAGTTCGCTAAGACACTCCACTCTCTCACTTTTACAAGGTGGGAATGAGTGAAACTCTCTACAAACCACAAGGTTTGATGTCTAACTCAGGTTAGAATTCAGTCATCTAAGAAGGACCTCGGGCATCCCTACTCATAGGCGTCGAGCCAGGGTTCTGTCACCACCCTTTTCTTCCAATGAGTTCTTCTTAAATCTGACTTCGAATCTCGAGCTTATATAGTGTAGAAAATGGCTGAGGAGCTGCGAAATAGGTGCTGGAAGGTTGCCCAGTTAGTTTCGGGGGTCAAAACAGCCAGTTTGGTGCGAAGAAGACTCGTCAACAACGACCCGCGGACGACTCGGAACGACTCTAGTTTTTCCTGAAATGCGGTCGCATTTCATTTTTGCCTTCCTAGAAATGTGGTCGCATTTATGGGAAATTCCAGCTTTTCCTCTGTTAAAATTAAGTCTTTTTAAGCACAAATGAGTACAATTTGACAAAAGTAAATCCCAACACCCTAACTTATCAATTTAAGCATATTTTGAGCTCGAGAACAGTAAATTGATCACAACATACCACATTTAACCATGAAATGAGCTAAATATAAGGGTAAAATAGGTATATTTTTTACCCTTATCATACCCCCAAACTTAACTCATTGCTTGTCCTCAAGCAATTGCCAATCAAAATGTTAGAGATCAACTTTTTAATTCCCAATCAAAATGTTAGAGTTCATGCATAGTAATCAATCATGGTACTAGCATCAACTTTTCCTTTCAAATTAAGTGATATGGAATCAAGTAAACATGTTTTTCAAGATCGTTTTCTAAAAAGTTTGCCTTTCAAGAGAGGGTTCTACTCTAGTGCCAGTCACAATGTCTAAGTTTCCTAGGCATGAAGATTTCTATTGTTCTTTTTCAAAGCAAAACTCTCTCTAATCCATCCTAACCAATGTGCTTAAACTACTTAACTTCTACTCATAGAGCCTAGTGTAGTCCTTTTTGTTAAGAAAAACAGTATTGAGGAAAAATGAGCATACATGAACTACTAGACTTTTTCTATCTCCCCCAAACTTATTTGACTGTTGGTGCTCTTTTTATTTGACTTCTTTTTCTCCCAGGAGCATCATTTGCTGTCATCTTTACCTTCGTTCTAGCTTATCGACACTTTGTGGTGAAGATAGCTAGCTACGAGTGTTGGGTGATTATCCGATTACCGCAAGCGTACGGGTCGTCACAAGTAATATAGTGATTTTGAGTATAGAGTATCGTCTCCACAGGGATTGGATTTATTCAATTAATTACCACAAATAATCTTGCTTAGCTTTATTTAGAGAACAAAATCTAATGCCGAAAAGAATAACAAAAAGCTAATCTAGAAAGCAAGAGATAAATGGAGACACAATTTGGAGGGATAATTCTAGAGTGGTTGATTTCAACAATTGGACCTTTAATGCTTAATCAATTAACTAATCTGGATTAACTAATCATTTGATTCATAAGTCTAGAAGCCTAATGACAAGGACTCTCCTGTCGGTCTCCTCCTATCTCATACCTTTCAATAAAGAATCTCCTTTCGGTCTCCTCTTTATTTACTTAGAATGGCATTACGACCCTTCAGTACAACCTCTAACGTTATTTATTTTATCCCGTGTCACCCGGGTAAATAGCGTTAGTCATGCATTCAGTTCTAGTCTAAGCTTCTCTCCGTCGAGTTTCCACTTAGTAACGATTCATTTAATCAGTGATCAGTTGATTAAAAGCATGACGGACAAAATGCACAAATGAACAATAATGACAATTAAACCAAATAAATTCATTAATCAAGCAAAGGTTCAACATCTAAATCAATCTCATAGAATTTAGGAATTTACTACTCATACTCACTAAAATTCAATAATTCCTAATCACAACAATTCTAGAAACTAAAACATAAAGGAAAAGGGAAGAGAAATGCTCATAAAAGTGTCAATCTCCTCGATCCCGCGCCGACCTCCATCGATCCCGAGCTCCAAAGATCTTCAACAAAGCTCCAAAACTCTCCCAAAGATCCCCAATTTTAGTGTGGATTCTAGAATGGGGTGAAAACCCACAAATTGGCACACAAAACTTGGATGCAAATGGCTCCTTTTATAGGCTCCCAGCAGGCGTAGCGTCGAGACGCTACGTCTCAGCGTCGCGACGCTCTGACGTCATCTTTTCTTGGGCTCCAAGTCGTCGCAGCGTCGCGACGCTACCCCATTTCTGGATTTTTCCGCATAGTTGCCTAGCGTCGGGACGCTCAAGGCTTAGCATCTCGACGCTACCCCTTGATCTTCAATGAATGGCCCGATTTTGACTCAATTTTTGGGCCTCCTTCAATTCCTTTGGCCCAATGCTTCATGAAATGGATTTTGGGCTCTTTTCTTGACCCAACTTGATAATTTAAGCCTTCTAACTCATTCTTTTTGGGCTTTTGGACTTGGGTCTACAATGAACTTCTCCAAATTGCTCAAAAAGTCTCCAAAATCATCCAAGTTCTCTCAAAAATCCGATTTTTCTTCTTTGACTCGGTTTTCTGAAATTTAAACAGAAAATAGCATAAAAGCACACAATTCATGCACAAAACTAGCTAAAATTAATAGGAAAATGATGACATTTTTGCATGTCATTAACGAGCAAAGTTCACAAGCTCTGAATGATACTCACTTCCCTAGGTAAACCATTCATGCAGTGGCAAACCATGGGTGTCATGAATGCCCCTGGTTACTCAGTAAACCCTAGGAAGGAGGAGTAACTGTCGGTTTTTCTCTTTTTCATTTTTTTCAGCTAAATATTGAGCACATATTCTTTTCCAGCAGTTCAAATTTACAAAAGATATTTGCATAGTAAGCATAAAGCACCCCCCAAACTTAAAGGTAGACAATGTCCTCATTGGCTTGTTTTTTAGGCATGGGCTTAACAGGAGGCTTCTTGTTTTCAAAACATCAAGGCTAAACTCTCCTAGAGTGTTACAAAGGTTAAACACGAGGAAGTTTAGATTTTAAGAAAATTTTGTAAAGAAAAAGACTAATGGAAAGCCTATGACTAGAAAACAATTCAGTTGAGACGGTGGCACTTTTGAGATAGAACAAAGCTCTATTTTTCATCATTAAGGGCTTAAAAGAAAACTCCTTTGAAAACATGTTTTTTCTTCCAAAACATTTTAAAGCAATTTTTTCTTAAAGTTGACTTTTTCAAAAATTCCATGGGTAAAGCTCAAAAAACAGCAAGTAGATTTTTTTCAAGAAAAGATGAAAAACCCAAGTTTATCTATCCTAAACTATCTACAAACTATCTGAACTACCTTATGATCAAAACTATTAACAACTAAACATTAAAAGCAATCAAAACAGCAACTAAATAACTAAAAACAGAATTTAACTCATTGTAGAACTCAAAAAACAGCAAGCACAAAAACAGAATTATATACAAAAAATTTAAGTCAAAGGGGATCAGAAAACTCCCCTATTCCTCGTCCGAGGAACTCTCTTTCTCTTCATCATCTTCATCATCATTCTCTTCATCTTCCTCTTCATCAGAATCCTTCTCTTCTTCAGGCAGCAGTGACTGAGAGAAATTTGGAAAGACCGGAGCAATACTTGGGGCAATAGAGAGATAGAACTCTCTAATGGCTTCGTCCCTCTCCTTTGCATTCGCCCAATAATTCTTCAGGTTCTCCCTTATTCGATCTAGCTGGCGGTAGGCAATAGCTAGGGCTTTCAATGATGGTGAAGGCCCTGTGAAAGGAGTGTGCTGGGATGGAGAAGCTACATTCAGCCTTGTAGGTCGAGTAGCCTGAGATGTAGAGGCTTTGTCTTTCCTTTGGATACTATTCTGCTGGAGCTTCCCGATCAAGGACAGGTCAATGGTCGACTTGAAGAAGTGACGCTCCTCGTCCTTGCCCGAAACGATCTTCACCCTTTGGCAAAGCTTGGTGATGAATGATTCAAAGAAAAGCTTGCCTGCTCGCTTTCTCCCACAAGCTAAAATCTCATCCCTGATTATGCTCCCTACGTTGATTTCCAACCCCTTCATAAGGAAATAGAGTAGCATCACCCTGTCCACTGAAATCGTGCTGTCGTGGGTGGTTGGCATCAAACGGTTTTTGATGAAGTGAAGCCAAACTGCCGATTCTAGCTTTAGGTCGCGTGGCACTAAAGACTTCACTTTCGTCTATGATTCTTTCCATTGAACCCCCTTGTTGGCCACAAGTTTCAGAGCTTCCTTCATTTGCTTGGCCGAAGGGTTCCTTATAACGTCGTTCCCTCTTCGGTTCAAGGGTGCCTTGATCCTGTACACCCTGTTAATGTCGACTGAGGAGAAACTGACCATCTTCCCCCTCACCACCGTCATGCTAATACTTTCCTCCCTCAGGCCGGCGTAAAACTCTTGAACTAAAGGCACCACAACCTCCTGAGGGTGAGCACAAAAGTCCTGCCATTTGTATTGAGATATGATCCTGCTCACGAACTCTAGCAGTGCTCCAGCTCTGTTAGAGAATCCCTTCTCGTTGAGGAAATCTCTCTTTCTCATGATCTCCATCTGTTCCTGAAAATTAACATCTCTAAATACCCCAGGGAATGAATTTTTAGGAGATGCAGCCTTGGGCGATTTGCCCTTTGGCTTGGCGGGTGAGATAGTAGGAGGAACTGTAGGAGAGGCATCCATGGACCTCGTCCTCGGCCTCTTGGCAAATATTGGGTCATTTTTGTTCTTTGTTCTCCTCTTAGCCTTAATCTCTCTCTTTCTCTTTCTTCTCAACGCTGCAGAGATAGAGACTTGGTCGCCATATAACTCCCTTATCTCTGAATCGGATTCTGTATCAGAGTTAGTGGAGGTCTCGGCCTCCTCATCTTCTTTTTCCTCTTCATCCCCCTTCTCTCCCGAAGAGGTGCTATCAGCTACCGGTGGGTCATTCGTAAATAGAGGTTCGAAAACCTCTTCAGCTGGCTGATCAACAGTGGCCTCGGCTAGGCCTTCTTCAGAATGCGACCCAGATGCGATCGCATTCTGTCCTTCTTCCTCCACTTATCTTTCTTTTTCTTTTTCTAGATTTTCTTCTCTTAGCACCTGTTGGGCCTCTTCTTCAACCCTCCCTTGCAGCGCTACAACCTCACTTTGAGCCTTGTGGAGTGGCTCAAAGGCTGCAAGGACGTCTTCAGCTTCCTTCCTTCTTTTTTCATCTTCTTTTATTTCTTCCCTTCTCTTTTTCTCTTCCTCAAAAGAGTTGTAAATCCATGGTTGCCCTCCTGAGGTTTTCTTCATACTTTCTTTCTTCCTCAGCTTCTAAGGCCCTCTCGGCCCCTTGCTCTTCTTCTTTCCTTCTTTTCTCTTCTTCATGGTCTCTTCCCTTTGCAAGCTCGTCTTCCTCAACCATTTTATGATTTTTCATCTATCTCTCATCCTCAATCTCTTTCAAAGCATCTTGTTCAGCCTTGTACCCTTTAGCAATCGCAAGAGCCTTTTCCACTGCTTGGCGAATTATTCCTTCGAATACGTCTGGAGGCATCCTCGCAGTTTTGAGGGGCTTAATCTCAAGCGGCTTTTCAGGCACATTTTTCTTAGGGACCCTCTTTCTTGCGCCGTAGGTAACGAAAGGTTTGGTCCTACAAGATAAAGAGGGGTTGGTGTTGTGTGGTTACCGCAAGCGCACGGTATCGCAAGTAATATAAAACGGAAAGAATTTCGAGTATCGAATCCACAGGGAGGCGAAGCGAAAATTAAGCAAGCAAAAATCTCTTGAGCACTAAAAATAGTTAGGAGAAATAATATTTAGGGGACAGATCATGCAATCAAAGAAAATTAAAAATCAAAACAATTAGAGAGAAATTTTTATCAATCAATAAAAATAAAATGCGGAGAAAGAGTTTTCTAATGGGAACAGGGGTCTTAAAAATCAATTATTAGCTAAACAATTGCTACAATTGTCCTATCTCATCGCCCAACTAATTATACTCCTAGAATCTCCGTTAATAACATAGGTTCTCCTGTTGGTCTCCCCTAATTGTAATTAATTCATTTTAACAACCAAAGTGTCCTTAGTGCCATTAAAAATCATTACTTATTACGCTCTGATTCATTTTAGGAATCTAAGTTTAATCAACTAATCTCGTTGTCACGACGGGCAATTAAACTAGTTGCATGGATCATGATCTTTCCTAACTTCTCTCCGTCGAGTTTCCATTAAGAATCGAATCATTACACAATTGGCCAGATTGAATAAAGCATTAAGCACATCCATACAAATAATTAGGAAAACAAAAGGGCAAGAGACAGGTAATTATAACAACATTTTGACTATAATTTCATTTCAAGACCCCAAATTGGGGTTTAGCTATACATAGCTAAAATATCCAAAACATTTACAATAGAAAGCATAATTAAGAGCATAAAAGGAATGGAATTGACCGTCGAAGAACCCCTTCACTGACGCTTAGAGCTCCGCCGAACACTCCTTGAGCCTCCTAGGATGCTCCCAAAATTCCCCAAATATTTCCCACTAAGAAATCTTTCAAAAAGGCTAGAAAGCCTTGAGAGAGGCTCCAAAGGAGCCAAAGGAAGGAAAGAATGGATTGATTGATGAATGATTGATGCCAAAAATGAGGCACCAAGAGGTGCCTTTTATAGGCCCGGATTGGGGGTAGCGTCGCGACGCTATATTGCACAGCGTCGCGACGCTATATTGCACAGCGTCGCGACGCTGCTATGCACGCGTCGTGTTGCCCAAGAAATGGACAGCGTCGCGACGCTGTGCCATTTTCCAGCAATTCCAACTTCGGTTTGGGCTAATTTTTGGGCCTTCTCTTCACTTCTTTTTGGGCTTTTCCATCATGATTGGCCTCTTTGGATCCCCTTTTGATCCAAGCTTGGATTTGGGCTTCATTAGCTTTATTTTTGGCACTTTTTCTCCCAAAATCACCGGCTTTGCTCCTAAGGACCAAATAACAGAATACATTAAATATTTTCATTAATAACACGATTAAAGCACAAAAAAGCCTAATAAATTGGGACTAAAATAGCGACATTTTTTCTCGCTATCAGTTAGTTGAAGGTTCAGAATGCTTACCCGATGAAGTTCCCTCTTGTCGAGAGCTTCCAGTAGCCTTGGCGGCTTATTCTTCATCTCGCCTTTTTCCTTCTTCTTCAAGGGCAGCACGTCTCTGAGCACCCATCTCTCGGATCATTGCAAACGACTCACGCGAACGTTTTCTGAACTGTTGAGTGGCGGGCTTTTGGGTTTGGCGGAAGTAGTGGCGTGCATGAACCTCCGTGGTGTAGATGAACTCGGCATCTCCCTCGAACTGGCTGGCATTGCCGAAGAAGATGGAGTTTGAGCGTTGGGTCAAACGTACACGATCGCCGGCGAGAATCCCGTGGGGCTTGTTCTTCTTGTGCCGTGCATGGGCATTTCGGGGTTTTCCTCTTGTCGTTGCACGTTTGCGTCAGCTTCGTGCTTTGCTTGAGCACTATGAGATCGAGTGTTCTTGCGTGATGATGAGGATTTTGGAGTGTTCTTCATCTTCTTGAGTGTGGGTCTTTCGGTTTCACGATGGAGAGAATATGGAGAGTTGAGGGGTTTGACTTGAATGCAAATGGTTGAGTGGTTGGTGAAGAGAAAAAGAACTTAAGTCAAGCTATTTATACTTTTCCAATTAGGTCACGTGCAGGTTAAACGAAATTCGTGACTCCCTTTTTATTCGGACAAATGTGATCGCATTCCCAAATACACTAGGGAGAAATGCGATCGCATTCACCCAGTTTTTTTTTTCTTCCTTGATTGTTCTTACTTTTTCACTTTTCTCTTCGCTTTCTCCTATTCTCTGAAACACTCATAAACAAGTTAGAAAGCTCATAAGCTTAATCATGATTTATTATTATTATTATTATTATTTAATTATTTCATTTTCTTAAAAAGAATTAAGGAAACGTTTTGATCAATTCAACTTCCAGGTAAGTCCCCAGGTAGAGGTGTTCCCTATGGTCAGCTTAAATACCTCAGCCTAGTCAGGACTTTCCTCAGACAAAGTTCCCTCTTAATAAAAAATCATTTATTCAAAACAAACTTACACTTCTTACTATTTTTCTGCTTTTATTCCAAACACGAGACAGGACACAAAATAATATGGACTTTTCTAAACTCCTAGGTAAATCCCCAGGAAAAGGTGTTCCCAATGGTCATCTTAAGTACCTTTTCCTAGACTGGATTTTCCTAGACAGAGTTTTTACTCTTGTCCAGATATTTTGGAGCTCTTGTCTAGATTATTATTATAGATCCAGATAATGTACAAAAATAAATTCTTTCACGGTGTAGAAGTCATACCAAATCAATCACGGAGATATGGGCTTCCTCCTTCTCAAAGCCTCTCCCCCAATACGGTTTGATCCTTTGTTGCTTCATGGTCTGACTGATTTCTTCAACTTCAATCTTTTTCCCACCTTTTTCTTCTAGTTTATCATTTCCAAGTATACCCTCCAATGTTTCTCTTCTCATTATTTCCTGCAAAGTAGATTGAGAGAGTTCATAAATTTCAATGATCATCGAACATTCCTCGAAATCTCCAGGGTACTTCATTGCGTTCATCACATTAAACGTGACTTGCTGATCATTGACCCTCATGGTCAACTCTCCCTTTTGTACATCTATTAAGGTTCTGCCAGTGGCTAGGAACGGTCGTCCTAAGATGATTGGCACGTCCTTGTCAGCTTTGCAGTCTAAAATGATGAAATTTGCAGGGAAAACAAACTTGTCAACTTTAACCAATATGTCTTCAATCTTTCCAATGGGATGCGTAAGTGATCGGTTTTCCAACTGTATGGTCACAGTCGTTGGTCGTGCTACACCTATCCCTAACTATTTAAAAATCGAATATGGCATTAAGTTGATGCTTGCTCCTAAGTCGCACAGAGCTCTGCCTACATCCCTACCTTCGATAGAGCATGGGTCTTTCAGCTTGGGAGGAATCTCGTTCTTCACTAGTGCACTGGAACATTCTGTGAATGCAACCGTTTCGTATTCTCCCAACCTTCTCTTTTTGATAAGATATCTTTCAGGAACTTCACATAGGTAGGCATTTGTTCAAGTGCCTTCACTAATGGTATGTTGATGTGCAACTGCTTCAATAGATCTAAAAACTTCTTGAACTGTACATCTTTTGAGGCATGTTTGAATCTCTGAGGGTACGGAGGATGTGGTCTATAATTTCGGTCTATCACAAATTTTTGGGGTTTTGCGGTCGCATTTCCCTGTCTTTTCTCCAATTTTGATTTCTCTTCTTTTTCCACCAAGGTTTCATGCTCCTTGGTCCTTTCTACTTCTTTATTCTGTAACCTATCCGAGGTAATGTCTGACTTCTTTTCACAAATCTTTTCTCGAGCTTCAACTGGGATCTCTGCTTCTTGACCGACTGGATATTTTGGTACATCGTATTCTAATCCACTTCTTAAGGTCACTGCCTTGCATTGTTCCTTTCCTTCTCTATGTGGGGTTTCGGTTTTTCTAGGCAACGTCCCTTGCGGTCTATTCTTAATCTCTCGAGAAATTTTTCCAAGCTGAACTTCCAAATTCCTTACTGCAGCATCGTTCCTTGCCATTTACTCCTTCATAAGGGTCTCTAGACTTGACTCTTGACTTTGCATTGGAACTTGTTGGAATTTTTTCTGCAGCTGTTGTTTTGTAGGCTGCTTTCCAAATTGATGAGTGTTGGAATTACTTGACCTGGCTTGTCCTCCCTGAGAAAAATTCGGATGTTGTCTCCATCCCGGGTTGTACGTGGCCGAATAAGGATTCCATCTATTCTGGTTCTGATTTCCTTGTGCACCTACATAAAAAACAGATGTTGGATTTAGTGGACAATTATCAGCGATGTGTTCCTCACCACATATTTCACAATAGAGAGAAAAGACAGCATTGGCAGGGGTTATGGTTGCTTGATTGTTCATGGTCATGCCCATCATCACGCTATGGATGGCCTTGATCTGGGCTTGCATCGTAAAGTTAGCCTATGTTTCCACTGCTTTCACTGGATTTTTCAAAATGGTTGTTGATTCATTTTCTCCCCAATGTCGATTGTTGGTGGCTATGGTATCTAGAATAACATGCGCCTCATTAGCAGACTTCTTCAGAAAAGATCCGTTTGCATATGCGTTTAATAGTGCCTTTGAAGCTTTATCTAATCCACTATAAAAATGCTCCAAAATAATGCAAGTAGACAATCCATGGTGTGGACACTTTCGAAAAAGCCTTTGGAATCTTTCCCAAGCTGCATCCAAAGGTTCATTGTAAGACTGTCTGAAAGCAATGATTTCTGCTCTATACTTGGCATTTTTATTGGAGGGAAAAAACTTCTCCAAGAATTTCTCTGCCAAATCATTCCAAGAGGTGATGGAGTTTGGAGGAAATGAATCCAACCAGGCTTCAGCATCTCCCTACAAAGAAAATGGAAAAATTTTTAACTTCAAAATATCTTCCGGCACTCTTGTTACTTTAAAAGAATTGCAAACTCTCAAGAATAGCTTAATATGCTTGGGTGGATCTTCGTTTGGAAGTCCAGAGAATTGGCCCATTGTATTCAACATCTGGAACATCACTGGTTTAAGTTCAAACTGTGGAGCATCAATCGGTGGCTCAAAAATTCCTGGATTCAATGTCTGAAAAACTGGTAAAGCGTAGTCCCTTATTGCTCTATTGCGATCTTCAACAATGTAGATCGGATTTTCCTGTTGTTGGTGGAACTGGAGGAACAAGAGAAATTCTCCCGCCATTCTACTCCCTTACACGATCTTGTGGATCAACTTGAGGATCGACTCCAGAAGGTTCCATTGGAAACTCTTGAATGTAAGATGCTTCCTCTAGAGATTCCCGTGCGCTCAACTCTTGTTGTTCCTTCTTCTTTCGTCTTTGTTCCTTCCTTCGACGACGAAAGGTTCTTTCTATCTCTGGATCAATGTCAAGGAGTGGACACCCCTTGTTCATACACTAACTTCAACCTACAAAAGCAAAACAAATGCAACCGAAGTCAAATTCCCTTTAAGACAGAAATGCGGTCGCAATCTGATCGCAATTTCAAAAACAAATCTGGTTTCACTTTTGGTTCTCGGCATCGACGCCAAAAACTTGGTGTGTCGTCAGCTGAATGAATGGAATGTGAGATAAGATGAATAAATAATAATAAAGAATAATTCAGCTAACACTTAGTGCAAGTATACACTATCTCACATAGTAATAAAAAACCTTAGAAGTATTCCAAGGGTATCGATCCCACGAGGACTAAATTGGAAATTCAGATTTGATGAAGGAACTGCTCAAATGATTGCTTTCGAAAAGGTAACCAAAGAAAAATAAGTTTATTGATTGGGTTTTTGAAAAGATAAATAAAACATGCAAATAACTAAAGGAATATCAATAAGAAATAAACGAGGTATTCAACATGGATTCATCCCTAAGGTAATAACCATAATCATGCAATATCTAACTTAAGCGTATTCAATGCATTGGGTCAGATTTAACTCCTATTTGGCCATTCCTCCCAAGAACCATTAGAAGGCTAAGCGAGTACCGTTATGCACATTTCTGTGACTCGACTCCGACATAGATAATTCACGAATGCAACCTATAAACCTATAATCGATATAGGGTGCCTTAGGCAGCTTGCCCTATACCGCTGAACAATCTCTTTCGAGCTTTTTCTCCTATATCACCTTTATGAGAACCGATATCGTTTGTCCCTTTCGAGATCAAACTCACATAGCATGCAAAGTCAAAGTGAAAAAGTTAAACTCAGCAAGATTAGAGTGATAATCAATAAAGAATGACATGCATCGAACACAACTTAAGCAAACAAAACACTTTCAAGCCATTAAACCATAAGGGAATTCACCATATTGAACCCCTCAACGGAAATGAATACATTTTCATTGAAATAAGAATGTAAATAATACAAAAAAATGATAAGTATCAAAAGCAGGAAATAAAAGAGATAGCTAAATATTATGGGTTTTTCTATTTACTCAATCCTTCTAGAGTTCGCTAAGACACTCCACTCTCTCACTTTTACAAGGTGGGAATGGGTGAAACTCTCTACAAACCACAAGGTTTGATGTCTAACTCAGGTTAGAATTCAGTCATTTAAGAAGGACCTCGGGCATCCCTACTCATAGGCGTCGAGCCAGGGTTCTATCACCACCCTTTTCTTCCAATGAGTTCTGCTTAAATTTGACTTCGAATCTCCAGCTTATATAGTGTAGAAAATGGTTGAGGAGCTGCGAAATAGGTGTTGGAAGGTTGCCCAGTCAGTTTCGGGGTCAAAACAGCCAGTTAGGTGCGAAGAAGACTCGTCAACAACGACCCACGGATGACTCGGAACGTCTTCAATTTTTCCAGAAATGCGGTCGCATTTCATTTTTGCCTTCCCAGAAATGCGGTCGCATTTATGGGAAATTCCAGCTTTTCCTCGGTTTTTGTGCACAGCAACAAACTAAGTCAAATTCTCTTAAAATTAAGTCTTTTTAAGCACAAATGAGTACAATTTGACAAAAGTAAATCTCAACACCCTAACTTATCAATTTAAGCGTATTTTGAGCTCGGGAACAGTAAATTGATCACAACATACAACATTTAACCAAGAAATGAGCTAAATATAAGGGTAAAATAGGTATATTTTTTACCTATATCAATGACATCCTACTCATTTGGAATGAAGTGGGAGTATTGACTGACATAAAGCAGTGGTTAGGAGCTCAATTCCAAATGAAGTATTTGGGTGAGACTCAGTTTGATCTAAGGATCCAGATAATAAAAGATCGAAAGAACAAATTACTGGCACTCTCTCAAGCATCCTATATCGATAACATTCTCATTCAATATTCGATGTAGAATTCCAAAAAGGGTTTGTTACCCTTTAGACATGGAATTCACCTATCAAAGGAACAATGTCCGAATACACCTCAAGAAGTTGAGGATATGAAACAAGTTCCTTATGCATCAGCAGTCGGTAGTTTGATGTATGCAATGTTATGCACACGACCCGATATAGATCTGAGTCGAACAAGAGACTATTCACTGGATACACTGACTCCGATTTTCAAACCGACATAGATTCTAGGAGATCTACATCGGGATCTGTGTTTACTCTTAATAGGAGAGCGATTGTGTGGAGAATTATTAAACAGGGATGTATCGTCGACTCCACGATGGAAGTTCAATACGTTGCAGTATGTGAAACGTCAAAGGAAGCAGTATGGCTTAGGAAATTTCTAATCGAGTTAGAAGTAGTTCCTAACATGCATCTGCCTATCACTTTGTATTGTGATAATAGTGGAGCATTTGCAAATTCGAAGAAACCTCGAAGCCATAAATGAGGAAAGCACATTGAACGCAAATATCATCTCATCCAGGAGATTGTACAAAGAGGAGATGTGATCGTCACCCAGATAGCCTTACAACAGAACATGGCTGATCCATTTACAAAACCCCTCACGACTAAAGTGTTTGAAGGACATCTCCAAAATTTAGGACTAAGAGTTTTTAGCATATGATGTATTGCTAATCACCTGACATATTGTAATGTCACTTGAGTTATAGTCAGAGTGGGAGTTTGTTGGGTTTTATGTCATAAAACTCCAGTTTTGTAATCCTTTTATAATAAAGATGTTATTCAGTAAAATTGTTTGTTTTATATCTTAATCTTGGGTAATTTAGCATGTTAAACATCTCAGAATTGTCCTGCAAACATTACGTGATAAGAAATTGTTTGCCAAGTTCAGCAAGTTTGAGTTCTGGCGTGATTCGGTGATGTTTTTGGGGCATGTGATTTCTGCAGAGGGAATATGCGTTGATCCACAAAAGACCAAGGCAGTGGCTAGGTGGGAGCAGCCTACTACTATGACAGAAGTTCGTAGTTTCCTTAGTCTTGCTTGATATTATCATAGATAACACTTCCATTGACTAATCTTACCAAGAAGAGTATGAAGTTTGTGTGGCAGAGAAATGCGAGCAAAGCTTCCAGGAATTGAAGAAAAGGCTGATTTCGGCTCTAAGTCTATCACTTCCCATGTCTGGTGAAGAATATGATGTTTATAGCGATGGTTCTCATCAGGGTATTGGGTGTGTTTTGATGCAGAAGGGCAAGGTGATAGCTTATGCATCGAGACAGCTAAAGAAGCATGAGCATAATTATCCCACTCATGATTTGGAGTTAGCTGCTGTGGTTTTGGCGTTGAAGGTTTGGCGACGTTACCTGTTTGGTGAGAAATGTCATATATTCACAAACCATAAAAGTCTCAATTATATCTTTGATCGGAAAGGGTTAAACCTACGTCAGAGGAGGTGGGTTGAATTGATTAAAGATTACGATTGTACTATTGAATATCATCCAAGGAAAGCTAATATGGTAGCTGATGCATTGAGTAGGAAGCCTATCTGCTTATAGGTTTCGAAAAATGCGATTAGCTTCTCCCTGTTGGGCGAGCTAAAACGCTTGAATGCTGAAGTAGCAGTGGATGGTTCAGGATGTTTACTTGCTCACTTCCAAGTAAGACCTACTCTAATTAATAGAGTCATAGAGGCTGAGTATGATAATCCAATTTTAAGTAAGATGAAGATGGAAGTGATGAGTGGTCAACGAGCAGACTATGCACTGAGAGAAGATGGAGCTTTGATGAACTGTAATCGCTTGTGTGTGCCAAGCAAACCATATTTAAAAAGTGAGATCTTGGAAGAAGCGCATAGCTTATGCTATGCATCCAGGGAGCACGAAAATGTACAAAACTTTGAGAGAGCATTATTGGTGGCCTGGTATGAAAAAAGAGATTGTAGAGTATGTCTCCAAATGCTTAATCTGCCAGCAAGTAAAACCAGAACGTCAGGAAGCCAGTGGCTTCTAAACCCACTTCCGATTCCAAAATGGAAATGGGAGCATATCACCATGGATTTCTTATTTGGACTTCCTCGTACACAAGCACGTCATGATGGAATTTGGGTGATAGTTGACAAGTTAACGAAGACTACTTGATTCTTACTAATTGTTGGGTTTCCAGAGCGAGTAAAAATAAGATATAAAAAGACTGTAGAACTCTGTGCAAGTATACACAGTCCGCAGCAAGTAATAAGTATTTATCGAATCCAAGGTCTGAATTAGCTTCCACTTTATCTATTTTGTTTAGCTTTTTAATGGTTTCAAAGGTGGTTAAAATAATTGGTTTCTATAGAATGCTGAAGCAAAAGAAATGACAGAACAGAAAGTAAACAAATAGGCAGACAGATTAGAAAAGGCGCTGGTCAGGATTTAGTAATTGTTTCAAAAGATGCTCTAGCAATATTATTGATCATGCAAAACTCTCACAGTCTTATTAGCGGATTCCTCCCGGTACTCCGGATTTTTTAGAATGTGTTTCAACTCCAATGAAGCACTACCGATCAAGCACTAGGCAACTGGCTATCCCTAGCTCAGTCACTGGCGTTCACCAATACACAATGATCTAGTGTGATTAACCGCCACACACTCCCTAAATCATCCCTGAAACTAGAGAGAGGTATTCATACCGGCTGGCTAGGCGGGCACAAAATATAAATGAGCACAACAATTAATCAAGATGCATCAATCAATATTTATTACTCGAAATTAAGCACGACAACTACATGTTCCCTAACCAACGCCTAAAGCTACTTAGTTTATAAAATGCATAGAAACACACGTTACAATCTGAGTAAGCATATCCATATTCACAAAATAATACAAGAAAATATTAATTCCCTTGATCAGCTTGCAAATTATGGGTTCCTTGATGGTCTCCAATCTCTCTCCTCTATTCGGCTCCCAAAATGGAAATGAGAGTGAACTCGTCCCCAAAAGTGAAATGAATTTGGCTTGGGCGGCTATCTCCTTTTATAGAGTGATAGGAGGCTTGAATTAGGTTGACCTAGACACGTGGATGGCTCTCTTTGCTGCATAAATCCGAGAATAGCTTAACAGAATTCAGTTTGTTAAATCGGCTAACGAGTTGTGACGTGGCAGATTTTGCTCCCAACTTTGCTCCAGCACAGATTTTGCTCCCTTAAGTCGCCCAGCAACACTTTCTGCACAAAATAACTTCCAAAGCTTCCATTCTTCCAAATGGGTTAGAACATGCAATATTCATCTAAAAGCAACCCTATTCTTCCATTCTTCCAAATGGGTTAGAACATGCAATATTCATCTAAAAGCAACCCTATTAAGCACAAAAGACACACAAATCAATATAGAAATAAGGTCTAAATAACTCCCTTTTGGAGAGTTATCACCAATCAAAATCACCTATACCCTTGACAAGTTGGCTAAGTTATATGTGGATGAGATAGTGAGCTTGTATGGAGCTCCAGTGTCTATAATCTCAGTCAGGGACACTAGATTTACTTCTAAATTCTGGCCAAGCTTGCAGCAAGCTTTAGGTACTAAATTACATTTTAGTACAGCTTTTCATCATCAAACAGATGGTCAGTCAGAGAGAACTATTCAAACCTTAGAAGACATGCTACGAGTCTTTGTTTTGCAGTTCAAAGGGAGTTGGGACTCACATTTATCTTTGACGGAGTTCGCGTACAACAATAGTTACCATTCCAACATTGGAATGGCACCATTTGAAGCGTTGTATGGTCGGAAGTGCAGAACTCCAGTCTGTTGGGATGAAGTTGGAGAAAGAAAGTTGATGGGACCCAAGCTTGTTCAGATCACTTCAGAAAAGGTGAAGCTGATTACAGAAAGATTGAAGATGGCTCAAGATTGACAGAAGAGTTATGTTGATAAACGTCGAAAGGATCTAAGCTTTACGGTGGGTGAAAAAGTTTTCCTTCGGTTGTCACCTTGGAACGGTGTGTTGAGATTTGGGAGAAAAGGAAGTTAAGTACGCGGTATATAGGTCCATACGACATCCTGGAACGTGTTCAACCTGTTGCTTACCGATTGGCATTGCCGATGGAGCTTTCCAGGATTCATGATGTGTTTCATGTTTCCATGTTAAGCAAGTATGTACTAGACCCAACACATATTCTAGAGTCGCAACCAGTGCAACTGAAAGAAAATCTAACTTACGTGGAGGAGCCAAAGGAAATTCTGGATAGGAAAGAGTAGGTGTTGCAAAACAAATCATTCCACTGGTTAAGGTTCTATGGGGAAATCATGCAGTGGAAGAAGCAACCTGGGAGAGTGAGGAGCAAATGCGAGCTCAATACCCTCAGTTATTCTTTTAATTGGAGATACTGAATTTCGAGGACGAAATTCCTAAAAATGGGTAATATTCGGTAAGGCCCAGCCCACTTGCAATAATAAAAAAGAAATTAAAAAAAAAAGGAAGTTGAGAGGTTGAGGCTGCAAGTGAGGGTTAATAAAGAAAAAAAAAGAAAAAGAAAAGGTGGGCTGGAGAGAAGCACACACGTAGAGAGAGAAGGATTTAAAAAAAAAGAAAGAAGAGGAAAGACAGGGAACGTCGGGGAGAGAGAAAGATAGAGAGAAAGATAGAGAGAGAAAGAAGAAGAAGAAACTGAAAGAGATATTGAGAGGGAGATGAATCAAGTTTAAGAGGAGAGATCTTAGGGAATGAGGTTGAATTTTGAAGATTAGTGTTCAAGCACACGTGTTATTCCACGAAATGGGTAAGTGGTTCTTTAAATCTTCTTGATTTGTTGTTGTTGGGTTATGGGTATATGTTTTGTGATATTTTGTGTGTAAGAAAAGAAGAAGAAGGAAGATGAGATGATGGTTTGTTGGTTGTTGAAGAAAGAACCAACAAAAAAAAAAAGAAAAAAAAACACACAAAGAAGAGAAGAAGATGAAGAAACCGAGAGTTGGAGGTAGAAGGAGAAGGTGAGGGAAGGAAAGAAAAGCAACAAAAGATTAAAAAGAAAAAAGAAAAGAAAATACTAGTGTGTGGTACAAGTTGAATTTAATGAAGAGAGAGATGATCTCTTTTCGGGGCTTTTCAACTTATTTCAAGTGAGGAAATTTTGAGAGTGAAAGATAATATATACGGTTATATGTGGAGAGAGAGATAGGAATGGTTAAAGGAAAATAATAATAATAATAAAGTTAATAGGAAATAGGAAAGTTGTACTCTTATGTTAATGAAGAGAGAGAAAGAAAGGAAAAAGTGGATGTTTGATGGGAGCTAAAGACAACTAGTACTTTAAGATAAGAAAGGGAAAAAGTTGGAATTCATGGAATAACTTAAGTATGTGCTTAAACTAAATTGGTCATTTAAGTAAATAGGAACTCATGTGTTGATTTAATAATTATTTCAGGTCAAACGGAGATCGGGATGGTCTACGACCCGAATTTCTCTCATCAATAGTTCCGTGAGTGGTTGTTTTAATAATTATTTTCCGCTATGAAAAGTACTATACTTATGAATTTGAGAAAAACTAGAGTTAAGCATGTTTAGGAGAAAATGATTTATGTTCCATTGATTTTATTGTTTTCTTAGTTGGAATATGCACTTCAGAAGCATTCAAAACATTGTGCACTTATTTGAGAATTTTAGAATGTTTTAGTTATTTGTCAACATTGTTTGAGTTAATAAAATGTTATTTTACAAGAGAAAATGATTTTAGATGAGTTTTGCATAAAGGGATTCATACTAGAAAATAGTTTTTAAGTCACTAGCTCTATGTACCCTAGGGGATTACCCATGTGCTGTGTGAATGTGTTTTCATAGTACATAGAGAGAGATCCTCAAGACCCACTCCAGTGCATGTAGGCTTCGGGCCATGTGTTCGGATGGTTAGCCTGAGAGAGATTGTTTAGCGTGCACGTATGACTAGAGATTTTCTCTGCTAAGTGTGGAGTGTATTCTATGCTTAGTATGACAGAGTTTGCCCTGCTGTACATATCGAGAATGCTCTGTGCCGATATGACTAGAGATAAGGGTACATGGTTAGTGAGTTCTTTGTTGATTCTTTAGTTGTGCTTAAAAAGAGTTGTCACCGCGTTTCCTTTGTAAGTTAAATACTTTTGAGTTATTGAGCTATAAAGTTTTACAGCGACTCCAATCTAGTTGAGTTAAATATTTTCAAGAAATATTTTCGTAATAGAAAGTAAATACCCCTCACTGGGCGTTAGCTCATTCTTTTCCTTTAAATTTTTCTACCAAGTAGCGACTGAGTTTCGACGAGCGTATAGAAGCTGATCTTGCCACTCGAGTCCGTGGTTTGAGTAATTTTGTATGTACGCCTTGTTAGGTGAAAGTTATGTAAAAGTTTATATGCTGCAAGGAGTAGTTGGTTGTAAATTATCGTATTCTGAAGTGTTTGGCTAAATTAACCTTGTTTCAGGATGTGATATAGTTTATAAAATATGAATATACGTTGTTTCTTTTCAGGTGTGTTTTAGCCAAGTTTTAGAGGAAACTCTGTCCAAATTTTTGGTATCTTGAGTGCCTAAGCGTGGTTAAGAGCATGTAGTTGGCCATGAGTCGTATAGTTTGTTAGGATTCATTGTCAGCACACCACATCACTAGGTAGTTAAGAGAGAGCTGGTGTGGGGTGTGTCATTGGTCTTTTCTGAAACTTCTTTATTCGTAACAACTTCTGTATCGATTTCTGATTCTTTTTCTGTAGATTTTTCTGACACTTCTTCTGGGATTCTCCTAACTTCTTGATTAATGGGGTATTCTTCTCCGTCATACTCCAATCCGCTCCTCAAGGTAACTGCTTTGCATTGTTCTTTGCCTTCACGGTGAGGATTTTAAGTCTTGCTAGGCAATGTTCCTTGGGGTATGTTCTTGATCTCTTGAGCTATTTGTCCTATTTGAATTTCCAAGTTCCTTATAGTGGCGTCATTCCTTTCCATGTATTCCTTCATTAGAGCCTCTAGATTTGACTCTTGGTTAGTGTTCTAAACTTGTACTGGTTGAAAATTTTCCTGCTGCAGTTGCTGTGTAGGGTGGGAATTAAATCCTGTTGAAGCTTTTCCGAATTGATTTGTACCAGTATTACTGGTACTAGCTTGTCCTCCCCAAGAGAAATTCGGATGTTGTATCCACCCTGGGTTGTACGTAGCTGCATACGGATTCCAATGGTTTTGGTTTCCCTGTTGTCCTACATAAAAAAACAGAAGCAGGATTTAGTGGACAATTATCTATCATATGCTCTTCATTAAATATATCACAACAAGGAGAAGAGATAGCATTTGCGGGAGCAATGTTTGCTTGATTTCCCATAGTCAAGGCCTTCATCATGTTATGAATAACATTAATCTGAGCTTGCATGGTTGAGTTTGCTTCCGTATCCACAACTTTCACATACTGGATTTTTCAAAATTGTAGTTTCGATCTCTCCCCAAAGTTGGTTATTTGTGGCTATTGTATCTAGTTTGGCATGTGCTTCATTTACGGATTTTTTCAAGAAAGATCCATTTGTAGACGCATTGACTAAGGCTTCTGAAGCTTGATCGAGCCCACTGTAAAAATTCTCAAGAATGATGCAAGTGAAAGATTAAAATTCCTTTGGCAGTGGAAACAATCAAGACCATTCTCAAATTAAATGCCAATTTCGAAAAACCAATACGTTGGCAATAAAAACATTAACAAATTTCTATAAAAATAGATTAAGCATGCACAATTTTAGATTAGGAGACTTACATGAAACGGAGGCGAAATACAGCACAAAGCTCCAAATCTTGCACTGATGGACACCACCACCACAGATCACCCTCTATACTCTTGGATTACTTGAGATTGCGATTGTGGGATCGCCGTGGCCTTGAAAGGGTATTTTTCCAACAAGAACACTAATGAAAATTTGAGAGAATTTTGAGAGAGTGAGAGAGTTTTTCTCTCTGTGTTAACGTAAAAGAGAGCGAATGAAGGGTGTGACGAGAACTCCTAAAAAACGATCGATAAGTGGGGAAGGGGAAGTTATTTCCCTACTCGATCTTGACCGTTGATTATAACCTAAACGATCTCGGACATCAATTATTATCAAATAATAATTAATTAATCAATTAATTATAATTAATTTAATTAAACCAGTATTAATTAAATCAATTATAATATAAAGTATTTAATTCAATTTAAATCATATTCAATTGAATTAAATTGGACATTCAATTAATTCTAAATTAATTGTTCCCCACACTTAAATTGAAGGATTGGAATTTCGTAATTCCGTAAAGCGGAAGCGTGATTGGGACCAATTCATTATTAGTTTTGTTTAATCTAAAATACCAATATATTGGCAATAATATTAGAACTATTCTAAATATATATTAAGGCTAAGCATACATAAATATTAGATCTAAATCTAATTTATATAGTAACAAATTACTTACTCTCGTTGACGACTCAGATTAAATTCACCAACTGCTTGTGAATTAATCGCGAACTAGTGCAAACACCACTACTATGCCTACACTGGTATGACTCTGAGACTTCTAGAGGCAAGAGACTGGTGGGAGTCTAGAGGAAGCCTTGAGAGGAATTCTCTGAGAGTAGGAGAATGAATGGGATGCCTTTCACCCCATCCCAGGGGTCCTATTTATAGGTAAATGCCAAAACCTTTTTCTTTATAGGAAAACGAAGACCTTTTCCTAATAGGAAAAGGTCTCTAATTTTAATAAATAATTAATTAATTCCATAATTAATTAACTTCCCTAATTATATATCATATATTTAATCTTAGTGATTTTATTAAAATTAAAATTAATATGAATCCAATTCATATTAAATTTATTTGAACTCTTTCAAATATTTTCTTTCCTAATAGGAAAAGGTCTCTAATTTTAATAAATAATTAATTAATTTCATAATTAATTAATTTACCCAATTAAATATCATTTATTTAATCTTAGGGATTTTATTAAAATTAAAATTAATATGAATCCAATTCATATTAAATTTATTTGAACTCTTTCAAATATTTTCTCTCAAGAATTAATTTTTGAAATTAATTCAAAAATTATATTATAAAGTTTCATAAACTTTATATTATAATGCATCAATATACATTATACTATTCCCAAAATAAATTGAACACTTTCAATTTACAATTTATACTTAATTGCCTCAAGTCTCTTTACGAGCTACCAGTGGGACCTAATGGACCTACAGATCAGAAGCTCCAACGATACGAGACTAATTGGCCAAACTCATTAACCAAGTTTAGTCAACATTCGATAACTGTGGGTCACTCCACTAAAGACCCACAGCTGCACTCTTCTCACTGTAGAATATTTCTGTGTCCACAGATATCGACCAAGCAGTAAGTCAATCCTTCACGTGTGTTCGTAACACCAGCTGGGTCAAATTACCATTTTACCCCTGGGTTACCTCTGGTTCCTTAAGTACCACCGATTCCTCTAATGAACAAGTTGTTTAGGGTCCAACCACTAAACAGGAGTTCCTCTCGGGCCAGGAGAGCACGGCGCGCCTTTGTTCAAGCCCCGGAATCAACCCTTAAGGGAACACACATCTACTTACGCCAATAGGGGAAGGAGTGAATTCCATCTTGTACTGTTATGTTCCCAACCCCCATTCGGTCTTGCCCCTGAAATGGTAGGACTATTGAGTAGGCGAACTGGCCACTCTCACCCATACAGATCTAAGGACAATCCCTCCTGAAAGTGGTTCATAACAGACTCAGCATTGAGATTGAGTTACCTAGGTCATCCTATTGAAATAGAAACCTAAACTAGTTAACGGCGTTACATCTAGTGGTTACTATTTCGCGGTCCGGTCTTATGCAAACTCATTGCATAGGATACCCCCACCCACATGTCTCCTACATGGATGCTTTGGATCATTGCATCTGTATCGAATACAAGGTGGGCCGTATCACATAGTGTCACCAGGATAAGGTACCCAACCTTATCCCTATACTATAGACCTTTTAGGTTGTTACTTGGACACTGATCCCCGTATGTCCCCACATACTAGTCCAAGTTTCATTTAAATAACCTTGGATCTTAGTTTATTGGATTTAGGGTTTATTAATGCAAACTCGATTATTCAATAACCAAATTACTGAATTACTCAAATAACACTTTATTGAGATCAATTAATTTGTTTCATTTACCATCTACGAGTTTTAGGGCATAAAACCCAACATAAATATCAAAATATTTAATTACAATTGAATCATATTCAAGTGTGTCTCTCTCATTTAACCTGTAGTCAATGACTCATTAGGTAAATAACCATAGCTTGAATAATCATCTATGAAAGAGATGAAATATTCATACTCTCCTCGAGCCCTAACATTCATTAGACCACACAGATCCGTATGTACGAGCTCTAAGGGCTCCTTGGCACGATTACCTGTTCCAATAAAAGGTCGTTTGGTCATTTTACCTTCGAGACATGACTCACATGGAGATAAAGTACCATCTTCTAACTGGCCTAGAAGTTCGTTCTTAATCAATCTCCCAATCCTATTGAGATTTATGTGGCCAAGTCCCAAGTGCCAAAGATAGGTACTTTCTGAAACTTTTTGCCTCTTTGGTTGAGTCTCAGCTGTTTTAAACATCTCATTGTCCAAAATAGCTTTAGACTCTATTGGTCCTAAAACATATAAGTTGTTCTCCATTTTTGCAGAACTGATATCATTAGTTATGAAAGCTTCATTTACAGAAAAGGACACTGAATATCCTTGTTCAAACAAACAAGAAATAGAAATCAAATTTCTTTTTATTTTGGGAACTATCTATACATTATCTAATAACATATAGCGTTCCCTTGAGAAGAACATTTTAATATCTCCCACTACTTTAGCTGAAATGAACTCCCTAGTCCCAACTTTGAGAGTCATTTCCCTAGCATCTAATTGTTGTCAGGAGCTCATTCCCTCAAAGGAAGAGCATACATGATGAGTGGCACCTGAATCAAGGATCCAGGTTGTATCATCATTTTCCACTATACACGTCTCATTGACCAATAAATCACATTTATTTTCATTGAGATGTGCTAAGCTGTCTATGTCATATTCATCATGAACAATTTCAGATGAATTAGACATGTGGGCTTGAGGACAGTCCTCAATTAAGACAAATTCCACGTAATTAGTGTCTAAGTTCAATTTCTTAGTTGTATTAGATATACAATTTTTATAATTGGCGGTATTTAAAGCATTCACAGAACGATTCATGCTGAGAACAAACAAATTAATTTAATTAGTGTTGTTGCATTAACGCATTACACAAAATAACATTATTGTTATCCAGTCAATTTAGCAAAAGTATTGATCTACCCATAGAATAAACATTTATTTTGCAACGATACTTCAGAGGTTTAGAGCAACAGCTTCCGTAGGGCAGTCAGCTACTCCTCCCTGAATTGAGACAAAAATCTCAGCTAATCCCTATTACCAGAATAACTCATATTCCAATAGTTCTTAGCTACCGTTATGCGGTCAAGAAATCATTAACATCTTAACAATTGTCTATAAGTGTGACCCTCCATTTTCAGATCTCAAAGGTCGGCCCCAACAATCCTACCGTAGGGAAAGTCAAAGTTGGAAATGGACCTAAGAAACCCTATCCATTTTTGGAGTTTGCGTTGTTCTGACTCTCATGATCGATTAATTTGTTTCATTTACTATCTACGAGTTTTAGGGCATAAAACCCAACAGCAAGCAAGGAACCCATGATGAGGACACTTTCTGACGAGCCTCTAGAATCTTTCCCATGCTGGGTCTAAAGGCTCATTGTAAGATTGTCTGAAGGAAATGATCTCTACTCTATACTTAGCATTCTTGTTGGATGGAAAAAACTTTTCTAGGAACTTCTCTGCCAAGTCATTCCAGGATGTGATGAAGTTTGGTGGGAATGAATCTAACCAAGCCTCGACATCTCCCTACAATGAGAAAGGAAAAAGTTTAAGTTTCAATGTGTATTCTGGAACTCCTGTTACCTTAAACGAACTACAAATTCTTAAAAATAGCTTGATATGTTTATGTGGATCTTCACTCGGATGTTTTGAAAACTGGCCCATAGTGTTGAGCATTTGAAACATCATAGGTTTCAACTCAAATTGTGGCGCTTCTATTGGTGGCTCAAGTATCCCTGGATTCAGAGTCTGAAAAACTGGTAAGGCATAATCACTTATTGCTCTAGTACGAACTTCTGCAATATAGATCGAATTTTCATTTTGTGGCACCGGTGGAATTGGTGATGCTGGAGGTATTCTCCCACCATTTTGGTCCATTCCACGATTTAGTTGGTCAACAGGAGGATCGACTCCGGGCTGGTACATTGGAAGTTCTTTAATATAACCAGGTTCTTCAAGATGTTCCCATGCCCTCAACTCCTGTTGTTCCCCTTTTCTTTCGCCTTTGCTCGCTACGAGATGACAAACGGTTCTATCTTAGGATCTAGCTTGAAGAGTTGATACTCTTTGCTCATGCACCAACCTCAACCTGCAAAAGAACTGCAAATCGAAGTTAGATTCTCTTACGATAGAAATGCAGCCGCAATCAAATCGCAATTTCAACAAACAAAAAAAAACTAGTTTCACTTTTAGTCTTCGGCAGCGGCGCCAAAAACTTGATGTGATGTGGACTGAAGGTGGATACTGGAAAAAATGGAAAATAGAAATTAAAGATAATTTCAGTCAACTAAGTGCAAGTATACACTATCGCATGTAGTAATAAAAACTCTTGAAGTATTCCAAAAGTATCAATCCCACAGAGACTGAGTTTGAACACAGATTTGAAGAAGAAACTGCTCTTGAATTGCTTAGAAAGGTAACCAAGGAAAAAAATTGATGTTGGGGTTTTGAAAAATAATAAATCAAACAATAAAAAGAATAAACAAACAATAATAAAAGTGAGGCAAATAACTCTAGTAATGGCTTATTTAACCTAAGTGTAGATATGCATTGGGTCAGGTTTAACTCCTATTTGGCCTTGCTCCCAAGAATTGTTAGACGACTAAGCGAGTACTGCTATGCACATTTCTGTGACTCGACTCCGACATAGATTATTCATGCATGCAACCTATAACCCTATAGTTGTTATAAGCGACCATCCCCTATAACAGCGAATACACTCTTTCGAGCCTTCTCTCCTATATCACCTTTATGAGAACCGATATTGTTTGACCCTTTCAGTACCAAACTCACATAGCATGCAAAGTCTAAGTGATCAAGTTAAACTCAGCAAGATTAGAATGATAATCAATAAAGGATGACATGCAATAAATAGAACTTAGGTAAATAAACAACTTTCAAGTCATTTAATCCATAAGGGAATTCACTATACCGAACCCCTCAATGGAATTTAGATACGCATGGTTGATAATAATGCAAGCAAATAACTTTCCATTGAATAAATAAATGATAAGTACAAGAAATAATAGAAAGAAATAGGTGCTGGAAAAATATGGTGCAATAGCTAAAACTAGGATTTTTCAATTAATCTAATCCCTCTAGAGTTCTCACGACACTCTACTCTCCCTTTACAAGATGGAAATAGGGTGAAATCTCTACAAATGCAAAGGTTTGATGTCTACTCATGGGCGTCTACTTGGGTTCTGTCACTATCCTCTTCTTCCCAGTGAGTTCTGCCTGAATTTGCCTTCGAATCATGGCCTTTTATAGTGTGAGGAGTGGTTGACAAGTCACGAAAATGGTGCTTGCAGGTAGCCCAGTTAGTTTCGGAGTCAAACCAGCCGGTTAGGTGCATGGAAAGCTCTTTCAAGCTAACCCGCGACGGACTCAGACTTGTCTATTTCTGCCAAGAAATGCGGTCGCATTTCTACTGTTTGCCCTATTTTCCTTTGTTTTTTTGCAGCACACAAAATTGAGATAAATTCTTGACAAAATAAGTCCAATTTAGCATAAATGCATACAATTTGACACACATAACTCTCAAAGACCTAACTTATCAACTTTAACACTTTTTAAGCTCGTGAATAGTGATGTTGATGTAAAACATACAAGTTTCACAAGAAATATGCTAAGAATAAGGGGCAAAATCGGCATATTTTTGGCACTTATCAATAAGCAAGTAAATGAAAACAGATAAACTCTATGAGATAAACAGGGAAATTCAAATAGTTTCAACTTTAAGTAGTAGATTGCACCCACCTATGCGCTCGCAATTTACTCAAGCACTACAAACGGTTGCAGAGTACTGATGACCGCAAAGTGCACGAGTCGCAAGTAAAAATAAAACGGTAAAAGTATACCGAGTATCGAATCCACAAGGAGAAAGACGGTGACTAAGCAAGATAATAAAATGAGCACTAAAAGTACTATGACAAAATATTATTTAGGAACCGAAACATAATGAAATAAAGCAATCAAAGATTAAAGCAATTAAAGAATTCAAGCGATCAATCAAATTAAAAATGTGGAGAAATAATCGAATGTGAGACAGGGTCTTGAAAATCATATTATAGCTAATGAATTATTCTAATTGTCCTATCTCATGCCCGACTAATTATAAACCTAGAATCTCTGTTTAGCACATAGGTTCTCCTTTTGATTTCCCCTAATTGTAATGAACTCATATTAATAACCTAAGTGTCCTTAGCGCTATTAAATTCGTTAATTAATTAGTCCTGATTCATTTTTGGTCTCTAAGCCTAACCAACTACTCTTACTCTCTCTGTCATTACGAGCAGTTAAACTTAGTTGAGTGGATTATGATTTATCCCAACTTCTCTCCATCGAGTTTCCACTAGGAATCTAATCATTATACAATTGGCCAGATCATTTAAAGCATTAAGACCATCCACACAAATAATCAGTATTTGGTCAAGAGATAGGCAATTAAGAATAATAATCAACTATAACCTTTCATTTCAAGATCCACAAATGGGATTTAGCTATACATGGTCAAAACTTCCCAAATTTAGATACTATAAAGCATAAGAATAAGCAAAGTAAGAGTTAGGAGAATGACCGTCGAGAACCCTTCACTTGCGCTATGGATCCTCTTCGAAACAAGCTCCCAAACCCTCCAAAAAATGCTCGTTTTACAATTATTTCCCACTAATTCTCACACTCGGCCCTCAAAGATGCTTTAAGAGCCTTTAGAAAGACTAAAGAAAGGAAATGGAATGGTGATTGATGATGAAATGAGGGTCCAAAACGTGCCTTATATAGGCCTCCAGCAGCTACAGCGTCGCGACGCTGTGACGTCATAGTGGCTTGGGCGGCAAGAATAGGACAGCGTCGAGATGCTAGGGGACAGCGTTGCGACGCTGTCCTAATTCCAGAACCATCTATGCTGGGATTGAGCTGATTCCTTTGGGCTTCCTTAATTCCTTTTGGCGCAACACTACATGTGATAATTCTTGGGTTCCTTCTTGACCCAACTTGATGATCATGGCTTGAAATTCTCAAAATTGGGCTCTTTTTCTCCATTTTTCAACAAATTTCTCCTAGGACAAAATAATGAAATTAAATAGATATGCAATATAAAAACACCATAAAAGCACACAAAAAGCCCATAAATTTAGAGATAAAATAGCAGTATTTATGCCTTCTATCACACCCCCAAACTTAAGCTTTTGCTAGTCCCGAGCAAAATAAATTCTGAGGATGCATGAAAAAGAATCACTCTAGCCTCAATGATTTTAGAACTCTTAAGAAAATATGGAAAACATGCAAGTGGAATAAGCAAGCATCGCATACTCATGAAGAAGTCTCAAAGAATTGAAACTTAAAATTAACGAATAACATGCTCAAAACTTATTTAATGGTTCTTTTACTAACCTAGATTAGTCTTATGGGTTTTTCCATTTTTTTCCCTTACACTGGCTAAGAGTCCTAACAGTTCGGAGTTCCACTATCATGCAAACAAAGAAGCTAGGACGCCTGATAATTTTCTTTTTCAGGGGGAAGCCAAACTCACAAACAAACATATACACAACAAAGATGCAAGACATTCATTAAGCAAAAACGTTGGCCTGACGCTCAGATGCTCAAGGCCCAACAGAAGCATAAAGTGTAATTCCCCACCCCCACCCTAGAATTTACATTGCCCTCAATGTAATAAATCATGAAGAATAAGGCAATGCATAGGGAAAGAATGAAACTTCCCTGAATTTTGCGCTTATGGGTGGTGAATCACATTTTCTTATAAACAAAGAGGCATCGCTTTGGTACCACCAATCCTAAAAGACAAAAACAAGGAAACAAGCATAAAAGCAACTAATAAAAATAAACCTGTCTAAAAAATGAAATAACAGAAAGCAGTAAACTTTGCAAATGTTTAAGGTCGTTTGCTCGACCACGTTCTCCTCGATCCTCATCCAAAATCAACCTCTAAGGACATCCTTTTTCTTTTTCTTCTTATTGATTTGCTCATGCATAGATAAATTAAACTTACACACAGAGTGCAAGGCATGAGAAAATTTAAACAAATAATCCATCATCATCCCCAACATACTCATCAAGAGAACTTTATAATGAGCAACAAACTGATCAACAATCGGAATCACTAAGTCTAGCTCATGCAAATCAAAATTAATAAGCTTAGGGGAAATAGAATTTTGCATAGAATCGACCAAAGCTAACTCATCATCTATTTCCATTTCTCCTATCATGTATGACATATCACATGAATCAGACTTAGAATCTAAAAAAGGTTCAAGCTCAGGCTCACTAACCTCATTAGACTTACCTTCTTGTTGTTGCGCATAATCTTGGCTATCCAAAGAATCGGAAGAATTTACCTTTTGTGCTTGAAATATGATGAGTCCAACACACGTTGCTGATAAGGGTAAAAAATATACCTATTTTACCCTTATATTTAGCTCATTTCCTTATCAAAAGTTGCATGTTTAGATCATTTTTACTATTGTCGAGCTCAACATATGTTAAAGTTGATGAATTAGGGAGTTGAGAGTCACATTTGTCAAATTATGCTCATTTGTGCTTAAAACAACTCAATTTGGTATGAATTTGACCCAATTTGGTGTTGTGCAGGAAAACAGAGGAAAGCTGGAATTTATCCAGAAATGCGATTGCATTTTTGGGAAGGTTAAAATCAATTGCAACTGCATTTCTGGAAAAACAGAGACCGTTTCGAGTCTGTCGCGGGTCGTTTTGAACAAGACTTTTGCGCACCTAACCGGTCGTTTTGACCCCGAAAATGACTAGGCTACCTACCAACACCTATTTTGTGGCTCCTGACAAGTTCCCGCACTATATAAGCTCATGATTCGAAGTCAAATTCAAGCAGAACTCAATGGGAAGAAGAGGGTGGTGACAGAACCCTAGTAGACGCCCATGAATAGGGATGCCCGAAGTCCTTCTTAGAAGACTGAATTCTAACCTTAGTTAGACATCAAACCTTAGTGTTTGTAGGGATTTTCACCCCATTCCCACTTGTAAAAGCGAGAGAGTGGAGTGTCGAGCAAACTCTAGAAGGATTAGATAAAAGAAAAAACCATAGTATTTAGCTACTGCCATTATTTCCAACACTTGTCTCTTTTCATTCATTTGTATTCTTTATATTTTAGCTTCAATGGAAAGTTGTTCATTTGCACTTTATCCGACCATGCTTAGCTAAATTTCGTTGAGGGGTTCAATATGGTGAATTCCCTTATGGTTCAATAGCTTGAAAGTGTTTATTCGCTTAAGTTCCTATTCAATGCATGTCATTCTTTATTGATTATCATTCTGATCTTGCAGAGTTTAAATTGATCACTTAGACTTTGCATGCTATGTGAGTTTGATCTCGAAAGGGACAGACGATATCGGTTCTCGTAAAGGTGATATAGGAGAAAAAGCTCGAAAGAGATTGTTCGATGTTATAGAGCAAGCTGCCTAAGGCACCCTATAACAACTATAGGGTTATAGATTGCATTCGTGAATTATCTATGTTAGAGTCAAGTCACAGAAATGTGCATAACGGTACTCATTTAGCCTTCTAACGGTTCTTGAGAGCAAGGCCAAATAGAAGTTAAATCTGACCCAATGCATTGAATAGGCTTAAGTTGAATAATCTATGATTAAAGTTATTTACCTTTGGGATGAAACTATATCGAATACCTCGTTTTATTCATTATTGTTATTTTTTTATTTAATTGTGTTATTTATCTTCCAAAAATCAATCATCAATTATTTCTTTGGTTACCTATTTTAAGCAATCATTTGAGCAGTTTCTTCTTCAAATCTGAGTTTCCAATTTAGTCCTCGTGGGATCGATACCCTTGGAATACTTCTAAGGTTTTTTTTATTACTACGTGTGATAGTGTATACTTGCACTAAGGTTGGCTGAATCATTCTTAATCTTTATCTATCATTTTATCTCACATCCATCATTCACCCTCAGCCGCACCAGTTGCCAAGATCGAAATTATCTCTTTAGCCTCACTGGTGTTTTGTCCGGTGCATCCCCGCCACTTCCTCCAGTTCCACCGGTGCCACAACAAGAAAATCCAATTTATATTGCTGAAGACCGCAATAGAGCAATAAGGGACTATGCTTTACCTATTTTTCAGACTTTAAATCCAGGAACCTTGAAGCCACCAATAGATGCTCCACAATTTGACCTAAAACCAGTGATGTTCCAAATGTTGAAAACCATGGGCCAGTTTTCTGGACTTCCAAATGAAGATCCACATATACACATCAAGCTATTTTTGAGAGTTTGCAATTCTTTTAAAGTTACAGGAGTGCCTGAAGATACTTTGAAGCTAATGCTTTTTCTATTTACTTTGCAGGGAGATGCTGAAGCTTTGTTGGACTCATTTCCTCCAAACTCAATCACTTCTTGGAATGATTTGGCTGAGAAATTTTTAGAGAAGTTTTTTCCTTCTAATAAAAATGCCAAATATAGAGCTGAAATTATTGCATTTAGAAAATCTTATAATGAACCTTTGGATGAAGCCTTGGAAAGATTTCAAAGGCTGGTTCGGAAGAGTCCACACCACGGATTGCCTGTCTGCATCATCTTAGAGCTTTTTTATAGTGGATTAGATCAAGCTTCGAAGGCACTAGTCAATGCATCTGCAAACGGATCTTTTCTAAAGAAGTCTGCAAATGAGGCACATGCTATCTTGGACACCATAGCCACAAACAATAGACGTTGGGGAGAAACTGAGCCAACAACAATTTTGAAGAATCCAGCTAAAGCAATAAAGACAGACGCTAATTCTACCATGCAAGCTCAAATCAAGGCTATCCACAGCATGATGATGGGCATGACCATGAGCAATCAAACAAACATAGCCCCTGCCAATGTTATTTCTTCTCCCTGCTGTGAAGTTTGTGGTGAGGAACATATTGTTGATAATTGTCCACTAAATCCCACGTCTGTCTTTTATGTAGGTCAACAAGGGAACCAGAACCAGACCAGATGGAATCCATACTCGGCTACATATAACCTAGGTTGGAGAAAGCATACAAACTTCTCTTGGGGAGAACAAGCCGGTTCAAGTAATTCCAATACAAACCAGTTCGGGAAACCTCCTACACAACAGCAGCCACAAAAGAACTTCCAACCAATTCTAGTGCAGAATCAACAGTCAAATCTAGAGGCTCTTATGAAAGAGTACATGGCAAGAAATGATGCCGCGGTTAGAAATTTGGAAGTACAGATTGGACAGATTGCTCAAGGAATAAAAAACAGACCACAAGGGACGTTGCCCAGCAAGACTGAGAACCCTCATCGAGAAGGAAAGGAGCAGTGCAAGGCAGTCATCTTGAGAAGTGGACTAGAGTTTGATGGTCCAAAATACCCTGTGAATCAAGAAGTAAGGAAGGTCCCAGAAGAAGCTTAAGAAAAGTTTTCAGAAAAGAAGTCAGAAGTTACCTCAGAAGTTATATAGAATAGAAGTGATAGCGAGCAAAAATGTCGCTATTTTAGTCCCAACTTATTAGGCTTTTCTGTGCTTTAATCGTGTTATTAATGAAAATATTTAATGTATTCTGTTATTTGGTCCTTAGGAGCAAAATCGGTGATTTTGGGAGAAAAAGTGCCAAAAATGAAGCTAATGAAGCCCAAATCCAAGCTTTGATGAAAAGGGGATCCAAAGAGGCCAATCATGATGGAAAAGCCCAAAAAGAAGTGAAGAGAAGGCCCAAAAGTTAGCCCAAACCGAAGCTGGGATTTCTGAAAAAATGGCACAGCGTCGAGACGCTGTCCATTTCTTGGGCAACACAACGCGTGCGTAGCAGCGTCGCGACGCTGTGCAATATAGCGTCGCGACGCTACCCCCAATCCGGGCCTATAAAAGGCACCTCTTGGTGCCTCATTTATGCATCAATCATTCTTCAATCAATCCATTCTTTCCTTCCTTTGGCTCCTTTGGAGCCTCTCTCAAGGCTTTCTAGCCTTTTTAAGAGATTTCTTAGTGGGAAATATTTGGGGAATTTTGGGGAGCATCCTAGGAGGCTCAAGGAGTGTTCGGCGGAGCTCTAAGCGTTAGTGAAGGGGTTCTTTGACGGTCAATTCCTTTCCTTTTATGCTCTTAATTATGCTTTCTATTGTAAATGTTGTGGATATTTTAGCTATGTATAGCTAAACCCCAATTTGGGGTCTTGAAATGAAATTATAGTCAAAATGTTGTTATAATTACCTGTCTCTTGCCCTTTTTTCTAATTATTTGTATGGATGTGCTTAATGCTTTATTCAATCTGGCCAATTGTGTAATGATTCGATTCTTAATGGAAACTCGACGGAGAGAAGTTAGGATAGATCATAATCCATGCAACTAGTTTAATTGCACGTCGTGACACCGGGATTAGTTGATTAAACTTAGATTCCTAAAATGAATCAGAGCGTAATAATTAATGATTTTTAATAGCTCTAAGGACACTTAGGTTGTTAAAATCAATTAATTACAATTAGGGGAAACCGACAGGAGAACCTATGTGATTAACGGAGATTCTAGGATTATAATTAGTTGGGCAATGAGATAGGATAATTATAACAATTGTTTGGCTAGTAATTGATTTTCAAAGACCCCTCTTCCCATTAAAAACTCTCTCTCTCCATTTTATTTTTTTTTTCGATTGATCAAATTATTTTCTTTAACTGCTTTGATTAATTTTGAATTCTTTTTAACTGCATGAACTGTCCCCTAAATATTATTTCTCCTAACTATTTTTAGTGCTCAAGAGATTTTTGCTTGCTTAAATTTCGCTTCGCCTCCCTGTGGATTCGATACTCGAAATTCTTTCCGTTTTATATTACTTGCGATACTGTGCGCTTGCGGTAGCGATCACCAGCAAAAAGCAATGAAGAAAACACCAAGGAGCATGAAACTTTGGAAGAAAAAAATTCAAGTTCAGAGAAAAAACAGGGGGATGCGACCGCTGATCGGTTGTCAGTATGTTTAACAAATTAATGCAAATTTGTCGAAGATATATATCAATCCAAGTATAAATTGACAAAATCAAGTAATACATAGTGAGTCTAGGGTCGAATCCACAGGGAAAGGATATTTGCAAAGTTTCAACAATTTTTACTTATCTAAACTCGAAAACGTGTGGTATTATACAAAAACTAAATAAGAGAGTTGGCGAGTTTGAAAAATAAATTTTTGTAGAAAGTAAAACATGCGATGAGAGTAAAAAGAGAAGTATTAAGGAGAATAGTATCAAGGATGTTGCGGTCCCAACCTCATGCGTTTATAAGAACCTTGTAGCGCATACCATGACTAATTGATCCATTAATGCCTAAGTGAGAAAAAATCATAAGTTTCCCTTCCGGTACTTCTTCTGCGTATGGCATAAAACTATCAATTGGTTATTTGGCTAGTTCATGCGTGAGGCTTAGTTCTCTAAAAACTTACAAGGGATTGCGTTAGTCTTAACGCAATCAAAGCTCATTCATTTACTATCTTATAGTGGTAGTATTTGTTTAATGCTACCAAGACTACATGTCATGCGCTAACTTGTTCTACTTAGAGATGTCTGCATGCATTACTTGTCAGGGATTTAGCATACTGCTACCGCATCCGGCTGGCCAAGCGGGAGTTAGTAATGAAAATAGTATTTGACCATTCCATGCTCCATTGGAGGAAGGAATGTAGGTAGGGCATTATGCGATCCAGGAGCGAGTATAAATTTTATGCCATACTCAGTTTTTCAACAGTTGGGGATAGGAGAAGCAAGACCAATAACTGTAACTTGACAGTTAACTGACAGGTCACTAACACAACCTATTGGTAAAATTGAAGATGCAGTAGTCAAGGTTGATAAATTCGTATTCCCAGCAGGTTTCATCATTTTGGATTGTGAAGATGATAAGGAAGTGCCAATCATTTTAGGACGACAATTCTTAGCAACTGACAGGACCTTAATTGATGTTCAGAAAGGAGAGTTGACTATGAGGGTCAATGACCAACAAGTCACTTTCGATATGATGAATGCAATGAAATATCCAGGAGACCTTGAAGAGTGTTCTATAATTGATGAAATTGATGTACTCTCCCGGTCTACTCTTCAGGAAATGATGCAAGGAGAAACATTGGAAGATTTACTTGGAGAGCAAGAAGAAAAAGGTGGGAAAAAGATTGGAGTAAAAGAAATCAATCAACAGCCCATAAAGAGACAAAGAATCAAACCTTATTGGGGGAAGGGCTTTGAAGATGAAGAAGCCCATGTTTCTGTGATTGACCTGGTATGAACTCTATTCCTAAGATTATTTTTGTATATTATGGGGATCTATAATAAATCAAAATAAAAATAATATAGATAGGAACTCCAAAATATATGGACAAGACTATTTAGGTCCTATCAGGTGACTAAACACATGCACTCCCCTCATCTTGGCCACCAAATTCCCACTCAATTTGGGATGGATTGGCGTCAATCCCTGGTGTTTCACATTCAACTGTCTTCCCTCTATAAAAGGGAAGAGATTTGTTGAAAAATTAGAGCTTGAACATTAGTGAATTGCTGCCAAAATACTCACACACCAAACCCACCTCCATAAGCTTGTTCTTCAAGTTTTTCCCTTGAAATTCCATCACTAGAGGATCCCACAATCCATTCCAAGGACGATCCAGTGGTGGTTCATGATACATTGGTGAAGAAAAACAACAAAAGAATCAAACCAATTTCTCCATTTTAAAGAGGTTGGTGTTCTGTCTCTGTTTTTCTTCTCACGAACAACATTCAAAGATTGATTAAATTGACCTTATTAAGTGCCTAAGATCCAAAATTGCTTCGGTAAATTAGATATTAACAGTTTCAATATTCACCTTAACTCTCCTAAAAACATCTAAGTCATCCTGCACACTTGAAATAGCAGGTTCAGTAAAGCTCACAGGAGAAACAAGGAAAGAATTCATATTATTCGAATCAAAAGAAGAAAACTTATAAAAAACAATAGAAAATTTATCAAAAACAGTGGGAAATCCTGGAAGACAGTCAGGTGTGACTACTCCGCTCCATATTACGCTCACATTCGCCTTAGGGTTTACTTCAGGTTGGGCAGGCAACTTACCAGAACTCTTGTTGTCCATCTTGCTGACTTGGGTTGCCAACTGAGTTATTTGGTTTCCCAAATTTTTGATGGCATTCCTGGTTTCCTACTGGAACTCCAAGGAACTGTCAGTAAGTTTCATTAAAGTCTCGCCAAAAGATGTACTTGAAGTAGATGAAGTTGAAGATTGATTTTGCTAGAAAGCGAGTGACCTCTGTTGGTTTCCATAGCTAAAGTTTGGATGGTCTCTCCATCCTTGGTTGTATGTATTGTTGTGTGGGTTGTACGACCTTTGATTTCCATTGAATCCACCAACAACATTCATTTCTCCACCTTTTTGGATTTGGGGGCAGGTCTCAGTAGTATGGCTTGTCATAGAGTAGAGCCCACAGGCTTTTGCTTGCACCTGACCTGAACATAAGAGATCGAACAAGCTTAGTTAACTCACTCTTCTCAGATTGCATATTGCTTACCTCACTCTTTGTGGTGGCTTGGACAGCTACGGTAGGTCCTCTTGTTCCAAACTGCTGAAAGTTCTCGTTGAAAGTGTTAATATCTAATATGCAGAAGCAATTTTGGATCTTAGACACTTAATAAGCTCAATTTAATCAAATTATGCATGTTGTTCTAGAGAAGAAAAACAGGGCAGTGAACACCTACCTCTTTAATTCACCAAATTGGTTGATTCCTTTGGTTGTTTTTCTTCTCCAATCTCTCACGAACCACCACTTGATCTTCCTTGCTATCCTGAAGCCTTTGGAACGGATTGTGGGATCCTCTAGTGATGGAATTTGAAGGGAAAAGCTTGAAGAACAAGCTTGAAAGAAGAAGACTGATTTATTTAGCAATTTCATTCCCTTTTATAAAGGGATGAATGCTAAAGAAAACCACCAGGGATTGACACCAAATTACCCCACATTTAGTGGGTAATTTGGTGGCTTAAGTGAGGGGAGTGCATGGGTTTAGTCACCATGCACTCCACCTCCGAAAATTCATTTAAATTTTGAATTTTCTCAATTCGAAATATCTTGAATTTTAATTTTATTTATTTAATATTAATAATCTAAAAAATGTAAAATCTAATTTTAATTTTGGGTAAAATACCCTTTTGGTCCCTCATGTTTGAGATTAGTTTCTAATAGGTCCCTAGGTTTCAAAATTGAACAATCAAGTCCTTACTGTTTCGAAAATGGTTCTATTAAGTCCCTCCACCGTTAATTTTTTTAACGGTGCTAATGTGGCAACGTTTAATAATAAAATAATAATTTTATAAATTAAAATAATATTATAATAATAAAAAATAATATATTACTTTTGAAATAAAAATAATAAAAAAGAAAAAGAAAAAACTCTTTCTCTCTCCTTCCCATCCCTTTCACCCATGCCCATCCCCTGTTTCCCCTCCCTTCTTTCTTCTTCATTTTTCTTCTTTTTTCTTTTCCGTCACCGGCGAACAAACTTCCTATCTCCGGCGTTTCTCCTGTGTTTCAAACTTTCGTCGCCGGCGTTTCAAATCCGACATCGACGATAATGGAAGAGAAACCTGTGAATCTGTGATTGTTGTGTTTTTTTTTTCCTCTCAGATCTGAAATGGAGGTTTCTCCTATGTGGATTTTTTTTTCTGCTGCGTTTTTTTTTAGGAAGAAGATGGGAGGGTTGGAGAGAGTTTATTGAGGGAGAAGAAGATGAGAGTAGGGGTGGGTTTGTTGAGGAAAAAGATTGGAGGGGTGGGGGAAGGTTTGGTTGAAGGAGATGTGGATTCGGGGGTGGGGAAGGAGAAAGGGAGGGGAGAGGAAGAAGGGGATTCGGTGGTGGTGGAGGGTAGTGGCTGTGGCGGCGGCAAGGGGTTGCGGAAAGGGGCGGCGGCGGCGGCAAGGGTTAGATTTAGGTGGAAGACGGGTGGTTTGTTTGGAAGGAGGGAGGAGGCTTCGGCGATTTGGCGGCGACGACGAGGGAGGAGGCTTCGGCGAAGAAGCGGCGACGGCGAGGGAGGAGAAGGGAGGAGGTTTGATGCAGTGGGGAAGCGACGGCGGCGGCGGTAGGGGAGGAGGCGACGCCGGTGAAGAGAATAAGAAAATAGAGAGGGAGGGATTTGGGGGTGGGGAAGAGAGGAGAGAGAGAAATTTTATTATTTTATTGTTTTATTTTTTATTTTAATTATTTATTATTTTATTATTTTAAAAATATTATTTTATTTTTTAAACATGCCACGTCAGCATCCGTTAATTGCCACGTCAGCACCGTTAAAAAAATTGACGGTCCAGGGACTCAATAGAACCATTTTTTAAACAGTGGGGACTTGATTGTTCAATTTTGAAACCTAAGGACCTATTGGAAACTGACCCGAAACATGAGGGACCAAAAAGGTATTTTACCCTTTAATTTTTCAATTTTAAATTAATTCAAAATTAATTTAAAATAATTATCAATTAAATAATAATTAATTAATTTAATATCTAATATTAAATTAATATTTTGCCATCAATCCCGAATATTTCCAAAATGTTATTTTCCAACCATGAATCCTTATTCATGTGTTTGATATTTAAATCATATTTATGTAAGTGTTAATATCTAAATTACGGAAGCAATTTTGGATCTTAGGCACTTAATAAGTTCAATTTGATCAATCTTTGCATGTTGTTCTAAAGATGAAAAACAGAGACATGGATACCAACCTCTTTAATTCTCAAAATTGGTTGATCCCTTTTGTAATTTTTCTTCTCCAAGCTATCACGAACCACCATTTGATCTTCCTTGCTATCCTCAAGCCTTTGGAATGGATTGTGGGATCCTCTATGATTGAATTTGATGGGGAAAAGCTTGAAGAACAAGCTATGGAGGTGGGCTTTGGTGTGGGATGATTTTGGCAGCAATTCCTTAACGAAGAAGATTTTTTTCTCCAGCAATTCTCTTCCCTTTTATAGAGGGAAGATAGATGAAGAAAGTGACCAGAGATTACCACCAAATTACCCAAGATTAAGATATAAAAAAACAATTTTACTGAATAACATCTTTATTATAAAAGAATTACAAAATTTGAGTTTTAGGACATAAAACCCAACAATTTAAATATTAAATCTCTCACAACTTGGTTTATTAAAAACTAGACGTGTTGGCAACGTCAAACCTTTCCAACCATTTCCCTAAACCGAATTCGAACTAATTCTAATTCTATCCATCATATTGTTCCAAAGGTTAGTCTCGAGCTAGCAAGGGGACCTAATGGACCTACAGATCATGGGCTCCAACGGTACGAGATTTAACCGACTAAACTTTTTTAACCTAGTTAACCAACATCCGTTAACTACTGGGACACTCCACTATAGCAAAGTAGTTGAACTCCCCTCACTATAGATATATTTTCGTCCACTCGATATAACCATGATTAGTAAGTCAATCCTTCACAGGTCGTTTGTTATTATAGCTAGTTCAAATGTCTATTTTGCCCCTACTCGCATGTCTCTACATGATCGATCCAAGATCACGTCGTTTGCCTCATTCGCAAAGTAGGTCGCATCCATAATGTTACCAGGATAAGGTACCCAACATTATCCCTATACTATAGACCATTTAGGTTATATACTCGAACTTGATCCCTGTCTATATCCACGATATAGTTCGAGTATTTCATATTATAACCATGGATGTTTCTATTGGATTTAGGATATAAAACAAACGATTCACTAAATAAAACTTGAGTTTTAGGACATAAAACCCAACAAACTCCCACTTGGACTATAACTCAAGTGAGATTACAATATGTCAGGTGATTAGCAATACATCATATGCTAAAAACTCTTAGTCCTAAATTTTGGAGATGTCCCTCAAACACTTTAAACGTGAGGGGTTTTGTAAATGGATCAGCCATGTTCTGCTCTGAGGCTATCTTGGTGACGATCACGTCTCCTCTTTGTACAATCTATTGGATGAGATGATATTTGCATTCAATGTGCTTTCCTCGTTTATGGCTTCGAGGTTCCTTCGAATTTGCAACTGCTCCACTATTATCACAATACAAAGTGATAGGCAGATGCATGTTTGGAACTACTTCTAACTCGGTTAGAAATTTCCTAAGCCATACTGCTTCCTTTGACACTTCACATGCTGCAACGTATTCAACTTCCATCGTGGAGTAGATCTCCTAGGATCTATGTCGGTTTGAAAATCTGAGTCAGTAAAGTCATTACTGAATAAAGTAAATTGCACATTTAATAATCAAAATCCAATAAACTAAGATCCATGGCTAAAGGATGAACACTTGAGCTTTATGTAGAGACATAAAAGTGGATCAAGCTCGAGTAAAAGCCTAAACGATCTATAGTATAGGGATAGGGCTGGGTACCTTATTCAGGGGACACTATGAGACGCAGCCCGCTTTATAGATAATATAGACGATGTGATCCTAAATCGTCCATGTAAAGACATGCGAGTGGGGGCGTCCTATGCAATGAGTTTGCATAAGACCAGGACCGAGAAATTAGTCGCTCTCACTTTATAACACCGTTTACTGACGAGACTAACTATTTCATGTGATGACCTAGGTAACTCGATCTTAATCCTGAGCTAACTATGAACTCCTATTTATTCGGGCTTATCCTTAGATCTGCATAAGTAAGAGTGGCTCAGTATCGCCGACTCAATAAGCCTCCCATTTCAGGGATAGGAACGGGTAGATAGCTGGGGACATAGTCGTGCGAGAAGGAATTCACTCCTACCAAAATTAGGGATAGTAGAGAGGTTGTTCCCTTAAGTGCTGACTCTGGGGTTTGAAGACAGGGATCCTGCCCTCTCATTGGCCCGAGAGGGACTCGGTTTATTGGTTGGACCATAAACCAATTGTTCATTAGAGGATTAGTGGGACTTAAGGAACTAGAAGTACTATAGGGGTAAAACGGTCTTTTGACCTAGCTATAGCTACGAACAACCTGTGAAGGATCGACTTACTGAGAATGGTTAAATCAAGTGGACGAAAATATATCTATAGTGAGGGGAGTGCAACTACCAGACTATAGTGGAGTGTCCCGGTAGTTAACGAATGTTGGTTAAGCTTGGTTAATGAGATTAGTCGGTTAGCCTCGAATCGTTGGAGCCCATGATCTATAGGTCCATTAGGTCCTCCTACTAGCTCATATCGGAATAAAGCCTAGAACAATAAGATATGATTCTTTGAATTGTTTAAAATCGGGAAAAAGGGTATTTTCGTAAATTGTGTTTCACACAATATTTAATTATGAATTAAACTAGAAAATGAGAGATTATGTATTTAAAAGGGTTTTAAATACTATATATGAATTAGGAATCATATATAATTAGATTGCACAAGGTGACAATGATTAATTGGATTAATCATATCAAATTAATTAGGAAATGTTTCTAATTAAATACCAAGAAATTAATTTCAATTTAGAATTGAAATTGGGGGTAATTTGCAAGCTTGAAATCAGATTTCAATTTGAAGTTAGTGGATTTAGTTGGATTCCCACTCTTGCATGAAGATACAAAGTGGAATACAACACATCCATGCACTAGTTGCATGTGTTGTGATATCAACACCTAGAATCCACTTTGGCTTGCAAGACTACCATGTGTCTTGTGTCTTGAGGCACCTCCTTGCATGGAATATCTCTATAAGAAGAGTTTGAATCGGATTCAAGACTAAGAGAGTGATTTTCCATACTGTTATGCTGCTGGAATTTACTCTCAAACACTCTCATCTCCTCGTATCTCTCAAGTGCTTGAATCTTCAAGCATTCCCTTCCCATTCCCTATCTTCATAGACTACCACAAGTCGTTCTTGGCCAGGAGAATAGTAGGGAAGACTGATCGGTCTAATTTGTTATACACTTAGAATCTCCCAATTTGCTTATCTTAGTTGAATTCCTTGCGAAAAATGCTTTAAAATGAGTATAATATGTTCATAGGTCCTCACCGGAGCTTTGGAAGCAATTCAGGGCTAAAACGAGCGAAATCGGAGCGTAAAATGACCATTCTGCCCCTGGAGCCGTCGCAGCGTCGAGACGCTAGGGCAATCCGAGAAATATTTTCCAAAATTGAAGGGACAGCGTCGCGACGCTATGTAGTTTTCCAGAATTAATTTTTTCCTATTTTGGCTGGAAATTTTCCTTCTTTGAAGACCCAATTCAGCACCATTCTACCACGAATTGAAGGCCAATAAACTCTATAAATAGAGGCCTTTGGTGTAGGTTTAGAATCATCCCTCAATACACAATTCACTACAACATTGTAGTCCATCTCTCTCCCCCTTTCCACCATTCTTCTTAGTTCTTTCTTGCTTTTCTTTATGTATCAAGCTTGTTCTTGCTCCATAAGAGGCTAAGTTCTTCATTCATGTAACCGAGGTGTCAAGAGTAAGTTCATATTCTATTAATGAAATTTCTTGTTTGAATTATCAAAGCATGTTTATGTGATTTTAGTTCTTTTTCTATAAGTTTACATTGTGGTAGGAAAGATTGACTTGCTAAATCTTGCTAAATCTTAGTAGCATATAGGTTAACATTATATCTTTACGCATGCGTCCCTAGAACTAAATGATTTATTAATTGTAATTGTGGTTTGTTGCCCGTTGCATGTGAATTAATTCGGCTAGATCCCAATGCGGTTTAGATTAGTTAATAGGCATATTAATTAATTTAAACTAGAATCAAACTTAGTGTTTGCATGTTTGTGATAGTTGGATCATGATTCTCGGTTTGTTGCCAGAATATGCCAGACTTAAATTTGTTTTGACTTATTAGTGAAATTAATGATTTAGTTGAATTGAACTTGCCATGACTAACCCGGTTATTTGATCTTCGAGGTATTGATTCCTTTCCTTAATTTGATTTTCTTACTTTCCTTTTGCAATATTTTCCATAATTAGTTTTCTTTCCTTGTTTACTTTCTTTTCCAAATATAAAAATCCCCATTAGTCCGGTCATCACAATAAATCTAAGATAAACAAGTTATAATCGTGCTCCCTGTGTTCGACCCCGACCACTACTGCTACAAGTTAGCTTTAGGAGTCGTGGATTATAAATTTATTTGACAAGAGACCGCGACAATCTCTTCCGTCAAAGACTCTAGGGGTTGTCCTAAGTAGATTGGAGAAGAAAAGAATCCACGGAGGTCCACCTATTGAGCTGCAAAGGGTTGGTTGTTCTAAACTCTCTGTTCTGGTTTCCTTAGGACATGCATGCTTTTAGTGTAAAATTGATGTACTTAGGTGCTTTCGATCTTCAATTGCTTCCGCATGTGTTATATGAACACCTTCAGGTAACTCAGGGGTAAAACGATAATTTGACCCAGCTGGAGTTACGAATACTCGTGAAGGACTAACTTGCCGTTATTGGTCGATATTCGTGGACACAGAAATATTCTGCAGTGAGAAGAGTGCAGCTGTGGGTCTTTAGTGGAGTGACCCACAGTTAACGAATGTTGACTAACTTGGTTAATGAGTTTAGCCAATTAGTCTCGTATCGTTGGAGCTTCTGATCTGTAGGTCAATTAGGTCCCACTGGTAGCTCGTAAAAAGACTTGAAGCAATTAAATATAAACTGTAAATTGAAAGTGTTCAGTTTATTTGGGGAATCATATAATGTATGTTGATACATTATAATATAAAGTTTATGAAACTTTATAATATAATTTTTTAATTAATTTGAAAAAATTAATTCTTTAGAGAAAATATTTGAAAGAGTTCAAATAAATTTAATTTGAATTGGATTCATATTAATTTTAATTTTAATAAAATCCCTAAGATTAAATATGTGATATTTAATTGGGTAATTAATTAATTATGGAATTAATTATTTATTTATTAAAATTAGATAATAGATTTGAACTTATTCATAGACCTTTTCCCATTAGGAAAAAATCTTGGCCTTTACCTATATATTGGACCCCTTGGGTGGGGTGAAAGACATCTCATTGACTCTCCTTCTCTTAGAGATCTCTCCCAAAAGACTCCCACAAGTCGCACAAGAAGGTTGTTGCTTTTTCGATCTTATTAGCAAGAAAAGGTGAATCGATCAAGGCTTTCTACAAAAGTAAGTTTTCTATGAAATCCTTGATCACTAGGATCATCTAGATTAGATTTAGTTTATTTTCAGCATGTTTATAGCCACTGTACAACCCTCTAAATATAGATTTATCGTTGAATTCTTTTGCAAATTGTATTGGTATTTCAATTAGAACCTAAGACTCTGAGTAGGTTCGGTAACTCCTTCCGCTGCGTAGGGCTTTTATCCCTTCAATGGGTATCAGAGCCAGGTTAGTTGTTCTTGATTTTTAAATTGAAATTTGCTATTTGTTCATGGTGGGATTTATGCATTGTGAATGTTATGGTTTGCGTATAAATGGTTTCAATTAATTTGGCCATAGATTTATGTTTTCTTGAATGGTTCAATGTTAAGGCCGTTGCGTTTTTGGGCATATTTTGTAAATCTATTATCCTCTGTATGTCTAGGTCTAGAATAGGGTGTTCGATGATGAAGATCGTTGAAATTCACGTCAAAAAACGAGGCCAAATGCAAATAGCAGCTGGAATGCCCAGAATCTGCCTCCAGACGCAGAAGCGTCGCGACGCTGTCGCGATTTCACGAGGCAGAGTTCTGCGATCGCGTAAGCGTCGTGACACTATCGCAATTTGTTGCGGCAAAAGGTCAGTTTGACGGCCTGGTTCGGTGATTTGGGGCTGGTCTGGGTCTGGTTTGGCCCGGTCCAACCCAATTCAAGCTGTGTTTGGCATTTTGGGGTCCGGTTCGAAGCGGTTCGGGTCGGTTCTTGCAGTCTAGTTCAGTTCTGAAGCTGCAGAAGGATGTTTTTAGGATAAAATAGCTTAAATTATTGTAATTTATGTGCTTTATTTTATCCTAGGGGCCAATTAATCGGTTTATACGCTATTTAAATGCTTTATGGATGTCATTTAGATTTAAAATCCCACCTTAGGTTATAAAGCATTCTCATACATTTTATATATATTATAATTAGTTATAATATATGGATTGAAATGCATGGTCTATTTTCATGAGTTTTAATATATAGTTGAGTTATATTAATATCATGAAAATGGATAAGCATGATGCATGCAATGACCTAGTTAAATATAAAGAGTTATATTTAATAAGTTGTTTGCAGCATGCTATTTTGATTTACCTTCATTGGCAATATTATAATTGTTATAATTTTTTTTTTTAAATAAGGAAATCAAAGTTGCATTGAGCATGAAACATCCATAGCTTTTCTTTTTTTTTTTTTTTTTTTTTTTTTGAGAAAGAAACATCCATAGCTTAATATAATTGTTATATTAAAATTCATGCAATGCAAGACAATATATATAGTTTTATCATATTAACTTGAATATGATTGTTAATTATTTTAAAACTATAGTATGCATGATTATAGGGCTAATCATTAAAATTTGAATAGTTTAAAATTAATGATTAGAAACCGTCAACCTACAATAAAGATTGCATGTAGACATAGGATTATAGGTAAATGTATTAACTTTAAAATGTTTAAAATTAATTAGACCTAAGATCACGTTAATTCTAATAGGATTAGAATTAAGTATTGCTTAGTTTTAAAATAGTTTTAACCTACTAAGTAGGACAAACATTACTATGATTATAAGGGAACTCTACCGGTAAAGTTCTGTCTAAGGTTGGGGGTACTTAAGTTGACGGTTTACGGAACACCTCCTACCTGGGAACTGACCCGGAATACTGGAGTTGAATTAATCATGGCTAAATGTTAGCATACAATTGTCACTAGGTTTATTAAAAGAGTTTAATACACCTAGATCTTTAGAGTAAAGAATTTACATTACTATGGTTAAAAGGGAACTCTCTCGGTTAAGTTCTGTCTAAGGTTGGAGGTATTTAAGCTGACGGTTTACGGAACACCTGCTACCTGGGAACAGAATCGAAACCTGAGTTGAAATAACCATAGTCATGTTAGCATACGGTGTTGCTAGGTATGTTAAAAGAGTTTAATTCACCTAGAAAATTTCAGTAAAATTCTCATTATAATAGTTATAATAGGATTAGACTTAGATAAATTGAATTAGCTGGATTTATCTAGGTTAATAAACCCTAAAATATACGGTAGGTCACTTTAGTGGGAGGTAAAATCAAAACTTGATTTAAATCGAGTTTTCACTCCTACGTCCCTATATTCACAACGTGAGATCCATGCTCGGCTTCGTGTAGTTTTAGCGCGGCCTCCCTTCGGAAAGTATTTGCATGGGTCAATAACAAGGTGAATGGGGAAAGTGCCCATAGTAAGTGGGAGCAGGACACGTGTCAACTTATCCCTCGGTCTCCACCCATAGGTCACACCGTGAGAATCTTATGATCCGCCTGCGTGTTGTCCTGGATCAACCATCCTTTTGGAGGGCCTGATCATGGGATTCGTAACACCATGAACTCCTGAAAAGGATAGGGTCACTTAGGCTAATTACCAACAATTGTTTTTCCCTTCAGTAGCCTGTTGGTGCGTGCCTCTGAGATCTGAAAGTGGGAAGGTTACACTTACGAGGATAAGTTAATTCGTTAACGAATCCTTGATCGAATAACGGTGGTCAACGTCTATAGGAATATGAGTTATTCTAGTAATAGAGTTGACTGATAAGTGTCTCATTTCAAAGGAGGAGTAGTTGATCACCCTTCGGTGGCTGTTGCTCTAAACCTCTAAAACATCGTTGCAAAACTAAATCAATAGTCTTAGGGTTCTATGATTGCTTGTTTTTGCTAAATTGATTGAATTGTATGCAATTGTTTGTATTACTCTTGTATTGAGTTAGTGCGATAAATAATCAAGTAATTTGTTATTTTAGCGATTCAATGATTAAATATGTGCATAGTCTTACGCCTATAACGGTGATTATACAACAAACATAAACGATTAATTTGTGGCGAATAATTTAAGATTAGTCTTATCAGAGAAATGTTCTCATGCCCCAAATGTTTAATTCATTAAGAAGTGTTATTAATGAATGTGACATTGCGGCTTGCTCAACCAAAGAAGACTTGTACAAAGACAGTAAATTCGATTTACTAGTCTTGGAAGCGTATTTTTTGAAGAATAGTGATTCTACCCGAATACTTGATTCATAGTCACAAATCATGTTTGTTCTTCTTATTAAAAGGAATGAATTCCTGGCAACAGCTTGATGCCTTTGAGATAACTCTCAAAATTTTGAACTAGAGAGGTTGTCTTGGCTGTGTCAATGGGGAACGTTAAGTTATTTTTTCCAGTGGGAGCAAATACATATTATTAGATAATGTGTATATAATTCCTAAGATCAAAAGAAATTTGATTTCTGTATCTTATTGGCTGGAACAATGTTACTCTTTACCTTTCCCTGCTAACGCAACTCATTTCATGAAACGGAGTTAACTTTTGTTCAGCTGAACTGAAAAATAACATAAATGTTTTAAGACTAATCAAGAGTAAAGCAGTCATGAACACTATGTTGCTTGAGGCTGCTACTACTCAAAGAAATGAAAGGCAAAGGATTTCTCCTAAAGTAAAATACCTTTCTTTGGCACTTAAGGTTTTGACATATTTACCTCAATATGATGGGGAGATTGGTCAAGAGTATACTTCTAAGCAAGTTAGAAGATAACTCTCTGTTACCTTATAAGTCATGCCTTAAGGGCAATATGACTAATAGATTCTTTTGCTTGAAAAGAACTATAGAGCCAAAGAGCCCTTGAAGCTAGTACATTTGGATCCTTGTGATCCAATATGTTAAAACATTGGGAGTTCATGAATAATTCATCTATATTATAGATAATTATTCAAGGTATGGGTATCTCAATCTAATGCAACTTAAGTCTGAAGCTTTTGAGAAATTCAAAGTGGTTTCAGACTGAAGTTGGAAACTTGTTAGGTGAGATTATAAAAACACTTCGATCTGATCAAACTGTAGAGTATTTAGGACTTGAGATTCCAAGACTATTTGATAGAACATGGAATTACATCCCAACTCTCAAACCCCTGAAACACCTTAGGAAAACGGTGTATCAGATAGGAGAAATAGAACCCTATTGGATATGGTTCGATTCATTATGAGCTATGCTCATTTGCCTGACTTGTTTTGGGGTCATGCAGTGTTGACTGCAGTACATATTTCGAACAATGTTCCATCAAAAGTGTTTCTAAAACATCTTTTGAATTGTGGATAAGGCGTGAAAGTAGCTTACGTTATTTTTTGGGGAGTCCAACACACGTGCATGTGGCTAACCCAAAAGAAAGTGGAACACTGTTCCACAGTATACCTATTTGTTGGCTACCCCATGAAAACGAGAGATGTGGATACTTCTTCAATCTGCAAGAGAATAAAGAATTTGTACCGACAAATGCTACATTCTCAGAAGAAGACTGCATAAGAAATAATAAGCCACAAAAAGTAAGATTGTTTTTAGCAAATTAATTGATGAAGCTATAGAAATATCAACAAGAGTTGTTGATAAGTCAACAAGGGTTGATGATGTTGGACCTTTAAACAAAAGTTTTTGATAGGGCCAAGACAACTGGTTAATTACATATATCTCAAGAGTTGAGAATGCCTCAATGAAGTGGGAGGGTTGTTCTACAATCTGACCGTTACATGGGCTTAGTTGAAGCCCAGATTGTCATACCTGATGATGGCTTTGAGGATTCATTGTCTTAGAGCAAGGCAACAAATTATGTTAACAAGAACCAATTGGATTAAAGCAATGGACCCAGAATTAAAAAATGTGATTTCAATTCCATCTAGGATCTTGTAGATCTATCTAATGGGGTAACACCTATGGATTACAAATGAATCTACAAGAAGAAACGAGACATAATCTTATGGTTGGACTTATGGCAAAGGGTTATACCCAGAGACAGGGGACTGTAAATAACTCATATCTCCTGTCTGTAGGTGTTAATATCACACATGCAGAAGCAATTTTGGATCTTAGGCACACAATTTCATCAATTGATCCTAGAAGACACGTTGTCCATATGAACAAAAAACAGAGTAATAAGGTGTCTACCTCTTGAAGCTCCCAATTCGTATAATCCAATGCTTTATAATTCACACGAATAGCTTTTGGACAACCACTTGGATCTTCTCTACTATCCTCAAGCCTTTGAACGGATTGTGGGATCCTCAATTGATAGGAATTGGAAAGGAAAGCTTATTGGTATAAGCAAGCTTGAGAGTATGAATATGGAAGTTCTTGGGAAAATTTTGGCAGCATTTTAGGTTGAAGAAATCCACTAATTCTCATCAGCTTATCCTCTATATATAGAGGAAAATCATGCACAAGAATTGCACAAAAAATTGACAACAAATAGGGATCATTTTGAGTCATAAGATTAGGTGGTGCAATAAGCCTAATTACAAATGATTAGTCATTAAGCACCACCTCCAAAATTTGCTAACTTTTGAATTTCTTTTAAATTCAAAATTTTCAAATAAAATTCTGAATATCCCACTTTCTCTTATTTTTATTTTTAATTTAAATATCATTTATTTAATTTAATATCTCATATTAAATTAATACCATTTGTGCAATCTTGGTTTCTTTCTCCCAACGAATTTTCTCGAACATGAATCCCTATTCACGTGTTTAATATTTAAATCCTATTTAAATAAATAACTCTCATTTTAAGTTTAATTCATAATTAAACTAATATGTCATTAAATATCGTATATAAGCGACTTTTGTATCCTTTTCCGAATTTTGAACGTTTCAAATATTAACCTATCATATTGTTCCAAGTTTTATTCCTATTGAGCTAGTAGAGGGACCTAATGGACCTACAGATCATGGGCTCCAACGAAATGATGATAACCGATTAATCTCATTAACCGAGTCATTCATCGTTCATTAGTTTCCGGGACAGTCCACTATAGCTCATAGCTGCACTCCCCTCACTGTAGATATATTTCTTGTCCACTTTAGATAACCATGATTAGTAAGTCGACCCTTCACTGGTTGTTCGTAACTAGAGCTAGGTCAAATGTCCGTTTTACCCCTGTAGTTATATTTTGTTCCTTAAGTTCCTCTGATCCTCTAATGAACAACTAGTTCGCGATACAATCACTGAACCAAGTCCCTCTCAAGGTTATGAGAGGGCGGGCCCCTTTGTTCAAGACTAGGAGTCAGCACTTAAGAGAACAACCTTTACTAACCCTAAAACGGGTAGCAGTGAATTCCATCTTGCAAAGCTATGTCCCCAACTATCCATTTAGTCTTATCCCCAAAATGGTAGGCTTATTGAGTCGGCGATGTTTGGCCACTCTCACCCATGCAAATCAAAGGATAATCCTAAATAAACAGGAGTTCATAGTTAGTTCAGGATTATGATCGAGTTACCTAGGTTATATCTATGAGATGTTCAGTTTCAATAGTAAACAGTGTTGTAAAGTGAAAGTGACTTATCTTTTGGTCCGATCTCTATGTAAACTCCTTGCATAGGACGCCCTCACTCACATGTCTTATACATGAACGATTAGGATCACATCTTCTGTCTTTAAAGAACAAAGTGAGCCGAACCAATAGTGTCCCCAGGATTAAGGTACCCAACCTTATCCATATACTATAGATCGTTGAGACTATTTACTTGAACTTGATCCATACTTATGTCACACATAAACTTCAAGTATACATAATATAGTCATGGGTTCTTAGTTTATTGGATTTGTGGTTATATTAGGCAATACTAATCATTTAAAATCAATAACACTTTATTGAATGAAAATAACTCTTTATTATAAATAGTCGTCAAAATGTTACATTTACTATCTACGAGTTTTAGGGCATAAAACCCAACAAACTTCCACTTGCAATAAAACTCTAGTGAGTGGAATGTATATGCATTAAAATAACCAAAGCAAGGAAACGTTACAAATACAATAAACTAGGGCACACTTCACCCTATTACATCTCCCACTTGCCCTAGGTTATGCTATATACATATCTCATAGACCTAAACTATGTAGATGACTCTTAAACACTTTAGCCGAGAGAGTCTTCGTAAATGGGTCAGCTAGGTTGTGCTCCGAAGCAATCTTTGTGACAATCACATCATCGCGCCGCACAATCTCTCGAATCAGGTGATACTTCCTCTCTATGTGTTTTCCTCGTTTGTGGCTTCGAGGTTCTTTTGAATTGGCTACTGCCCCACTGTTATGACAATATAAAGTGATGGGCAAGTTCATCTTTGGAACAACTTCTAAGTCTGTCAGGAACTTTCGTAGCCACACTGCTTCTTTGGCTGCTTCACATGCAGCAACATACTCTGCTTCCATGGTGGAGTCAGCGATGCATCCTTGTTTAATGCTTTGCCATACTACTGCTCCTCCATTAAGAGTAAACACTGACCCTGATGTGGATTTTCGTGAATCTATGTCAGTTTGAAAGTCAGAGTCGGTGTAACCAGTAAGGATCAGATCCTATGAACCATACACCAACATATAATTCCTCGTGCTTCAGAGATACTTGAGGATTTTTTTACGGCAATCCAGTGGTCATACCCTGGATTAGATATGTATTTTTGTGGAAACAAAGTTAACTAAACGATCCCAATTCGCTTCCGCTTTACGAAATTACGGAATTCCAATCCTTCAGCTCTTTCCCTTTTTCAAGGAGAGACAATCCTTTCTCTTCTTCTTCTTTCAAATGGAAGAGCCGACAGAGGCTAAAAGACCCGGAACTCGGAGTGGCCACAAGATGAGAAGAGAGAAAAACATAAAAATCTATCCTAAGGATGAAATTTCTAGCTCTCTTTGCTTCTTGCATCTTGGTTCCCTTTTATAGACCTTTGAAGGTGAGGTTGGCTGTCGAGATCAGTGTGAGAAGGCCTTGGAATGTAAGAATCCACAATCTTGGTATTCTGTCGGAAAGCCCAATTGCGGCCGCATATCGAGCGCATTTCCTTTTGTTTGCTGCTATGACAAGTCTGTCTTCAGCTGGGGCTACTTTTCTTGTATGGCTTGCGGGCAAATTTTTATCGCATATCCCTCATCCTCAGGTCCAGATGCAGGCGCAAATCTTCAACTTTACTTCTTTTGCTCTGCTAACTTTTAATCTCCTCTTGTGGGCGCATCTTCCTCGTAAGGTCCTCTGCATAAAAACATTAACTTGGATAAATTCTTACAAAAGTAATCTCTTTTTGTACACTTTAAGCTTAAATTCTAAATTTCTAAGATTTTCCTCATGATTCTACAAACTTTTGCTAAAATGACTTGAAATGATAAGATTTTTAACTCAAAGTCTTTGCTTTCTGGTGCGGTAGAGGCTGAAATGTATAAGTTAGTAAAGATGATAGATAATGGAATGAGAATAATTCAGCCAACCTTAGTGCAAGTATACACTATCATACGTAGTAATAAAAAAAAACCTTAGAAGTATTCCAAGGGTATCGATCCCACGAGGACTAAATTGGAAACTCACATTTGAAGAAGAAACTGCTCAAATGATTACTTAAAATAGGTAACCAAAGAAATAATTGATGATTGATTTTTGGAAGATAAATAACACAATTAAATAAAGAAATAACAATAATAAATAAAACGAGATATTCAATATAGTTTCATCCCAAAGGCAAATAACTTTAATCATAGACTATTCAACTTAAGCCTAATTAATGCATTGGATCAGATTTAACTTATATTTGGCCTTGCTCCCAAGAACCGTTAGACGGCTAAGCGAGTACCGATATGCACATTTCTGTAACTCGACTCCGACATAGATAATTCACGAATGCAATCTATAACCCTATAGTTGTTATAGGGTGCCTTAGGTGGTGCGTGGCTAGCTGAATGGTTGGAATGTGAGATAAGATGGATAATAATAAGAAAGAAATATCCAGCCAACACTTAAGTGCAAGTATACACTGTCGCACGTAGTAATAAAAAAACCTTAGAAAGTATTCCAAGGGTATCGATCCCACGAGGACCAAATTGGAAATTTAGATTTGATGAAGAAACTGCTCAAATGATTGCTTTTGAAAAAGGTAACCAAAGTAAATGATAAGTTGATTGATTGGGTTTTTTGAAAAGATAAATAAAACTAGCAATAGAATAATAAAGAATAACAATAAGATAAAACGAGGTATTCAACATGGATTCATCCCTAGGGTAACAACCATACTTATGCAATATCTAACTTAAGAGTGTTTAATGCATTGGGTCAGATTTAACTTCCTTTTGGCCCTTGTTTCCAAAAACCGTAAGAAGGCTAAGCGAGTAACGTTATGCCCATTTCTGGGACTCGACTCCGACATAGATAATTCACGAATGCAACATATAACCCTATAGTCGATATAGGGTGCCTTAGGCAGCTTGCCCTATACCGTCGAACAATCTCTTTCGAGCTTTTTCTCCTATATCACCTTTATGAGAACCGATATCGTTTGTCCCTTTCGAGATCAAACTCACATAGCATGCACAGTCTAAGTGATCAAATTAAACTTAGCAAGATCAGAATGATATTCAATAAAGAATGACATGCATTAAACCCTACTTAAGCAAATAAAACACTTTCAAGCCATTATACCCGAAGGGAATTCACCACATTGAACCCCTCAGCGGGATTTAGCTACTCGTGATGGGATGAAAAGCAAATGAACACATTTTCATTGAAATAATGATGCAAAGAATACAAGATAATGAAAAGATTCAAGAGTTGGAAATAAAGAAGATAGCTAAATATTATGGGATTTTTGTTTACACAATCCTTCTAGAGTTCGCTAAGACACTCCACTCTCTCACTTTTACAAGATGGGAATGGGTTAAACTCTCTACAAACCACAAGGTTTGATGTCTAACTCTCTCTGGGGTTAGAATTTGTCATCTAAGAAGGACCTCGGGCATCCCTACTCATTGGCGTCGAGCCAGGGTTCTGTCACCACCCTTTTCTTCCAAGTGACTTCTGCTTGAATTTGACTTCAAATCCCGAGCTTATATAGTGTAAAAATTGGTTGAGGAGCTGCGAAATAGGTGCTGGAAGGTTGCCCAGTCAGTTTCGGGGTCAAAACAACCGGTTAGGTGCGAAGAAGACTCGTCAACAACGACCCGCGTGCGACTCGGAACGGCCTCTGTTTTTCCAGAAATGCAATCGCATTTCTAGGGAATTCCAGCTTCAACTATGTTTTTCTGCACAACAGCAAACTAAGTCAAATTTGCTTCAAATCAGGTCTTTTTAGGCATAATTAAGCATAATTCAACAAAAGTGACTCTCAACACCCTAACTTATCAAAATAACATATTTTGAGCTCGGAAATAGTAAAATTGACCTAAACACTCAATATTTGACCAAGAAATGAGCTAAGAATAAGGGTAAAATAGGTATATTTTTTACCCTTATCATACCCCCAAACTTAACTCATTGCTTGTCCTCAAGCAATTGCCAATCAAAATGTCAGAGATCAACTTTTTAATTGTCAATCAAAATGTAAGAGCTCAATATTAATTGCAAATCAAAACGTTAGAGTTCATGCATAGTAATGAATCATGGTACTAGTATCAACTGTCCATTTCAAATCAAGTGACATGGAATCAAGTACAACATGTATTTCAAGATCGTTTTCTAAAAAGTTTGCCTTTCAGGAGAGGGTTCTACTCTAGTGCCAGTCACAACGTCTGAGTTTCCTAGGCATGAAGATTTCTATTGTTCTTTTTCAAAGCAAAACTCTCTCTCATCCATCCTAACCAATGTGCTTAAACTACCTAACTTCTACTCATCAAGTCTAGTGTAGTCCTTTTAGGTTAAGAAAACAATCTTTAGGAAAACAAAAGCATATATGAACTACTAGACCTTTTCCATCTCCCCCAAACTTATTTAACTGCTGGTGCTCCTTTTATTTGACTTGTTTTTCTTCTAAGAGTATCCTTGTTGTCATCTTTACCTTCGTTCTAGCTTATCGACACTTTGTGGTGAAGATATCTAGCTACGAGCAAAGTTCACAAGCTCGGAGTGATACTCACTTCCTTAGGTAAACCTTTCATGCAGTGGCAAACCATGGGTGTCATGAATGCCCCTGGTTACTCAGTAAACCCTAGGAAGGAGGAGTAACTCTCGGTTTTTCTTTTTCTTTCATCTTTTTTTTTTGGATAAAAACTGAGCACATATTCTTTTCCAGCAATACAAATTTACAAACGATATTTACATAAAGCACAAAGCACCCCCCCAAACTTAAAGGTAGACAATGTCCTCATTGGCTTGTTTTTGAGGCATGGGCCTAATATGAGGCTTTTTGTTTTCAAAACTTCAAGGCTAAACTCTCCTAGAGTGTTAGAAAGGTTAAACACGAGGAAGTTTAGACTCTAAGACAATTTTGTAAAGAAAAAGACTAATGGAAAGCCTATGACTAGAAAACAACGCAGTTGAGACAGTGGCACTTTTGAAATAGAACAAAGCTCTAGTTTTCATCATTAAGGGCTTAAAAGAAAACTCCTTTGAAACATGTTTTTTTCTTCCAAAACATTTTAAAGCAATTTTTCTTAAAGTTGATTTTTTCTTCAAAACTATCATAGGTAAAGCTAAAAAACAGAAAGCAGATTTTTCAATAAAGATTTTAAAAACCCAAGTTTATTCTATTCCAAGCTATCCACAAGCTATCTAAACTACCCTATGATCAAAGCTATTAACAACTAAATAACTAAAACAATCAAAATAACAACTAAACTACTAAAAACAGAATTTAAAACATGCTAAAACTAAAAAAAAAAAGCAAAAAATCAAAAACAGTATTTATTCACAAAAATATTCAGTCAAAGGGGATCAGAAAACTCCCCTATTCCTCGTCTGAGGAACTCTCTCTCTTCATTCTCTTCATCTTCCTCTTCATCAGAATCTTCATCTTCTTGGGGCAGCAGCGACTAAGGGAAATTTGGAAAGACCAGAGCAATGCTTGGGGCAATGGAGAGATAGAACTCTCTAATAGCTTCATCCCTTTCCTTGGCATACGTCCAATTAGTCTTCAAGTTCTCCCTGATTCGATCAAGCTAGTAGTGGACCATGCCTAGGGCTTCTGATGCTGGTGAAGGCCCTGTAAAAGGAGTGTGTTGGGATGGAGAGGCTACATTCGGCCCTGATTGAGGTGTGGCCTGTGATGTGGAGGCTTTATCCTTCCTTCAGATGTTGTTCTGCGGAAGCTTTCCTATCAAGGACAAGTCAATGGTTGGTTTAAAGAAATGGCGCTCCTCGTCCTTGCCTGGCATAATCTTCACCCTCTGACAGAGCTGGGTGATGAGTGAGCCAAAGAAAAGCTTGCCTGCCCTTTTCCGTCCACAGGCTAAGATTTTATCCCTAATTATGCTCCCTACGTTGATCTCCAACCCCTTCATTAGGCAATAGAGTAGCATCACTCTATCTACTGAAATCATGCTGTCGTGGGTGGTTGGCATCAAGCGATTCTTGATGAAGTGAAGGCGCACTGCCGATTCTGCCTTTAGGTTGCTTGGCACTAGAGACTTCACTTTTGTCTGCGATTCTTTCCATTGGACCCTTTTGTTGGCCACGAGTTTCAATGCTTCCTTCATCTATTTGGCCAAAGGGTTCCTTATCACATCATTCCCTCTTGGGTTCAGGGGTGCCTTGATCCTGTATACCCTGTTGATGTCGACTAAGGAGAAACTGACCATCTTCCCCCTCACCACCGCCATGTTAATACTCTCCTCCCTCAGGCCAGCGTAGAATTCACGAACTAGGGGCACAACAGCCTCTTGAGGGTGAGCACAGAACTCCTGCCACTTGTACCGGAAGACAACTCTGCTAACGAACTCAGGCAGTGCTCCTGCTCGATCAGAGAATCCCTTCTCGTTGAGGAAATCTCTTTTCTTCATGATCTTCATCCTTTCCTGAAAATTAACATCTTTAAATACCTCAGGGAACGGATTTTTAGGAGATGCAGCCTTGGGTGACTTGCCCTTAGGCTTGACGGGTGAGATGGTCGGAGGAACTGCAGGAGAGGCGTCCATGGATCTCGTCCTCGGCCTCTTGGCAAAGATTGGGTCATTCTTGTTCTTCGTCCTCCTCTCAGCCTTAATCTCTCTCTTTCTTTTTCTTCTTAATGCTGCAGAGATAGGGACTTGGTCTTCATCTAGCTCCCTAATCTCTGAATCAGATTCTGTATCGGAGTCAGAATCACTGGAGGTCTCGGCCTCCTCGTCTTCTTTTTCCTTTTCATCCCTCTTCTCCCCTGAAGAGGTGATATCAGCAGCTGGTGGGTCATATGTGAATAGAGGCTCAAAAACCTCTTCAGCTGGCTGCTCTCTATTGGCCTCGGCTAGGCCTTCCTCAGAATGCGGCCCAGATGCGGTCGCATTCTGGCCTTCTACTTCTTTTTCTGTTTTTTCTCCTTTTTCTAAATTTTCTTCTCTTGGCCCGTGTTGGGCCTCGTCTTCTACCCTTCCTCATAGTACATTAGCCTCACTTTGAGCTCTGTGGAGTGGCTCAAAGGCTGCAAGGAAGTTTTCGGCTTCCTTTCTTCTCTTTTTGTCTTCTTTTATTTCTTCCCTTCTCTTTTTTTTCTTCCTCAAGGAGCTGCAAATCCATAGCTTCCCTCCTGAGGTTTTCCTCATATTTTCTCTCTTCCTCAGCTTCTAAGGCCCTCTCGGCCTCTTGCTCTTCTTCTCTTTTTCTTATTTTATCTTTCTCATCTCTCTCCTTTGCAAACTCATCCTCTTCAGCCATCTTTTGATTTTCCATCTCTCTCTCCACTTCAACCTCTTTCAAAGCATCCTGTTCAGCCTTGTACCCCTCTGCAATCTCAAAAGCCTTTGCCACTACTTGGCAGATTATTCCTTCGAATACATTGGTCGGCATCTTTGCGATCTTCAGGGGCTGAACTTCAAGCGGCTCTTCAGATACATTTTTCTTTGGGCTCTTCTTCCTTGCGCTGTAAGTAACCACGAGTTTGGCCCTGCAAGATAGAAAGGTGTTAGTTGAAGGTTCGAAAACCATACCTATTGAAGCTTCACCTTGCCGAGAGCTTTCAGCTGCTTTGGCGGCCTTTTTTTCGTCTTGTCGATTCCCTTCTTCTTCAAGGGCAGCTCTTCTCTTGGCACCCATCTCTCGGATCATCTCAAACCACTCCCGTGAACGTTTTCTGAATTGTTGAGTGGGAGTTTTTTGGGTTTGGTGGACAGCAGTGGCACGCGTGAACCGTCTTGGTGTAGATGAGCTCGACATCTCCCTCGAACTAGCCGACATTGTCGAAGAGGATGGAGCTGGAGCGTTGGGCGCTCGGTTCACGACCGTCGGCGAGAATCCCGTGGATCTCGTCCTTCGCGTGCCTTGCATGTGTGCTTCAGGGTTCTCTTCTTGCCGTCGACTGCTTCCTTCAGCTTCATGGATCGGTCGTGCACTCTGAGATCGAGTGTTTTTGCGTGAGGATGATGATCCTTGCATGTTCTTCATCTTCGCTGAGTGTGGGTCTTGCGGTTTCACGATGGAGAGAATATGGAGAGCTTTGGGTTTGACTTGATTGCAAAGGTTGGGTGTTTGGTGAAGAAAAAGAACTTAAGTCAAGCTATTTATACTTTTCTAATTAGGTCACGTGCAGGTCAAACGATAAAAATCGTGACTCCCTTTTTATTCGGGCAAATGCGATCGCATTCCCAAATACACTAGGGAGAAATGCGTTCGCATTTCACCCAGTTTTTCTCCTTTGATTTTTTTTCCTGCCTTTTCTCTTTTCCTTTGCTTTCTCCTTTACTCTGAAACACTTATAAATAAGTTAGAAAGCTCATATGCTTAATCATGATTTATTCCTATTTTTTCCCCTTTTTTCTCAATTTTAAAAAGAATTAAGGAAATGTTTTGATCAATTCAACTTCCAGGTAAGTCCCCAGGTAGAGGTGTTCCCTACGGTCAGCTTAAATACCTCAGCCTAAACAGGACTTGCCTTAGACAAAGTTCCCTCTTGATCAAAAATCATTTATTCAAAACAAACTTACACTTTTTCTATATATATCTTTTTTTTTTTTAACTATAGATAGGGTATAAAATAATATGGACTTTTCAAACTCCCAGGTAAATCCCCAGGAAAAGGTGTTCGCTTCGGTCAACTTAAGTATCTTTTCCTAGACAAGATTTTCCTAGACAGAGTTTTTACTCTTGTCCAGATATTTTTGTTTTTTTTTTTTTTATTTAGCTCTTACAAGAAAATTAACCTAAGCATCACCAAACTAACCTAACAAAGCAATATGCTAAGAACAATGCTAAACTTAACTAAGTAATCCAAAGAACAATGAATTAATGCAATGAAACGAATTACTAAAGATCTAACTAAGCAACTGAGAAACATGCTGATGTTTATAAGGAAACGATAAGAAGTAAAGGAGAGTGAAAACTCCCTTAGTTCTTGGAAGGTTTGTCCTCCATATAAGAGTTATCGGCTCATCCAGGAGAGATGATAAAAATGGAGGGGAATTGAAGCTTCATCAGATGAACTGGCCAGGAACATCCGCTTGATAGCCTCATCCTTCTCTTGAGCATAGGTCTAATGGTCCTTGTTCTGCTCTTTCTTTTTCCTTACTGGCCTTTTCTCTCCCTCAAGTTCCTTCCTCTTTTCTCCTAACTTCCTTCTACTTATTAACTTCCTGAAACATAAACAAACAAATCAAAAAGTTCAAAAGCTCAAATATGTTTTTTCTTTTTCCTTTTCTTTTTTTTTTCAATCTTTTACTTATTTACGCAAAGAAAAAGAATAACTTAGTTGATCTCCAAAAGGGAGATTAAAGCTTTATTCCTACTTCTTGCACCACAAACTTTCATCTTGACTCTAGGTCTTGATAACGGACGAGATTTGAGTCTTAATTGAGGCGTTTTAATCATGGAGTGCTTAGTCTCTATTATCAGCTCACTCAATCTTCTCTTGAATGTAGATTTTGCAGTCTCGTCTTCTACCACGTATTGCCAATGTTCATCGTCCATGATTGCCTCTTTGATTTCTCTCTCGAATAGCATTTTCTGCAAGCTATAACAAGTAAAAGAATCAATAGGATCAAACTCAAAACATCCATTTATTTCCTCAGGGTGTTCTAATGCCTGGAGCACATCGAAGTTCAATTGCTGTGAAATGACATCTACATGGCTCACTGCAATTTCGTTTTCTGGTGCCTTCTCTTTATTCTCTTTTTTAGGTGATTCTTCTTTAATCACTTCTCTCTCTTTTGTCTCCTCAGTATTTTCAAGTGCTTGAATGCTTCTTGCTTCTACTGGGAGTTCAGGGTCTTCATGCTCCTATACACTTTGAAATGACATCCCTTCGTATTGCTCTTGTGCTTCTTGTTCCACATTCTCTTTAGTGTCAGACAAGATTTCTTGTTGGCTATTTTTCAATTCCTCTATCAATTGCCCTACTTGAATCTCCAAGTTCTGCATGACTTTATCATTTCTCACGATATATTCTCTTATGAGTTCTTCCAAGCTGGTTGACACTTGTGGTTCCATCTCCTGTTGCATCTCTGGTTGGGCATATTGATTTTGGCATATTGGTCTTCAAAAGTAAACAGACATTCTTGCTCCAAATGAGGTGTTGGGTTGTTGTGGCTATTATCTTGTTGGTGTTGCAACCATCCTCGGTAAGGATAGAAAATAGGACTCTGGTTGTCTAGTTGCCCTGTATAATAAGGATTAGATGGACAAGTTTCAAACAAAGAATGAACATTAGCACAATAGACACAAAAGAAATTAGAGTGACAAGTCATTGATGTGATTTGTGCACTCAATGTTGTGATGATGTCTTCTTCCACATGTGGGTAATGTTGAGCTATCAAACCCTTCAGTTGTGCTTATCTTCTATCACCTTTTTCTGTTTTTTTTTTCCTGTTTTTCGGCCAACAGGAGAATCGACTCTGGGTAGATCTATTAGAAGTTCTCGAGTGTAAGAAGCTTCTTCAAGATGTTCTCGTGCGCTCAACTCCAATTGCTCTTTCTTTCTATCTCAAGGTCTATGTCAAGGAGTGGACACCTCTTGTTCATGCACAAACTTCAACCTGCAAAAGCAAAACAAATGCAAATCAAAGTCAAATTCCCTTTTGAAACAGAAATGCGGTTGCAATTTGATCGCAATTTCAAAAACAAATCTGGTTTCACTTTTGGTCCCCGGCAACGGCGCCAAAAACTTGGTGCGTGGCTAGCTGAATGGATTGAATGTGAGATAAGATGGATAATAATAAGAAAGAAATATCCAGCCAACACTTAAGTGCAAGTATACACTGTCGCACGTAGTAATAAAAAAACCTTAGAAAGTACTCCAAGGGTATCGATCCCACGAGGACTAACTTGGAAATTCATATTTGATGAAGAAACTGCTCAAATGATTGCTCTTGAAAAAGGTAACCAAAGGAAATAATAAGTTGATTGATTGGGTTTTTCGAAAAGATAAATAAAACTAGTAATAGAGTAATAAAGAATAACAATAAGATAAAACGAGGTATTCAACATGGATTCATCCCTAGGGTAACAACCATACTTATGCAATATCGAACTTAAGAGTGCTTAATCCATTGGGTCAGATTTAACTTCCTTTTGGCCCTTGTTTCCAAAAACCGTAAGAAGGCTAAGCGAGTACCGTTATGCCCATTTCTGGGACTCGACTCCGACATAGATAATTCACGAATGCAACCTATGACCCTATAGTCGATAGGGTGCCTTAGGCAGCTTGCCCTATACCGCCGAACAATCTCTTTCGAGCTTTTTCTCCTATATCACCTTTATGAGAATCAATATCGTTTGTCTCTTTCGAGATCAAACTCACATAGCATGCAAAGTCTAAGTGATCAAATTAAACTTAGCAAGATCAGAATGATATTCAATAAAGAATGACATGCATTAAACCCTACTTAAGCAAATAAAACACTTTCAAGCCATTAAACCCTAAGGGAATTCACCACATTGAACCCCTCAGCGGGATTTAGCTACTCGTGATGGGATAAAAAGCAAATGAACACATTTTCATTGAAATAATGATGCAAAGAATACAATATAATGAAAAGATTCAAGAGCTGGAAATAAAGGAGATAGCTAAATATTATGGGTTTTTTTTGTTTACACAATCCTTCTAGAGTTCGCTAAGACACTCCACTCTCTCACTTTTACAAGATGGGAATGGGTAAAATTCTCTACAAACCACAAGGTTTGATGTCTAACTCTCTCTCGGGTTAGATTTGTCATCTAAGAAGGACCTCGGGCATCCCTACTCATTGGCGTCGAGCCAGGGTTCTGTCACCACCCTTTTCTTCCAAGTGAGTTCTACTTGAATTTGACTAATTCGAATCCCAAGCTTATTGATAACTGCCCAAAAGGTAGTTATTTAGGCCTCGTTTCTATATTGATTTGTGTGTCTTTTGTGCTTAATAGGGTTGGTTTTAGATATATATTACATGTTTTAACCCATTTGGAAGAATGAAAGCTTTGGAAATCATTTTGTGCAGAATCTGTTGCTGGGCGACTGGAGGGAGCAAATTCTGTGCTGCAGCAAAACTGGGAGCAGAACTGCCACGTCACAGCTTGTTAGCCAACTTCATGAACCGACTTCTGTTGAATTATTTTCGGGATAAAGGAGCAAGGAGAGCCCTACACGTGTCCATGTTGACCTAATTCAAGCCTCCTACCACCTCTATAAAAGGAGATAGCCGCCCAAGTCAAATTTATTCCACTTTTGGGAGAAAACATTCCATTCTTGGGAAGTTCTTTCCACCTTTGGAAGCCGAGTAGTATAGAGAGATTGGAGATTACCAAGAACACCATCATCCGCAAACTGATTAAGGAGATTATTATTTTCTTTATTATCTTGTGATTATGGACATGCCTACTCATATTGTAATTCGTGTTTCCATGCTTATTATGAACTAAGTAGCTTTAGGCGTTGGTTAAGGAATATGTAGTTGTCGTGCTTCATCTCTAATAATATTTATTGATTATTGCATCTTGGTTAATTGTTGTGCTTGTTTCTATTTTATGCCCGGCTGGCCAGCCGGTGTGAATACCTGTCTCTAGTTTCAGGGATGATTTAGAGAGTGTGTGGCAATTAACCACACTACGATCATTGTGTATTGGTGAACGCCAGTGACTGAGCTAGGGATAGCCAGTTGCCTAGTGCTTGATCGGTCGCACTTCATTGGGGTTGAAACACATTCCAAAAGATCCGGAGTTCCGGGAGGAATCCGCTAATAATACTGCGAGAGTTTGCATGATCAATAATATTGCTAGAGCATCTTTTAAAACAATTACTAAAACTTAACCAGAGCATGCCTCTAATCTGTCTGCCTATTTGTTTACTTGTTGTTCTGTCATTTACTTTGCTTCAGCATAATTCTTATAAAACCCAATCATTTTTATTACCTTGAAACCATTAAAAGATTTATACAAAATAGATAAAGTGGAAGCTAATTCAGGCCTCGGATTGATAATACTTATTACTTGCTGCGGACTGTGTATACTTGCACAGGAATTCTAGAGTCTTTTTACACCATACTTTTACTCACTCTAGGAGCCCAACAAGTTTTTGGCGCCGTTGCCGGAGACTTGAACAAGTTTTTATCTGATCTGTTTTGTGTATGTGTTTTAGTGGTTTGGTGCTAGAACTTTTTGATTGTTTCTTTTGTTTTTGCAGGCGTGAGTTTGGTGCATGAGCGATCCGCCTGGGGTAAGGTTCGAGCTTGATCCAGAAATCGAGAGGACATTCAGGATAAGAAGGAGAGAGCAGCGTAGACAGCAAAATCAAATGGCTGACGTACCGCATCTACCGCAGGGTCCTGAAGGTCTAGCGAACCCCCAGCAGAATCGTGTGCTGCAGCAAAACCCGCCGCGGGAGCAAAATGAGCAGCAAAATAATCAGGCTGAGAATCCTATCTTGGTAGCGAACGATAGGACCAGAGCCATTCGAGCTTATGCTTTTCCGATGTTTGATGAGTTGAATCCAGGGATTGCACGTCCTCAAATTCAAGCGGCAATTTTTGAAATGAAACCAGTAATGTTTCAGATGGTGCAAACCGTGGGGCAGTTCCATGGTTTTTCATCTGAAGACCCTCATTTACATCTTAAGTCTTTTCTAGGAGTTAGTGATTCTTTCGTAATTCAAAGAGTGCCTAGAGATGCTCTTAGATTAACTTTGTTCCCGTATTCTCTTAGGGATGGAGCAAAGACGTGGTTAAATTCTTTTGCTCCAGGATCAATTAGGACATGGGATGAGTTAGCTGAAAAATTTTTGAGTAAATATTTCCCACCTAATAGAAATGCTAAATTAAGGAGTGAAATAGTAGGGTTTAGGCAACTTGAAGATGAGACTTTTAGTGAGGCTTGGGAGAGGTTTAAGGAGCTTTTGCGAAAGTGTCCCCACCATGGCCTACCACATTGTATCCAAATGGAAACATTTTATAATGGATTGAATGCGGTAACTCAAGGCATGGTTGATACTTCGACTGGAGGGGCCCTTTTGGCAAAAACTTTTAACGAAGCCTATGAAATTTTAGAAAGAATATCTACTAATAGTTGTCAGATGTTAGGGGCACAAATAAAAAGGTTAAGAGTGTATTAGAAGTTGATGGTGTGTCCACCATTAGGGCTGATCTTGCAATGATTGCTAACGCTCTTAAGAATGTGACAGTGATTAGTCATCAGCAGCCGCCAGTTGTGGAGCCTGCCGCAGTGGTGAACCAAGTTGCAGAGGAAGCTTGTGTCTATTGTGGTGAAAACCACAACTACGAGTTTTGCCCTAGCAATCCAGCTTCTGTGTTTTTTGTAGGTAATCAGAGGAATAACCCTTATTCTAACTTTTATAATCCAGGTTGGCGCAACCACAACTTCTCATGGGGAGGTCAAGGAAGCAGTGCGCAGGCACAACAAAAGGTGAACCAGCCAGGATTTGCTAAAGCGCAGGTATTGCCCCAGCAAAAAAAGCAGGCTTTGCCCGAGCAAAATTCGGGGAATTCTCTCGAGGCAATGATGAAAGAATTTATGGCTCGTACAGACGCCGCAATTCAAAGTAATCAAGCTTCAATGAGAGCTCTGGAATTGCAAGTGGGTCAGCTAGCTAATGAGCTGAAGGCAAGGCCTCAAGGGAAACTTCCCTCAGATACTGAACACCCTAGAAGGGAAGGTAAGGAGCAGGTAAAGGCAGTGACTCTTAGGAGTGGTAAACCCCTAGAAGAAAGAAAAGAGCCTAGTAAAACCCAGGATATAGATAATAATTGTGATAGGAATATTGTTGAGAAAGAGTTGGAGTCTGGTCAGGGTGCTGGAGGCAGCAATAAAAATGCTGGAGCATCTGGTTCTGTTCCAGATGTGGAACCACCTTATGTGCCGCCCCCACCTTATGTACCACCTCTACCTTTTCCACAAAGGCAAAGGCCTAAGAATCAGGATGGTCAATTTAAAAAGTTTTTAGAGATTCTTAAGCAATTGCATATAAATATCCCTTTAGTAGAAGCTATAGAGCAAATGCCTAATTATGCTAAATTTCTTAAGGATATTTTAACTAAAAAGAAGAGGTTAGGTGAGTTTGAAACTGTATCTCTTATTGAGGAATGTAGTGCTATTCTTAAGAATGGGCTACCAACCAAGGCTAAGGATTCAGGATCATTTACTATACCTGTGTCTATAGGTGGAAAAGAGTTAGGTAGAGCACTCTGTGATTTAGGTGCAAGCATTAACCATATGCCTCTTTCGGTCTATCGAAAGTTAGGTATTGGTGAAGCTAGACCTACCACAGTTACACTCCAACTAGCTGACAGGTCTATCACATATCCAGAGGGTAAGATTGAGGATGTCTTAGTAAAAGTGGATAAATTCATATTTCCTGTTGATTTCATTATTTTAGGCTATGAGGCTGACAAAGATGTCCCAATTATTCTAGGTCGTCCATTTTTGGCTACTGGTAGGGCGTTAATAGATGTTCAAAAAGGGGAATTAACAATGAGAGTCTGTAACGAGGAAGTAAAATTTAATGTGTTTAAAGCCATGAAGTATCCAGACGAGATGGAAGATTGCTCTTTCATTAGGATTCTGGAGAGCACAATTGTTGAGAGAGCAATACAGGATTCGGCAAATAAGCATTTGGAAGATCATGG